>JAZKJV010010422.1:0-600000 GCA_037367405.1 Ottelia alismoides | reverse complement strand
GCTCTAATCCTTAGGGTCATGGCTCGCTCTGTCTGCAATGTACCTAAAAGCAATTAATGATTAATGAACTCAAAATAAGGATGTCCATTAACAATTTTAACCAAGGACAGTTTATTGAGCAGTCTCCTAGTTTATATTTTTTAGGTTTTCACTTTTTTGAGAATTTTCATAGCAGGCTACCTTAGAATTTTTTGTATTTTCTTTTAGGTCCTAAATGTGATAAAAAAGGCGAGGATGATGAAAAAGCAATGCGAGAGGACATGAAAGTGGAAATCTCACTCTCGTATCAAATGACGAATGCAATGTAAGAAGAAACATAATGCTTCCCAATGCTCTCCATGTGGGATTCAAGGCAGAATTGAAATAAATACATTTTATGGTGATATGCATGTGATGAAAGCATCCTAAACAAAACATTCTATTATCGGGAAGAACAAGATGCGAACATATGAAAAATGGATCATAAGTGTGTAGTCTTGGGGATTCCTCAGTGCCCACCATAGCGGGTCATGAAAGCATTGTAAGAAGACACACAATGTGTGGTTCTGAAATCAAGAATTTTGCAATTAATTATTTGACTAAGTCCAAATGTATATCACTATAGGTACATCCTTCTATTAGGTGTTTGGACCTATCTACCGATGTAAGCAAGACTAAATCTAGGGGCTTCAATCTCATTAAAAAGGAAGCGAAGGTGGAAAGATCAAAACACAAGAAACAAAAAAATAAAGGCGATAAAATGCGAAAAACCGTGACGAGGTTCCCATGTAAAAAGACACATGGGCACTAGACCTCATTGGTGTTGCAGTATCCAAGTCCAAAATTATTACAAAGAATTATACAAAAATAAATAATACTTTCCTCGCAAAACAAAAAAAACTAAGAGTGAGCTTCTCTTATTCTCCTTCTCTACCTCTTTCCCTACTCTATCCTGGCTAGCGCAGAAGGAGAAGAGTAGACCACCTCACAACTCGGTGTGTCCACCTCCTTAAAGATGGACTTCGCCGCGTGGTCCCTCTTATGAAAGACAAACAAAGAAAAGTGGTCGTAACATATCAGATAATTATCAAAAATAGATAACAAAAGTAGAAGAGAAATAATATGCACAATAATATACACAAAGCTACGCTATCTATTGCTCCCCAGCAATGACACCTTTTGAAACAACCTAGAATCATAGTCGAGAGAGTTGCTCACTCCACATGAGGCAGGAGCAAAATCATCGAAGTGACCTCTAACTAAGATCCCAAGCGAAGTCTACAATCAAACTTTATTTATTCCTATTGTGTGGATTGATTGTGTAAAATACCCTACAAGAAATGTGTATAATGACAAGTAGGTAGGTGTCAAACATGAGAAACACAAGATGTATCATATATTATTCAAATGAATAAATAAAGCAAGTGTATATAAAAGTGTGCATAAAATCACTCAATGTGTATGTGGGTGTTAATCGAATAATTTTTTACTTTTTTTAATTTTTGATTTTTATATTATTTTTATAATTTTCTGATTTTGTATTTTAAGACCTTATAAAGATAATATAAAAAATTCTTTAAAATAACTAGAAATAATAATACGTTTACCGAACTATATAAAGGTATATAATACAATATATCATAATATATTTATAAATAGATATATAAAGGATTAAAATTTGACAAATAAAATATTTTGTGTTTTTAATATTTTTCTAAAGTTTTCACGATTTTCTAGGGAATTTTCTAATTCTAGATATCTTAAAGCCCAAAATAAACAAAATCAAGATTTTTAAAACGAGCTTGATTGTTTTGAGAATTAAAAAATTAATTGGATTAAAAAGTTCTCAAAACAAATTTCAATATGTATATAATAATATATATGATAATTTAGAACAAAAACTAATATTTTTGAAATTTTTGAAGAGTTCTTAGAATTTTTACAAGGATTTTGGATCTTTTTAATTTTTACTATTTTATTTTTCAATTTTGAGGGATATTAGATTTATATTTAGAAAATAAGGAATAAGTAGTACGTAAGTTTTAAAAATTTTCGAGTATGTTTTATATTTTATGAATTTTCAAAGTTAAATAGGGAATAAAATAGTACCTAACTAATTTTAATATATGTAAAAACTAACTAAATACAAACAACCAAGTCATAGTGTAACTAAGAATTATTTAAGACACTTAGAATAATTTTCCAAACTTTAAATGAGCAAAGGAGTAATTTTTAATAAAATTAAAAATAAAAATGAAAAGACAAGTAGTTGACAGGAGTATTTTTACAATTAGAAATAAATGTGAGGGGTTGTACACAAGAACACCAAAATGTTTTATAATGAAATTTAAATTTTCAATATTGAGATGCAATTACAAAAATGATTAGGGTATAGCTACAAAAACCCAACTCACATGGGGGAACACGTGAGCTGAGCTAGTAAGGGCCTAAAAGTGATATGTAAGTATTACAAGGGTTCCATTGCAAATATTACATAAACTATAAAGATACTTTTAATATTACGAAAATAAACAAAAATAAAAAAGAAGAGGATCATGTTTGCAATTACCCCCAAAAAATGTGTATGATCATGTGGTACAGAGGTATCCACATGACACATGTCAGCTCCACATTGCACGTTGGTGTTTCTCCTTTAAGTCTGAGATTAGATCTCTAGATGAAATAGACAGTTGATGCTCCTTTAAATCTGATGCCAATTGCTTGCTTCGGTGGCTAGTTCTTGATCGTAGAGTGAGCGATGGTCCAGGAAGAACAGATGAAGAACTCTCTCTTGCTGAGTTTAGATTCGTTGAAGCGTGAGTTCCTTGACATTTGGAGCACATTTAATGAATCTCCATTGTATCACCTTTATTTATTCATTTTGGCCTTTAAACCCTAGCTAAATGTATATAAATACCATTATTTTACACAAATTAACATTCATTATTTTTTGTATAAATATTTTATAAAATATATTGTTTAAAGCCAAAATAAAAGAATAAGAAAAGAAAAGAAAAATAAATAAAATGTGAAAGGTATTTTATGACCCCTAAACCCTGAGACATTGGCATCTTGATGACTAGGTTGACACAGAATAAAGTTGGGGGAGATAAGGGCCAAACACACAATAAAAGTATAAATTTATTTTGTCAAATAATGCATTTTGCAACCTACTTTATTTTCTATTCTTTATAACTTCAATCAATAAACTTAGAACGTGAAAGTTCTAGACAAAAATATAGGGAAAAATACAAAATTGATTTCACACAAAAAAATATAAATTGTATGTTTTATACTTAGAATAATACTCCAAAACCCAAACTTCCCAAACACGTGTCTTCTCCATATGAATTCGAAATGCACCAAAATCAACTTTAGTTCAATATAACTTCTATTAGCTATTTAATGAAGGTTGTTTCATTTATTTGGAGTTAAGATGGAAAAGCTAAGTTTTGGAACCCTATTGTGCTATATACCTAATAAAAATATCCATTTCGTTTATTATTTATATTTTTTTATAGTTATATGTTTTTATAAATTTGTATATATTATTCATAACGTATGTAAAAATTTAGAATTGAATAAACCATAAAGAAAATACTAAATAAAATAGTATAAAAATATTATACCTATATAAAAAGTATACATATTTATTTAAGGGTACAAATACCTAAGAAAAACAAAAATAAATTTATGTCTATACAAATATGTTATAAATATATAAATTAAGGAAGTAAAATAATAAAAAAATAAAATATACAAAACATAGGCCAATATACCTATAAATACACATTTAAAAAGTAATTTGTCATAAATTAAGTTAAAAAACAAATAAAAATTGAATTAAAATGCTACATAAATTAATAAAAAAAATTATGTTTAACCAAAAAAATCATTTTCTATTTTATTTCGATTTATTTTTATTTTAAATTATTATTTTGACTTTTTTGAAGTGACATGGCCCAATCATGACATGCCCCTATTGACTCGCATCAACTTCTCATACCCGAGTTGTAGGTCTGTCAGACCTCAGTCTAACCCTTCTCCGTTTTTCTCCAATCGATACAGTCATGGATTTGGATTTATTCCTTCTTCACTTTTCTTCCTCGATCCTAGACCTATCATGCCAACTTGATTTTTTGGTCGAAGGACTTTCGCATCGAGAGCTCCACCTCTGTCATCAACTCTTTCTCACCATCCCTATACATAAGATCCACCCCCTTTTCCATGAATCTCTGAATCCCTTTTGCCTTGCATTCTCCCCTACTTTTGTGATTAAAGGCTGGAGAGAGGTGATAGTTTGTTCGCCCAGCATTTAGGTGGATCGAGGAGGAGGCATAGGGGTCGATTCCACATCTCTGGTGGTACACCACCGAGAGGTATCCATTTCGCAGCTCCAACTGTTCGAGGTGCATTTTATTTTCCATTTAGATACTAGCTTGTAGTCTTAGTTTTTACTTCCAGCCTTTAATTTAACATCCCAATACTTGTTGTAGCATAGAATCACCCTTTCATAGTTCGTCGAAGCTCCACTCCATCAAACATTTCATTGTCTATCAACCGTGCTCCAACCCACCATTCACACCCCTTTCTTTCCCATACATTTCTTCTACATTTCGCAGCACTTCGCTCACCCAGATCCCTCGTGGATATGTAGATCCACATCTCTAACTACATTGGTTCCCAGAGATGTCGACTACACTACATATCCCATCCATTACCCCGCAAGAGGGTAGATGCAATTTGCCCTCAACCCTCCATTCTTCTTGTGCAGATATCGAGCCTAATGTTCCAGGTGAAGACGATTATGGATCCAAGGAAGGTTTCCAGATCTGTTGACCTTCCTCGACCTCCATGGACCACTCCGACGGTTCCTAGAGAATTTTGAGCTATCAAGTAGGTAGATGGCATCTCTAGGAAGCTTTGGGTCCATCTTGCAATGGAGGAGGTTGGAGGACATAGATTCATTGATTCAAAGCTTGCCTGGGCGAACAATCTTCCATGTTCGTCGAGCTCCCTTCATGTCGGTTTGATCTCTCCCAAGCTCCAAGTGGAGTAGTTACCATTCAATCGTGCTTTCATTAGAACCATCAGATCCACCCTCGAATCTAATCTCAGCCATTGGACGATGAAGGGGCATTGTGCGCCCAAACACGATGTGTGCCAAGTGAACGAAGAAGCATCACACGATGTCATGCCATAAGGGGAATTTTGCTCCTTTTGCCCTTGATTTTTTGTTTTTATAATTAGTCCTATATTTTATTTTGAACGTTTATAATTTTATGTACAAATTGCATGTGAACCTCACATTTCTAGTTATTAACATTTGGGTCTGTGTCAGGTCACCTCACGTTCGATCCCACATGATGTGGCCATCAAGTTCTTGTTGGGATACACATTTATGCTTGCTTTTTAGCAAATATTCTTATCTAATAAATATAAAAAATAGCACGAAAAAATCCTTATTTGAAGTAAAAAACAAAAAAATATATAACCTTTTTGAAAATTCCAAAAAAATCTACTTTATTTATCTTAGTATTTTCCAACTTCGAACCAAAAAGCACTAAAATAGAAAAAGGAAAAAAATAAAAATTTAAAAGCTCCAAAATCATTTATAAAAATATATAAAATCACAAAAATTCCAAAGATATGTATTTTTATCTCTAATCTTTCTTTATAAGATTTTTATATATTAAAATTGATTTGGATCGATTTTGAGGCTTTTTTGCTATTTTACCAAATCAATTTGGCCTATTTCTGTAATCCCTATTTCGGGAGAATTTAACATATATAAGAATTAGCCAAAAGTATCTAAAACATCTAAAAAATGGTAGAAAAAATTATAGAACCCAAAAATTTTTAATTTTACATTTTTTATTATTTTAGTTGTATATATAGTTATATATATATATTCGTATATTATATATTAAAAAGAGTAAATTAAACATTAGAAAATATAAAAAGAAAATAAAAATCATAAATTTATAAAATTAAAAATAATTAAAAAAAATATAAATATTTAAATCCATAAAAATATAAAAAATGTAGAACCCACATAAAATCATGATAAGAAGACAAGAGGGACATTTTGCATTCACTTGCACTATCGACAGTTTGCTCCTTGTGTTCGACACTCTACACATACTTGCACTATACACATATTTTGTAGAGTTAAATAAAATAAATTTTTACTCCACACACTTTGCATTACTTTATTCATTGATTGTGGGCTAACTATTGAATCATTAGGGTTTTGTGAGCAACCACTTCAGCAACAGTGTGTTTCTCGCCTTGTGTGGACTGCATTAGACCCTCGCAAAATTCGATTTTTTAAAATGCACCATTGTCGAGGAGCAACGTCGTATAGATTGCCTTTTCCTTTGTTTTGTCTCTCTTGTCTACATTTTCATTTGTTTATTTTTCATTTCTATTTGATATTATTTGTGAATTGTCGAACTAGCTTCCTTGTTTGACTTTGTTGCAAGGGATCGCAGATTAAGGGTGAACTTCTTAGGATATTTGGAGCATCCCCCGAGATGAGGAGTCAGCTTTGTGACCAAGCCGACAAGAGAGAGAATGAAGTTATAATTTGGAGGAATTTTGAATGCAATAGTTTTTTATTTCATTTTATTTTATTTGTAATTAAAGTGACAGAGCGATGATTTTATTTGTAATAATTTGGATACTTCCACTTCACGAGGTTTACTGCTTGATTAATAGTTCACTTGGGGGCCTCACTGATATTTGTCGTGCTTTCCTTGCTTTTCTTTTTCTTTATTTCTCGACTTTCTTGTTATTTTTTTGTGTGATTGAACCCTTGTCTATAGATTAAGGTCCAAACACTTAATTATATCTGCATATTCGTATAGATACATGCTTAGAATAAGTCAAATCTAATTGTTGATTATTTGACTTGAAACAGTGCGCCGTGAGAAACCTCATACAAGAATTACAAGACCTGTTGTTGTGAGCATCGATAGGTTTCCAAGACCGGATCTTAATTTCTTTTCTAGACAATTAGCATGTAATGCTTCACGCTAATAACATATTCTATTCTAGGCAATTTCATTGCTTGCATTGCATGTAGTGTACGTTTCAATTCTGCTTAGCATCCTTACATGAGGAGAGCAGGAGGCAAGGTGAGCATATCTACTTGCATTCATCATCGTTTTCCCCTCGCATTGCTTTTCTGACTCTCCCTCTGATTTTGTCACTTAGGATACTAAAGGAATTGATCCCTTGTTAGATTCATGCATTTTTATTAAAAATAAAAAAATGCTAGCCACTAAAATTGGGACTACTAACTCTATCGATTCTAAAAATCAAAAGAAACATCCTTATCTTGGGAAGACTAACCCCTTCATTATATCTGCATTTTATTCTTGATATGTATGTACTAAGGATTACTTCCCTAATCCTAGGCCTACCTACATGTTTGTACAACATTGTGAAATTCACCTAACTCTAAAATTTTAAAAGATAAAAAAAAATCGAACTTTCATGGTCTGCATTGTGTTGAGGTGGTTAATTGAAAGGTTTGTTTTGTGTATGCTTGTTTGTGTTTGTTGTGTTTATACTCTATCTCCTCTGCGCATTCGTGTCTTTTTCTTTCATATCTTGGCTTGACCTTCATGTACTCCCGATCATTACCTTTTGTTTCAGAGATGGCCGGTTGGAGTTATTTTTATCCGGATCTACATGTCCTACTTACTCTCCAATCGTTCCACTTCCACATTTCCCAGAGGACTTTGTTCTTGATTCTTCTTTCCGTACATACTCGCCTAATCCATTATTTCAAGCATCAGATTTTTAGTTCTACCCACACCACCACCTTTGCATTTTTCATCTCACTCACCTCATACTGAACTTTGGGAGTCACCTCTCATGAATACCACTCTTGAGCACTTTACCCTGATGATGGAGCTCATGAAGGATAGGATTGATGACCTCACTTGTGTGAATAAGATACACAATGAATCTTAACCATTTGATGACATGGATTCATTTGAGGACACCGATGAGATCTTGCAATCGCTCAAAATACAAAAAATGAGAAAATTTTAAAAATACAAAAATATTTCTGGAGATATACAATCGAGTAATCTTGTGATGAGAGGGCACCCACGCCATATCTCATGACCACACACACATTCATCGTAGCTCTCACCTTTGACCCCAACGATGACACAGTATGGATTTCTCTTCGTCATCCTTGTGTATATGATGATTCTGATCTCCTCCCTTGTATGGAGGAGATCTAAAAATGTAAAAATTTGTTGACTAAACCAGAAGTGGTGGCATCTATTCATGAGATTGTTGAGGCACAACTTCGTCGGCCCATAACTCAATTATCTCCTCCTAAACCCAAGAATGTAAAGCAAAAGGGGTAGATATGAACGATACATTTTGACCATGGCCACTACCCACGCCATCACCCACCATCCACACTCAAGGAAAGGGAACATTATTACAGCTCTTGTGAGATGCACCATTTCTAACCATTCTTGTGATCACAATTTCCCTTAGGGCGGTGCTTCGTTAAATATAATACTCTTCTCGTTGTTACAGTCTCTTCTCTTAGGACCTCTCAAGAAAACTAGGATTATTTATGAATTTTCTGATGGATCAATAAAGCGGTCGAAGGGTATTCTAGAGAACATTGTTATTCAAACCCAGGGATGAGCTTTATTATTGAATTTGTTTAGTGACCATGGATACTTCCACCCCTGTGGAGCATCCTCCAATCATCCTGGGATGGCCTTTCCTAGCCTCTATGAGAGTGGTTATTGATTATGGATCTGGAGAGATTCGCTTTCATTCTGCTAATGAGAGCAATGTGTTGGTCACTACACCCTCGGTTGACCAGAGACCTGCATAGGACGGGAGTGTACCATGTTAGACGACCCCGAGGACTACAACTTTGATGTTTATATCATATTGGTTTGATTTTTTATGGTTGATTCCAAGACTCGAGAATTCCTCTTCAGGGATGAAGACCCAGAAAGAATAGACCTTAAATTTCCCCCTTCTAGTATGTGATGGAGCATTGATGACATATGTGGTATTTACAATATAGATACTTTAAAGTGGAAAGCAGACTTAGTAGAGACTTCTCAGGTTGAGCATGACCACACTACTTCCACTGACTAGTTCATGCCTTTCTGCTTTGATACCACTGCAGAACTTCATCGGGTTAATATTTACAGTTTATGTCTGTTGATGACCCTGATATGGAATTGCGCTTTGTCAGATCAATTCCTCAGCAGTCACACAAGAAAGGTCTTCTTTCTACCTTCTTAATCTATGTATATCCACCATTTTGTATATCCACTTTTGTTTCACTTCCTTCCATCTTATGTATTATTCATTCACCCCATTCTGTGTGTTTGACTTACTTAGGACGTACTTTTCCTAAGTATAGGGGGGTGGATGAGCCGAGTGTTCTTTCTTCGATATGGTTCATCACTTATGTTGTTGCCTATACTTAGTGTTCTTTTACCCTAAGTATAGGGGGAGTGATGCATACATTCTCATCACAAATTTTCTTTTCTGTTTATTGGTTTCATTTGATCCCCTCCACTATCTCCTCTCCTTTCTTTATATATACTTAGGGATATATTACCCTAAGAATAGTGAGAGACAGAATGAGTTGTGATCTATTCAATCCCACACTCAACCCTCCCTGCATGTTAATACGACCTTCTATACTTGGGATCATTTCATCTGAAGTATGGGGGGATTGTTTACTTCTCGTTCATTCTTTCTTCCTTTCTTTCTTTCTTTAATTCTTTATTTTCTCATTGTAGTATATGTTTTTATATACTCATTACGAGTAATGCCTTCTCCTTTTCTCTCTAATCAATGAGGGCATAGCTCAAGATAAGCATAGGGGACTCCTATATACTTTGTATATATTGTAGCCATAACTCATACTTTTGTATTCAATAAGTACGGCTAAAATAAAAATTAATTACATACATTCTAAAATTCATTAAAATTCTTTGTATATAATGATTAATAAATCAGGTTAAAAATATTTTTTGAAAATGTTTGAAAAATAATTTGAAAATCCTTTGGAAAAATCTTTTGAAAACTACTTGGAAACTTTTTATTAAGTGTTTTCAATCTTTGTAAAAAGGTTTTATTTTTAAAAATTACTTTCTTTGTTTGAATTAAATGTTTCGAAAATCTTTTTGCCAATGGTTTGAAAAATAGTTCCAAAAATATTTTGAAAAATCTATATATACTGTTTTAAAAATCTTTGCAAAAATGGTTTTCCAATTTTATAAGATGTTTGTAAAGGTTATTTGTCAAATTAGTTTTCAATATACGTTTTCAAAATATTTGAAAAATTCTTTCCAAGTTATTTTGAGAACTATTTATATACTTTAAGCAAGTAACATTCTTTACAACCTTATAAATACCTGCAAATTCATATATCTCCACTCTTGTATATAATAAGATGCACTCCCATATAAATATCTACACATATCCCATTTGTTCTAAAAACCTTTTATTATGAAAAAAATCCTTAAAAATTTGTAAAATTACAAATCCTTAAAATATTTGCAAAAAACCATTTCGAAAATTGCATAAAAATTTGCAAAACCTTTTTCTAAAATCTATAAGAAGTTCAAAATAAAAAATGCATCAAAAAATATTTTTCTGCATTGTGCATAGCATATGCATTTTTCGGATTGAGTTTGATAATTGAACAAGTCTAAGTAAAATCCAAAAATTGGAGCTTGATTCGATCGTAAACCTACTTAATCACATAACCTTATAGGAACTAGAGTTGCGATACTTTAGCTCTGATATACTTAACTCTTGAAATCATGAAACTTGGTTTAGTGTTGTCTTGACTACCTAATTAGAATATTAGAGCACGTGCATGACTCTTGTTGACAATGACCTAGCTTGCACACATGCACTTTACACTTTTCTCAGCTCAGTTGAAGTAGTAGAGGGCTAGATTTGCTTATTTGAGACACAAGCCAATGGAAATATCAAGTCATACATTTGTGGACTTTGTACTCCAACCTGATCCAGTGGCAAAGAGGTCTAATTACAGAAGTCATGGGTTGCGATTATGCTTCAAAAGAGAAATAGTCTACTGGCTAAAGAGGAAAAAGTCCTTATGTTAATGTTCTTGTATATAATATTCAAAAATATGTAAAAAATCAAATACTCCAAAAAAGTCGACATGTCTGATTGAAAATAAAATGTCTGCCATAGTATATGTGTGTGTGTGTGTATAGTAAAATAAACAAACTTGAGATTCAAAGTTAGCTATTTGTGAGCCTGCAACGGGATGACATGGCTACACTAGTCAAGAAACCTATGATAGGTAGATACATTGCTACCATCCATTATTCTATCCACTTCCTCTTCTTGAGTTTGTTGACTTGAACTTGGAAGGGAATACCCCGCTTCTCAATGAAAGAATTGTTGGATTGGAGAATTAGGGTCACCATATTGGAGAAGACTAACTTTTACCGCTTCAGCAGAGGAGAGCTACATAATGCATATGAGTTGACTTATTATGACCTAGAGATTGAGGAGACTTGAGTAGAGTTTTGTGATCCTCAAAGTTTGTTGTGTTTCAAGTTTGGTTACCAACAAGATTCAGATCGTACCTAAAATCCAAAGTTCCGACTTAAGCTCCAAACTTTGATTTTATGAAGATAAGTTAAAGAATTAAAATAAATCCAAGTTCTTTATTTTTTGTTTCTTTATTTTTATTTTCTGCACATATTGCATAAGCATTTTCTAGGGACTAGCAAAGGCAAGTATAGGGGGTGATGAATCTCCATTTCAACACCTTTATTCTTTCATTTTGGCCATTAAACCATGGACAAATGCATTTATATATAATTATTTTGCAAAAATTAAAATTCATTATTTATTGTATAAATATTGCATAAAAGACATCGTTTAAAGCCAAAATAAAAGAATAACGAAAATAACTAAAAAATAAATAAAATGCAAAAGTTATCTTATGACCCTAAGCCATGAGACCTAAGCATCATGATGAGTTGATAACAAAGAATAAAGTAGAGGGAGATAAGGGTCAAAAACACAATAAAAGCACTAATATTTACTCTTCAATAATTCACTTTTGGGACCTATTTTATTCTTTATTATTTATACTTCAAATTAATAAACTTTTTACATTAAAGTTGTGGATAAAAATACATTAAAATTACAAAATTTTTATACAAAAATAAAAAAATTATGCATTCTGCACTCGAATAAAAATCTAAAATCCAAACATCTCAGATTTGTATCTCCTCCATAGGAAGTCAAAATACACCAAAATCACCTTTAACTTATATAACATTTCATGAGCTATCGAATGATGGTGGTTTCTTTTAATTTGGAATTAAGATGCAAAAAATAGGTTTTGGGTCCCTTTTGTACTATATAACTGAATAAAATATCCAATTTATTAGTTCTTTATATTTTTCACAATTTGATATTTTTATAATTTTTAAATATTATTTATAACTTATGTACATATTAAGAATATATAAAACCAAAATAAAACCCTAAAATAAAATAACATACCAAAATACATAGATGAATTACCTATACGTATACATATATACTATATTCATATATTTATTTAATTGTAAAAAATACATCAAAAAATAAAAAAATATTTTTATGTGTACTTGATGGATCCCTGATAATCACTCTTTATTCTTTTATTTTATCTAATTATCTTGGCAAAGCATCATGTAAATAGATGTAAATACAATAACTTAAGCATTATGCATGCATTTGTTAAATATACATAATTAGCATGTATTTGTGCAAAAAAAAGAATAATAAAAAAGAAAAAGGAAGTATGTATTTAGAATAAATACAAAATGACCCAAACCCTAAGAGAAGGCCATGCATTGATCGCCAAATAAAATAAGTAGAGAGAGATTGGGCATACTCTATATTGTACATGTTAGTTATGTAAATAAATGGTTACTTTTGACAAAAAACGTATTAAATATTCTTTTTACCTCCTTGTAAATAATCCTAAAAATAAAACAAAAATCAGAAAAATAAAAAAAATAAAATTCTTTCTCCCTTGTACATAAGACATGTATTTATGTTTTCTTCTCTATTTATTATATACCTGTGAATAATAAAAATAAAATTATTTTGTACTCCAAAAATTTTGTTTTGAATAAATAAAATATAAAATTGGGGTATATGTGTAAAAATAATAAAATTAAAATAATTGTATAAAATACATAGTTATATTATACATGTACATAATACACTATACTATATATAGAGTAATTTATTTTTTATAGAAATAAATAAAAATCATAGAAAAAAGTTTGAAAAATAACAAAAATTTCCATTTCATACACTTTTTATTTTAAAAAAAATATTATTTTTTATTGAATTTATAAGCATTTTGTAAATTCAGATTTTCTGATTGCTCGACTGGATTGTTGACCGCTGGTCAACGACACCTTCTTCCCGGGTCCGACTCGGATCCTGCTTGCGGGAGCCCTTTCTTGAAATTTTCCAGCCTGATTCTCCAATCCATTGGCCTTGAAATTTGGACCCGACAATCCTCATACCTCTGACATCCTCGTGGGTCCTTTGCCTGATCTGATTCCTTCTAGGGTTTGGCAATGCACTCAGATCTTTCCAAACCCTCAACTCGCCTATAAATATTTTATTTTGCCTCCATGGAGAGGTAGATCGTACCTCGCTCCCTTCTCGACCCGTAGCCATCTCTAGTTGAGTGACAGCCGCTCGGAGCACCCTTCGGAGCTCGATTTGGTGCAGTAGAGGCGACACTCACCCTTCGTGGCCGGACCTCTACCTCGAGCAGTCTCCCTCGCCTTCCGCATCGAGGTTGAGGACATAACCCCGACGATCATCTTCGCATGGAGCTCAGGAGGACACCCAGATCTCCAGGTATCCCTTACTTCCTTCTCATTTGCTATTTCGATCAGATTTTTCAGTCCATCACTGTCGCACTTCCATCGCTCCGACCAGCTGGTCAGATCCTAAAAAACAAAAGGATGGAAGTCGCTAAGTAATAGCATGACAATTCAGACTCACTGTCACTGAAGTGACTACTTGAATCATTTCGTTGATCAACAATAAAGCCACACAAATAATCAAGCAACTAAGACCAAGAGTTAAGATTTATTATACCCTACTAAGAATGTATAGTGGCAAGCAAGTAGGGGTCGATCATAGGAAGCAAAGGAGTAAAGTAAGTACGATGGAAATCGAGGCACCGAATATCTCTCAAACACTTAGTCAAATTGCAACTTTTGTGGGTTTTTAATTATATATTTTTTATTTAGGTTTTGATTTATATTTTTATATTTTGATTTTTTATTTTTAAATTTTATATTTTCTTTTTATATTCATATTTTATATTTTCTTATTCCTTTAATAAGGATATAAAACTATATAGGATATATATAAGATAAATGAGAAAGATAAAACTATATAAAAATATCCTAAATATAGGAAATAAAATTTTTTTATGCTTTTTATAATTTTGTATTGTTTTTGTGATTTTTTATATAATTTTTTCCTATTTGTTTAGTATTTTTAAAGTCTAAAATACTCAAAATAGAGAATAAAATAAAGATCTGAAATTGAAATGGAGAGAAAATAAGTAAACATCGCCAAAAATCCTCTAAATCAATTTAAAATAAAGATAATAAAATACAAAAAATTCAAAATAGAAAATAGATTTTTGTGATTTTTTAATAATTTTTAATATTTTTATAAAGATTTTAGGGGTTCTTCAATTTTAATATGTTTTCTTTTATATTTTTTAGTGATTTTTAGTACGATTACAAAACACACGGAAATAAACAAAATATATTTTTTGGGAATTTTTCAAGAATCTTTTTATAATTTTTATGTGATTTCTATTGCAAACAGTGAAGAAAATGCATGTTTTTGAATTTATATAAATAACAAAATGCTGTAAAAATGGAATAAAAATATGGCATGATAAAGCAATGCAACTGGAAACTATGATATTTTTTGAGGTTTTTTAGAGTTTTATAGATGCATGACATAAATACAAACAACAAAGAGAAAATACATACTAGCAAGGGTATTTTGGTAAATATGAAAAAATCCAGGGGCCTATGTGTAAAATTATTACAAAATGAATAGCTAAATTAAAAAGTTAATTGGTCAACTATACATAACAAAAACATCAAGGTTTTCGCTGTAAAATTGCCCAACATGCACGTAAGGGGCACTGCCTAGCGGGGACGAATGTGCAATATTCCAAAACCCAGGGGTCAATATGCAAAATGTCAAGAAATATCATAACGACAGAAAATAGTCTATGGAATGATTAGAAATACCAAAACCCCAAGGGGGTCCTTTACAAAATAGCCACTCACCTCACATATGCGAGTCATGTAAGGTGACGTGGCTAAGGACCTATTTACAATACTACAATATTCAAGGGCTTTAACGTAAATTTTGCATAAATTATAAAACAGAAGATGAATGATTATATACTAATAAATAAATGCACAAAATGGCGAGGACAGGGGTGCAAAATACCCAGCACCTGGGGAGATCGGACGACAGATATGTATCCACTTAGGCCACATGTCCTAATCTTGTGAGCCAATGACAGTTCGCGATCAAAGGCTGCGATTAGAATGTTGATGAAGATGTAATGGCACTGGATCGTGAGATCCGATGGCTGTCGTTGACTTGGGCGTGGTTTCCTTATCTGACGGCTGAGACGAGCGTTGGACGAACTGGGACGAAGGCTCGGCGCAACGAGCTTCCTCTGACGATGATGCCCCTCTGGCATGCTATGAAGCTTCAAAAGCGCCCAAGATGCTCCTGCAAGTGTCTCCTACATGCTTGGGGCTTCAAAAAGTTCGACGAGGTGCTGTAGCGCGGCCACGAAGGTGACGGAGTTGGATGCTCCCAGGTACCTCAGGCGGAGGATAAAAATGCTCCCAGATGGCGTGTAATGCTCCTGTCATGCAAACGAAGTCAGGAGGTTGCGGGCAGATTGCCCTGACCCTCCAGTAGGCAGAATAGTGTATGGAACGGTGAATGGGAGCTTGCCGGAGAAATCTCCAACGAGGTGGAGGCAGAGGTGCACGAATGTGTCTACAGCAAAATGAAGGATGGTGAATGGGCCATAAGACTACGGTGATACAAAGATAAGAAAATAAATAAATACAATAGACCTCAAAGGCAAAAATTCCTGAGATGATACCTCACGGCCAAGATGGTCCGAGATGGGAGGAACGACGCCCTCCTTCCACGCCTGGCCTTGCACGAGGGAGTTGGAGATGCCTCTGTCACAGGCGTCGATCCTGAGCTCCAAGGCGAGGGCCAACCTCGGTCAAAAGGGGTTCAAAAAATCAATGAAGGTGACGGGTGGTTTTTGAATAGATGGTGGACGGCTCTAAAAGACGAGGTGTAGCAGGCGGAGCAGCGATGCAATCCCCCCGGAGAGGTGTCGGCGTGTAAGATCAACAGAAAAGTCGACACGAGATGGTGAAAGATTCAACCTCAAAAATCTGCAAAAATAGACAAAAATAAGGTCTGACGACATGGCAGACCTTGGTCAGAGAGTTGAACGAGGTCAACCAATGGTTGAACCTGGTTGGTCCACGTGGACCAACCAGAAAAATTATTGAAAAATAATCAGAAAATCTTTTAACAATAATAAATTATTTTATTAATTTTATATTATAAAATGAAATTATTTACTATTTTCTAAATTATTTTATTATGATTTTTATTTATTTTTAGAGGTATAAAACTACAAGTTCCCTTCTGACGGTACATATAGGTATATTCATCTATATATTTTAATATTTTATTTTTTTGTATATTTAATTTTATTATTTTGGTTTATTATTTTATATATTTATATCTTAATTTTTTAAACTTAAATATATTTTATTTTTATTTTTCAGAAGTATTTTGTACAATAAATAAATAGAAGTATTAATTGTCTAGGTATAGATATAGGTATTATACCTTTGTATTTTATACAAGTATTTTATTTCTAAATTTTATTTAGTATTTTATTCCTTTTTTAATATTTACATTTATTATAAATAATATTTACAACATTATAAAAATATAAAATTACAAAATAATGAATAATAAATAAAATGAATACTTTAATTGGTATAAGTATACAATAAGGGTCCAAAACTCAACTTTCAAACCATAACTCCGAAAAATATGAAACAACCTTCATTAAATAGCTTATTAAAAGTTATATACAATTAAAGGTGATTTTGATAAATTTCAAGTTTTTATTTGAGAGATACAGGTCTGGGAAGTTGGGATTTTGGAAATTTATTCAGATCATAACTTTTTATCTCTACATTATTTTTGTATGAAATCAATTTAGTATTTTTCTATATTTAATTATCTACAACTTTCATGTTAAAAGATTCTTTATTTGAAGTATAAAATGTGGAACTAAAAATAAGTCTTAAAATGAATAAAGAATGAAATAAATAAAAGGGAATTTTATTGTATTTTGGCCCTTATCTCCCCTACTTTATTCCTTCTCGACCTAGTCATCGAGATGCCTAGGTCTCGGGGTTTCGGGTCATAAATTATTTGCAATATTTTATTACTTTTCTTTTTTCTTTATTCTATAATTTTGGCCATAAAAATCTTATTTTATACACTATTTACACAATGATGCATGAATGATAAAATGCATGAATTAAGCCTATTTACATTCATTTACTAGGGTTTTGAAGGGAAAAATGATAGAATAAAGATGATGAAAGAAATATTTATCATCCCCCTATACTTGTCTTTGCTAGTCCATAGCAAACACTTATGCAATAAGTGCAAAAAAAATAAAGAAAAGATAAAAGAAGAAAATTGGATTTAGTTTCATTATCAAACTTGTCTTCACAAAATCAAAGTTTGGAGCTCAAGTCGAACCTTTGAAATTTTAGTGTGGGCAGAACCTTAATGGGAATCGTATTTGAAATCCAATAGCCTTCAAGAATCCCAAAACTCTGCTCAATTCTCCTCAATTACCAGGTTAGAAATATTTCAACTCATATGCAAACACTTATGACTATGAATCTGACTCATACAGTGTAAGTGATGGCGGCTCTCCCCAGTTGAAATGATAAAGAGACTGACTTCTACAATATGACAACCCAATGATTCCCCAAGCCAATAACTCATTCCTAGAGGAGCGGGTATTCCCTTCTAAGTTCATGTGGCAACCAGCTCAAGAGGAGGGGTTGAAGAGAAGAATGGACGGTAGCTAGTGTAACTACCTATCCTAGGATGCAAAACGAGTGTAGTCAAGTCATCCAGTTGCAGGCTCACATGATTTGACTTTGAATCTGAAGCTTGCTTATTAACTATACAAATATATACACTCTGGCAGACATTTTTTGTTTTGTACTAGCCTATCCTCTCTTTTTTGGAGTTTTTGTTTTTTGCTTTTTCTCCTTTTTTTGAAATACTATTCACAACAGCATTTACTTAAGGAGTTTTTCCTCTTGACCCAGAAGACTATCCCTCTTTTGAAGCTTTATTGCAACCTACAATCTCTTGTCCCCAAAACTCATTATCATCGGACAGGTTGAGGTACACTTCCCTCCCTAGAGGAGGACAAATGTTTCCACTTGTGTGCGGCTCATATCGGCAAATCCAACCCCCTTACCATTCCAACTAAGTTGAGCCATGTGAAATGTGCAGGTGTCCAAGTTAGGTCATTATCAACAAGAGTTGTGTGTGTGCTCCGAAATACTCTACTTAGGCAGTCAAGAATCCATTGAATAAAGTCTCGTGATCCTTAATGAATTAAGTCAACTAGACCTAAAGTACCTCAATTCCAGCTCCTATAAGGTTCCTGTTAATTAGGTAGATTTAAGGTCCAACCAAGCTCCAATCTTAAGATTTTACTTAGACTTGTTCAACTATCAAACTCAATCCAAAAAATGCTTGCTATGTAAATGCTATGAAGAATGTAGAAAATATTTTTGTGATGCATTTTTCAAAATATTTTGAATTTCTTATGGATTTTTGAGAAGATGATTCATATGCATTTTTTGTACTTTTCAATAAGAATTTTATATTGTTTTTAGTATTTTTTTTCAAATGTTTTAGGGATTTTTGAAAACGAAAGTTTTTGGCTAAAACTAGATACAAATATTTACACTGGAAGTGTATCTTATATTACAAGATGTAGATTATAAGAATTCACAAGGGGTAAGTGCTCAATTTTATAATTATATATAATAATTTTAGGGTGATTTGAATATTCCTCAAACTCATTAGAAAAAGGTTTTACAAACAATTTTTGAAAACTATAGTCCCAAAATAATTTTTACACACATTTTTACATACATGTACACACATTTGAAAATCATTTGGGGAAGGTTTTTCAAACAGTATATATAGAGTTTTTTCAAAATATTTTTGCAACCATTTTCCAATCATTTGCAAATCATTTTTCAAACATTTTTATTTCACGCAAAGAATATAAATTTTATATAACAGGGTGGTTTTACAAAGGTTGAAAATATGTAACAAAATGTTTTCCAAATAGTTTTCAAAAGATTTTGAAAAAGGTTTTCAAACAATTTTTCAAACATTTTGCAAAAAAAATATTTTCACCTGATTTATTAATCAGTAAATACAAAAACAATTTTAGGAATAATCAACATCTTATTATTAAGGTTTTTAATGAATTTTTATGTATAATTAGCCATAGTTATTAAGAAAAATACGAAGGTACGAGTTATGGCTAAAGTATATACGGAGTATATATGACCCCTCCCCTACTTAGTTTGAGTTATGTCCTCATAGATCAGAGAAAAAAAGAGAAGACATAACTCGTACTGAGTACAGAAAAGTCTAAAGAATAAACGAATGGAGAAAATGAATGAACGAATGAGAAGTTGACCGTCCCCCCTATACTTAGGATCAAATAATCATAAGTATAACAGACTGTACACAAAAGCAGGGAGGGTCAAGGGTGGGAATGAACAGATCGTACTCAGACTGCCTCTCCCTATACATAGGGTAAAATATCCCTAAGTACAAACAAGAAGAGGAGACAATGGAGAGTATCAAAGAATAGAAGAATTTAGGGTGCACCCCCCCTATACTTAGGAAAAAGTATGTCCTAAGTATAGAAGACTGACAAAAAGGGGCGACACCCTTTTCGGTAGATAAAGAAGATAGAGAAGGATAAGAAGAAAAGAAGAAAAGAAGAAAAGAGAACAGATATCAGAAGATGGAAGAAGATAGTGAAGGATGTACGCATCACTCCCCCTATACTTATGGTAAAAGAAGCCCTAAGTATAGGCAACAAGAGGAGTAATGAAACGGAACGACGAATGAACACTCAGCTCATCCACCCCCCCCATACTTAGGATAAAGTATGTCCTAAGAAAGGCAAACACGAGAATGGGGTGGACGAGCAAAACATGAGAGAGACGGGGTTACACAAAAGCGAATATACAACAAAGTGGATGTACAAAGGGTCAAGAAGGTCAAAAGCAAACCTTCTTGCAAGACCGTTGAGGAATGGATCTGGTATGGTACAGGTCAACATCGGGGTCCTCAGATGACATAAACTGATCAGGGTCGACAGGGTGTAGGTCCTCAGTGGTCCTAGGGTGTGAAGGCACAGACGGGTCAGTGGAAGAAGTACAGCTAGGTCCGACCATGGGAGTCTCGTTGATATTGAAGTGAAATGGGGCGAACTCATCATCATCGGAAGAAGTGTAATTAGTGTCATCCTGCGAGGTCTCATCTGGGTCAAAACCAAAAATGAACTCGTCAGTGGAAGTAGTGGAACTCTATTCGTCTTCTACAATCTCAACCGGGTCATCTTTTTCATCAAAAGGCATGAAATCCCGAATAAAAGCAACCAAATCAAATTCAGCCTTAGTCTCATCTGAATCTATGTGAGCAGGAATGGACTCATCAGTGAAAGTAGTCAAATCATGTCTGTCATGTCTAGTCTCTAAATATGCCCTCCGCTCAATGGTATCAATCGTGTAGATCCCGCGGATGTCATCAACACATCGCTAAGTCCCAGAAGAAGGAACTCCGAGGTACATGCTTTCCGTGTCCCCCTCCATGGGGAGGAATTCTTGGGTCTAAGTGGAATCCAATAAGCAGAAAAATTCTATGATAGTCTCATCAAGGTCATGCTCCTCCGGTCAACCAAGATAGGTATAATCACATCAGGTGCAGGTCTCTGGTCAGCAATCAGTGCGGTGATCAACACTTCACTCTCGTCAATAGGATGGAAGCGAATCTCTCCTGATTCGTAATCAATAACGACCCTTGTAGAGGCAAGGAATGGTCGTCCCAAGATGATTGGAGAATTCTCCCCTATGGAGTTATCCATGGGCAATACGACAAAATCAACGTTGTAGCTCGTGCCCTGAATTGCGATGACAGCGTTTTCAAGGATACCCTTTGGCCTCTTGACAGATCCATCAACAAAATGTGCTATCATCTTGGTCTTCTTTAGAGGCCCTAAGTGAAGAGACTATACGAGCGAGAAGGGTAATATGCTAATGGAAGCACCACCATCGAGGAGAGTGTGATCAGATTGAAGTCAAACATGGTGCAGCTAATGAAGGGTGTAGCAGTGTTCTTTTTCCTAGGAATGGGACGGTGTGTAATGGAATGGGCAGTGGCCATGGTCAATATATGACGTTCAGATCTCCTCCTCTTCTTTCTCTTCTTGTGAAGAGGAGCACATAGATCAGTCATGGCTTTTTGAAGTGGGGCACAAATGATATCATGAATGGTAGCCACCACTTCGGGTTTAGTCAACATTTTTTGAATTTTTGGACCTCATTCATACAAGGGAGGAAGTCTAAATTAGCATATACATGAGGAATGCCAAGAGCAATCTGTATAGAGGCATCCTTGGGGTCAAAGGTGGGATTGGAAGTGAATGGATGTGTGGTCAAATTATCTGGCAGATGGAACCTCTCCTCACAATCCGAATCAACTAAAGATCTCCTGAAATCTTTTTGGATTTTTAAATTTTTCTCATTTTTTTGTGTTTTGGGTGTTTGTAGGCTCTCATGATCATCCTCAAATGAATCTAAATCCTCAAAGAATGGAGCTACATTATGGATCTTATTTATGCTAGCTATGTCATTCATCCTCAAGTTCATATGCTCCATCATCTGATTCAAGGTATCAAGCATGGATATCATGAAAGGTGACTCCAAAATACCAGGAACGGGTGTGTCGAGTGTGGGTGTTGAAAAAAATCACATTCTGGTTCAAGATAGTCTAGGAAGAGCGGGTTGTCGAAATGTGTAGGAGATGGTGGTGGAAATGATTGACGAAGGCAAAAGTCTAAATCCTGAAATAGTGGGTTGGTCGGATATGTACAAAAAATCAGGAGCAAAGTCCTCATGGAAAAAGAGAGGTGTACCAGCTGGAGTGAACGAGGGGTCTGCAATGTCCGGATAAACTACGCTCCAGTCGGTCATCTCGAAACAAGAGGAAAATGATAGTCAGGAGACACGATGGTCAAATCAAGAGAAATGAGAAAAGCGCACAAATGTGCAGAGGCAATCTAGAATACACACAAGCAATCACAGACAAACTCACACAATACAAACCCTCAATTCACCTACTTAACTCGGTGAAGATCGAAAATGCGGTCATTTTATCTTGTATGTTTTAGAGTTAGGTGAGAAGTCCAAAAGTCACGTAAACACTTAGGGGTTGAATAGGATTTTGGCACTAATCGTTAGTGTGTGTGCGAGCAAGTAAAAACGAAGACAATGAGGGGATTACTTGCCCCAATACAAGATTTTTCTTTTTGGTCTTTTTTAGGGTCAAGTAATGTTAGCAGTTCCAATTTTATTGGTTATCACAATTTTTTTAGTGAGAAATGCACGAACCTATCAAGGATTCAATTTCACTTAGCACCTATGTGATCAAATCAGAGATAGAGAGGTAGAAAAGCGATGCATGCGGCAAAACGATGACGAATGCTAAAGCGTAAATGCTCACCTTGCCTCCAGCACACTACATGCAAAGATGCTAGCAGAATTGAAACCTATATATATATATATATATATATATATATATATATATGCAAATGCAAGCCGATGAAATCACCCTAAGTTTAGAAATTTCTATTAGCATGAAGAACCTGTGCTAATGGCCTAGAATAAAACCAAAGTGTTTGGTCTTGGAGTCTCCTCGCTACCCACCATATTGGGTCCTGCAAGTGTTGTATGGAGAACTCTTGCGGCGTGGTGGTTCCATGACTAAGTGAGAAGCAATTTAAATTTTGACTAAGTCCAAACGAATCTATAGGATCATGAAATGGTGTTATGTGTTTGGACTTAATCTATCGCAAGCAATCCTAAAACTAAGGGCTCAATCACACAAAGTAAAGAAAACAAAATCAGAAAACAATATAAAAAATTGCGATGAAAACCGTAAAACCACGGCGAGCCCCCAAGTAAACAATCACTTGGAAATTAGGCCCAAATGTTCAAGTTCTGAGTACATGTATTATTACAAATAAATAATGGTCTTTCTCATAAAATTACACAAGTAAATAAATGCACAAAAATGCTCAAAATGCGACTGTATTCTCAAGTCCTCCCCGCATCCTTTGGTTCTAGGTCAAAAACTCACACCACCTTCACGTGGGTGCATAGGCGCCTAGGGTAGAGCGCCTCACTCGATCCGCGGTTCCTCGCACAAAGTTAACAGGAGGGTGATTAGACAAGTCAAACAATTATATAAAATGAATGTGCAAATAAATAAGACAAAATAATAGACAATTAATCACTATCAAGCAAAAAATCGATCTTAACGTTGTTGTCCCCGATAATGACGTCATTTAAAAAACAAAACGATGGGAGTCGCTAAGTAATGTCCTGACAATTCAGGCTTACTGTCGCTGAGGCGACTACTCGAATCCTTTCGTTGATCAATAATTAACCCACACAAATAATCAAGAAATTAAGAGAAAGAGTTAAAATTTATTATACCCAACTAAGAATGTACAGTGGCAAGCAAGTAGGGGTCAATCACAGGAAGTAAAGGAGGAAAGTAGGCATGATGGAAATTGAGGCATCGAATATCTCTCAAACACTTAGCCAAATTGCATCTTTTTCTGGGTTTTTAATTTTATATTTTTTTATTAATTTTTTTATATTTTTATATTATGATTTTTAATTTTCTGATTTTGTATTTTCTTTTTATATTTTGTATTTTTATATTTTCTTTTTTAATAAGGATATAAAACTATATAGAATATATATATACACACAATAAATATGAGAGAGATAAAAGTAGGTAAAAATATCCAAAATATAGGAAATAAATTTTTTATGCTTTTTCTAATTTCTGCTATTTTAATGATTTTTCTATATATTTTTGCTAATTTTTTGGTATTTTAAAAGTCTAAAATACTCAAAACAAGAAATAAAATAAAGATTTGAAATTGAAATGGAGATGAAAAATAGTAAGGTCAAAAATCCTCCAAATCAATTTTAAATTAAAGATAATAAAATACAAAAAAATTAGAGACAGATAATAGATTTTTAGGATTTTTAAGAATTTTTAATATTTTTATAAATATTTTAGGGGTTTTACAATTTTTATTGGTTTTCTTTTATAATTTTTAGTGATTTTTGGTCTGAATATAAAACACACAAAAATAAACAAAATATATTTTTTTGGAAATTTTTCAAGAAGTTGTTATCATTTTTTATGTATTTTCTAAAGCAAATAGTGAACAAAATGTATGTTTTTTTAATTTTTATAAATAGTAAGATGTTGCAAAAATACAAAATAAAAATATGGCGTGATAGATAAGTGCAATAGAAAGCTATGCTATTTTTTGAGATTTTTTAGAGTTTTATAAATGTATGAAATAAATGCAAACAACAAAGAGAAAATACACACTAGCAGGGGTATTTTAGTAAATATGAAAAGTCCAGGGACATGCATGTAAATTTCTCACAAAATTTATAACTAAATAAAAAACTTAATGGGCCAATCATACATAACAAAAACACTGAGGTTTTCGCAGCAACATTGTAAAACCTGCACGTAACGAGAACGTGCCTGGTGGGGACGAATATGCAATATTCCAAAACCCAAGGTCAAAATGAAAAATGTCCAGAAATATTATAACAACATAAAATAGTCCATGGACTAATTAGGAATACCAAAACCCCAAGGGGATCCTTTGCAAAATAGCCACTCACCTCACCTGTGGGATTCACGTGAGGTGACGGGGCCAAGGACCTATTTCCAATACTACAAACTTCACGGTCTTAACATAAATTTTATAGAAATTATAAAACAAATGAGGAAATATTATATACTAATAAATAAATACACAAAATGGCGAGGGCAGTGGTGCAAGAAGGGACGACTGATATGTATCCACTTAGGCCACGTGTCCTGATCTCGTAAGCGATGACAGTTCGCGATCAATGACTGCGATTAGAATGTCGATGAAGATCTGACGGCTCTGGCTCGCAAGATCCGACGGCTATCGTTGACCTGGGCGTGGTTTCTTGATCTGACATTGGGGACAAGCATTGGACGAACAGGGACGAAGGCCCAGCGCGATGAGCTTCCTCCGACGAGCCCCCCCCCAGCTTGCTATGAAGCTTCAAAAAGGGCCCAAGATGCTCCTGCAGCTGTCTCCTACATGTCTGGGGCTTCAAAAAGTCTAGCAATGCGTTGTAGCGTAGCCACGAAGGTGATCAAGTTGGACTCTCCTTGGTACCTCTGACAGAGGATAAAAATGCTCCCAAATGGCATGTGATGCTCCTGTCTTGCAAACGACGACAGGGGGTTGCGGACAAATTGTCAGGAACCTCCAGTAGGCAGAATAGTGTAGGGAACGGTGAATGGGAGCTCGCCGGAGCAATCTTCGGTGAGGTGGTGGCAGAGGTGCACGAATGGGTCAAAAGCAAAATGAAGGATAGTGAATGGGCCCTAAGAATAGGACGAATACAAAGATACGAAAAAAATAAATAAAACAGACCTCAAAGCAAGAAATGCCTGAGATGATACCTCACAAACAAGATGGCCAGAGTTAAGTGGAAAGACGCCCTCCTTACTCGCATGGCCTTGCACGACGGAACTGGAGATGCCTCTGTCACAGGCGTCGATCCAGAGCTCCATGGCGAGGGCCAAACTCAGTCAAAAGGGGTTCAGAAAATCAATGAAGGTGACGGGTGGTTTTGAATAGATGGCAGACGGGCTCCAAAAGACGAGGTGTAGCAGGCGGAGCAGCGATGCAATCCTCGAGGAGAGGTGTTGGCCTGAAAGGTCAATAGATGGTGAGCAAAAGTCGTGAAGAAGTCGACACGAGATGGTGAAAGATTCAACCTTGAAAAATCCGCATATACGGAAAAAATAAGGTCTAACGGCATGTCAGACCTCGGTGAGAGAGTTGACCGAGGTCAACCAACGGTTGAACCTGGTTGGTCCAAATGGACCAACCCGAAAAATCGTTGGAAAAAATAATTAGAAAATCGATTAATAATAATAAATGATTTTATTAATTTTAGACTATGAAATGAAAAATATTTATTATTTTCTAAAGTATTTAATTATAATTTTTATTTATTAAAGGTATAAAATTACAAGTTCCCTTTAAGGGCTACATATAAGTATATTCATCTATATATTTTAAAGTTCTCTTGTTATTTTATATATTTAATTTTATTATTATGGTTTATTATTTTATAAAATTATAACTTAATTTTATACACTTAAATATATTTTTATTTCATTTTTCTGAAGTATTTTGTACAATTAAATAAATAGAAGTATTAATTGTATAGGTTTACATATAGGTACTGTACCAATGTATTTTATACAAGTATTTTATTTCTATATTTTCTTTAGTTTTTTATTCCTTTTTTAATATGCAGTTGTATTATAAATAATATTTAAAGCATTATAAAAATATAAATTATAAAATAATGAATAATAAATAAAATGAATATTTTAGTTAGTATAAGCATACAATAGGGGTCCAAAACTCAACTTTTAAACCGTAACTCTGAAAAATATGAAATCATTAAATAGATTATTAAAAGTTATATGCAATTAAATTTATTTTGATACATTTCGAGTTTTTATTTGAGAGATACAGTTCTGGGAAGTTAGGATTCTGGAAACGTGTTCAGATCATAACTTTTTAACTATACAGTCTTGTTGTATGAAATTAATTTTGTATTTTTCTATATTTAATTATCTACAACTTTCATTTCAAAGTTTCTTTATTTGAGGTATAAAAAGTTGAACTAAAAATAAGTCCCAAAATGAATAAAGAATGAATTAAATAAAAGGGATGTTTATTGTATTTTGGCCCTTATCTCCCCTTACTTTATTTCTTGTCGACCTAGCATCGAGATGCCTAGGTCATGGGGTTTCGGATCATAAAATATTTGCAATATTATATTCCTTTTTATTTCTTTTCTTTATTCTATAATTTTGACTTTAAAAATCAGATTTTATACACTATTTACACAATGATGCATGAATGATAAAATGCTTGAATTAAGACT
The DNA here is from genome assembly GCA_037367405.1 of Ottelia alismoides. Lineage (NCBI taxonomy): Eukaryota > Viridiplantae > Streptophyta > Magnoliopsida > Alismatales > Hydrocharitaceae > Ottelia > Ottelia alismoides. The sequence continues at coordinate 572,452 of JAZKJV010010422.1, read as the reverse complement.
ATTTACACGCATTTACTAGTGTTTTTAAGGCCAAAATGATAGAATAAAGATGATGAAATGGAGATTCATCATAGCCCCGTTTTCCACTTCTAGTCGGTGATGAATCTTCGATTCATTACATTTTAGAGTCATTATCACACTGGTCCACAAACTTAAACACATATTTTATGCCATGAAATAAATTAAGGGAAGTGCATTATTTGTATCATGTATTAGATATTTCATGACTCTCGTAAGCAACATTCATTAACCCTTTCTCCCTCTTCCAGTATCTTGCAATAGTTTTAAGATGTAATGATTTATAAATTAATTATCTTATATTCCTTCCTTTTTCCATATGATTATTTTTTTATTAGCAGCCTATTTTGTGCTCCTTTCTCTCAATTTTTTAGCATTACCTTGAAGCTTGACTCTCAATTAATATCTTAACTATTATTATATGGTGAACTTGTCCCATGAGATGAAATTAATTGGAATAGCTAACGTTGTCAAAAAAAGTAGTGGCACCATATTTTTATTATTATTTTAATAATGATATAAAAATAGAAATGATGAAAGGGTGCAAGGTTAGTGGGGAATTAGAAAATAGACAACTAATGCATTAATGTAAAAAGGCATGAGATGCCTTGATAAAGAAATGTCAATAAGAAGAGGTGCCAAATCAGTTGTTGCTTTTATGAAGAGGTGCAATGTTAATATGAAGAGGTGCAATTAGTTTCTGTTTCTATCAAGAGGTGCAATGCCAAGATGAAGAGGTACCAAATTAGTTGTTGCTTTTATGAAGAGGTGCAATGCCAATATGAAGAGGTGTCAAATTAGTTGTTGCTTTTATGAAGAGGTGCAATACCAATATGAATAGGTGCTTATTTTAAAATTGAAAAATTGCATCCCTTGGTAGGAATGACTACACAAATGTGTATAAAAGGGAGAGGATGCAAAGGGAAAGGGGGGAACAATTGGTGTCCAACACTTCTCCCATTCCTACTCTCTAGCTTTCCCTCTCCTCATAATCACCCCATCTATTCTTATAATCCATCTTAATTCTTGACGAGAGAATTGAAGTGGTTTCGTCAACTTGTGCATTCGGCCCCCCAATGAATCCGACTCCCGAGGCTCCTCCTTGAGTGTTCCTAAATCATCCAACACCATAGACATCCGTCAACCATCATTTCCTCGGACCCTCTACGAATCTGACTCTAGAGGCTTCCTCCCGAGTCGTTGACCATCATATTTTATATAGCTTTTATTTTATTACTTTATATTTTTATATCTGTCTTTTTCTATTGTCTTCTCTTTCGTGCAGTTATTCGTCAAGACTATCGCAACAATCCGTATCTAACGGTGATTATCCTTGACTCTTGCAAAACTGGGACGTGCAACAAGGTTCGATCTTGATTCATGGTTGTGATCACATCCAACTCACCTCGCCAGAATATCCAATTTCATGAAGAGTTAATGCGTACAAGTCCAAATGGAGGTTGTCGCATAGAAGGAGAGTGGTCATCACTTGCCGACTTACACTGTTGTCTTTTTTAACTTTCATTTCAATTTTTGTTATTCAAACAATTTGCAACAAACTCATCAATTTATAAGAGTATTTTTTACTTGCAAAATAAAGTGCAAAATCTTCTTGTCCTTGTGGATTCGACTCTGACTTACACTATACTTTACCTTGTGTATAATATAGCTAAGCCCGATAATTTATTTGTTCGAAGTGAATTTTGTGGGTTCTCAACGACTATCCGACATAAAAATCAAGTACCTAAAACCTCAAAAATACGCCTCAACATTTTGGCATCGTTGTCGGGGGACAGGAAACTATATGTGCTTTGTTTTATTTCTAAAATTTTTTCTATATTTGACCAATAATTTGTATTTCATCTTCACATGTTCCACTTCATCAAACCCGCTCGTGTGGAAAAGGATCAACTTTGAATAGCATTTGAGATCGTTGATGGAACAACATTGCGATAAGTTTTCTCTTACTTAGGCATATATAGGATCTCTGAATATTCCTTATGTATCCTATATTTGTCTTAACAAAAAGAAAGGAAGAGAAATCAACTTCTATTATCTTTTTGTGCATAGCATCTCCATAGGATCTTTTCTCTCTCTTAGTTTCACTTGCATTAAAAAGATCACTAATTGTTTGTCAATAAAAATAAAATCATAATTTAAATTGGGCTTATATCACCTGGTCATAAAAAATTTCTAAAGCTAAAAAAGGATTGTTTGAAAACTTGTGTGTTGTACTCTCTCACAATCTCACAAGCAAACGTATTCTTATTAGCAAGGCCCAAATCCTATGTTCATAATATTTCTTTGAAATCCACTTTGCTAGGTACACTTGTCCCTGAGTTGTTTAACTAAGAGTGATGAGGGGTTTAAGATCCATGTTGATCTAAGAAAGGCTTGCAGCCTACTTACCCTCTGACTGGCCTCAGAACCAGAAGAAAGGCATTGTGGTACTCATAGAATTATTTTGAACCGATAGATTTCTTAGGAAACGTAAATTTCGGATTCTTGTGTGCTTAACTAAGCCCTAATTTTTTCTTGTTTGTGTTGTGATTGACAAGTGGATACTAGTAAAATCTCATTTATCCCCATTAATTTGAACATATAATCACCTCTTAGACACATGGATGAAGAAACAACCTCGTTTATGGCTATCATACAACAATTAGAATGCATGGCAAAACGACAAGAGGCACAAGATGCTTTCCTTCAACAATTACAAACACATCAAGGGATAGCACCAACTCCGGGCATCGCATCAGAGTACTATGACATGATCAAATTCATACAACAGATAGCTCGAACTAAAGAGATCCAAAAGCAATATATTGAAACCCCTTTCCTATTATCCTCTCAACCACAGCTACCTGCTCAAACTACGTAGTCTGATGTTTTTGTCAATACCTCTCACCAACAAATTGGTCATAACATAATCACCCCAACACAAACTACCCTTTCTGAATCCACCCAAGATATGCAAACATTTGAGAGAGAGACTACACCAGCATCAAAGCAAGACCACACATCCCATTCCTTAATATTTTTAGATCACGAAATAAATCTTATTAACTTAGAACCTCATGAAGATCCTATAGATAATTATAATATTTTTGAGAGTGGTCTTCCATCTTTTCATCTTTATGATGAATCTTGGAATAATGAAGAGAGATATATAACCAATGCACAATCCACACCGATCGTTGATCAAGAATTAGAGAAGCGAATAGGTCATGTTTCAATATGGGAAGATGACTCATCATACTTAGTAGTTGATCTCCAATTCCTTCTTTTGATATTGAGTCACTTCTAGATCAGGGAAAATGCATGTCGCATGATTATACATGGATCGAAATGAAAGAAATCCTTAAACCAATGCGGGAGGATCAATGGTTGAGCATAGGGTATCTGCCTTGGCATAATCCACTCACGACAGTCATATTTTCTCCGAAGGTAGCTATAGTAGAGGAGCATTTTACGCCAACCATGGACCCCACTTCTTACTATAATCCAACATACCCACCCTCTCATCTGTTCAAAACTTCACCACAAATTTGTTGCCCACAATGGATTGATCAAAGTGTCAAGATATATACTATGAAAGAAGTAATTTCGGATGATGATTTAAAAGAATAAAATATTTCTCCATTTATGTTTAATGACAAGCCTTATTTTGAAGATCAACATTTTTTAATGAACAGAGGACCACCAATTTTCGATTCGTCCGAGTCTGATCCCGACCTATCATATCAATTTGAAGACCCTATGAAGGAATTTAACCACAATATTTTCAATCTTGATTTTTTCATCAAACTAACACCACCTACAACTTTCATATTTATCATTTCACCAAATATAATCACATAGAATGTTACTCAATTAAGTGTTTGATTTCTTTCTATGACTCTAAAACTGCATGGACAATGTCACCCCAATTTATCTAATACAGATGCCATGCAAACAAGGAATACTGGGTACACCTAACATTGATACCTCGTTGGGGGCATTAAAACAAGCACACACTTCTTAGCTTGTCTAATTTCTTCTCACGACAACTTAATTGTCCAAAGACTATGTATTAAATAAGCATGGGGTTCCTTTCATTAAAAAAACAAACAAACCATAAGAAGCCTTCTCCAATTTCAAATGTCTATATGCACCCACTATCTTATCATTCTCCTCCCAGTTTATTACATCTGCATTTACCATGAGGGCAGGGAAAATCTTAAGCATTGGGTGGAGGGGGGACACCACCAAAAAAATTGCATTTTTTTCATGCATATAGCATCACATTTCTGCACTCATTTCCATGTTTTCCCTACTTCAACTCTTTAAGTTTACATATATTGATAATAATAGCCTTACTATTAAATACCACATGAGGTATGAGACTTGAAGTGATCCTGAGCTTACAATGTTTATGACTCTCTTTTATCCTTTTGCATTTAAATCAAGAGACATAGCCTCAATTCAACTTTTAACATGGTATCAATAATGAACTCAAATAGTATATACTGAAAAGATCAAGAATTTTGTACCGTGATATTAGCTTGACATACAAAAGGCTAAGAGGGTATGACGATGGTTGTACTCAAAGTTTGTGAGATGGTGATCTTATCAGAGAGTAGAGGAGTAGGGAGTGTTTGCACCGAATATATTTGAGGAAGAGAGTCCACCATTAAATGTAAAGGTGTGTTCCCAACTGGTCAAGCAATTTCCCATTATGCATAATTATTATACACACTTGTTACCTTCATACATCGGCTTCTTGCTTGTCTTTCTACATATTTATCAAATCCACCACTTCTTTAAAAGTTTTTCATTAATAATCCATCTTGTTTCATTTCATTCGACTTCTTTCTCCCTTTTCTTCTATTATGCATCTAAAGATAAATGTTCTTCAAGATTCTATTCTCCATCTACAACAAAATACATGTCCTTTTTTATTTCCTAAGTCTAAAAAAAGTACTAAAGCACATTGGTTCTCTTGAAAAGAGAAGAAAAGTAAAGCAAAAAAAGAGATATTGCAAAAAAGAGAAAAAAAAAGAAGAAGAAAGAAAAGAAGAAGATGAAAAAGAAGAAACTAGGAGAACCATTATGCGAAAATTCTTTTCACATGACTATCATATGCGATCTATATCTTCCTCTTCTCTAAAGTTATATTATAACGAGAAATGTTGTGACATATTAGACCTCGCTCGTATCTTTCTATAAATTTAAACCTAAGTAAAGGTATCTCGACCAAATAAGCCTTAATATAAATACTCCACAAATTGACCCATTATTTTTCTTGCTGGTCAGTTGGAGGAAGATGGGTCGAGTGTTAAATTAATTATGAAGTTGGAGTTTGCAATAATACTCTGAGACTCCATCTCAGGCATTTCCTGGCTTAGCGATCATAGCTAGAGGATCGTGGATAAAAGCACTTGGTCAATTCAGTACATTTGACACTTGAGTCTATCCTCAGGTATAATAATATTATTGATGCTAGGTATCATTTAATCCGAATTGAGCAAGTCTCTACATTAAGTCATGTCTTGAGGACACTTGAGATGACTAAGCATTGTAAGAAAAGATTCATTTCTACTCACAGACATTATGAAATAAAGGATAATTTTTTTATCCCTCAGAGGATATGGTCTACCTATATGTCTACATTAGAGTATTGAGATTCTTTGTTTACATTTGCTAGGGACTAGCAAATCTTAAGCATGGGGGTATGATGAATCTTCGATTCATTACATTTTTGAGTCATTATCACACTGGTCCACAGACTTAAACACATATTTTATGCCATAAAATAAATCAAGGGAAGTGCATTATTTGTATCTTGTATTAGATATTTCATGACTCTCGTAAGCAACATACATTAACCCTTTCTCCCTCTTCCAGCATCTAGCAATAGTTTTAAGATGTAATGATTTTCAAATTAATTGTCTTATATTCCTTCCTTTTTTCCAGTGGATTATTTATATTATTAGCAACATCTTTTGTGTTCCTTTCCCTCAATTTTTAGCATTACCTTGAAGCTTGACTGTCAATTAATATCTTAGCAATTATTATATCGTGAACTTGCACCATGAGCTGAAATTAATTGAAATAGCTAACGTTGTCAAAAAAATAGTGGCATCATCTTTTTATTATTATTTTAATAATGATATCAAAAAATAGAAATGATGAAATGGGGCAATGTTGGTGGGGAATTAGAAAAGAGGCATCTAATGCATTAATGTAAAAAGGCATGATATGCCTTAATAAATAAATGCCAATATGAAGAGGTGCCAAATTAGTTGTTTCTTTTATGAAGAGGTGCAATGCCAATATGAAGAGGTGCAATTTAGTTGGTTTTTTTTATCAAGAGGTGCAATGCCAATATGAAGAGGTGCCAAATTAGTTGTTGCTTTTATGAAGAGGTGCAATGCCAATATGAAGAGGTGCCAAATTAGTTGTTGCTTTATGAAGAGGTGCAATACCAATATGAAGAGGTGCTTATGTTAAAACAGAAAAAATGCATCCGTTGGTGGGAATGACTACATAAATGTGTATAAAAGGGAGAGGAGGCAAAGGGGAAGGGTGGAATAATTGGTGTCCAACACTTCTCCCATTCCTAGTCTCTATCTTTCCCTCTCCTCATAATCACCCCATCTATTCTTAAAATCCATCTTAATTGTTGACGAGAGAATCGAAGTGGTTTCGTCAACTTGTGCATTCCCCCCCCCCAGCGAATCCGTCTCCTGAGGCTCCTCCCCGAGTGTCGCTAAATCATCCAACACCATAGACATCTGTCAACCATCATTTCCTCGGACCCTCTGTGAATCCTACTCCAGAGGCTTCCTCCCGAGCCACCGACCATCATATTTTATCTTGCTTTTATTTTATTACTTTATATTTTTATATCTGTCTTATTCTGTTATCTTCTCTTTTGTGCAGTTATTCTTCAAGACTATCGCGACAATCTGTATCTAACGGTGATTATCCTTGACTATTGGAGAAATGGGACATGACACGAGGTTAGATCTTGATTCGTGGTTGTGATCACATCCAACTCGCCTCGCCAAGATGTCCAATTTCGCGAAGAGTTAATGCGTACGAGTCCAAATGGAGGTTTTCGCATAGAAGGAGAGTGATCATCACTTCCCGACCTGCACTGTTGTCTTTTCCAACTATCATTTCAATTTTTGTTATTCAAACAATTTGTAGCAAACTCATAAATTTATAAAAGTATTTTTAATTGCAAGATAAAGTGCAAAATCTTCCTGTTCCTGTGGATTCGACCCTGACTTAACTTATCTTTTGCCTTGTGCATAATATAGCTAAGTCCGGTAATTTATTTGTTCGAAGTGAATTTTGTGGGTTCTCAATGACTATCCGACATAAAAATCATGTACCTAAACCCTCAAAAATACGCCTCAATATCTACTTCAATCGATTCGCAGACACACCCTCCATCTTGCTCCACATCCTGATCATCCTTAGCCTCCATCTTTAGGTTGAGATTAGGGCCTAGATCTCCCCTACCACCTTTGCCGGAGATCAAACGTCGCCTGCCTCCGCTTCTTTAGTGTTCAGCTCCAATAACCCAGACCGGAGCGTAGCCCCGAGTCTTACCTTTGCATTGTTGGCACCCTCATGTTCTAAGGAGCCTTATTGATCTTCCAGTTACTCGGTGAAACTGCTTGAGCCGAAGCTCCGCCATCCAGTCCATCCGACCGTCCTCGAGATGATCATACTCCATTACTTGACGCGGAGTGTCTTCTTGGAGGTGCTCGACCCGTCGGAGGCTTGATCAACCCTGAGGATCCGCGCCCATCCTTGTTCGAAGTTCGCCAGCCCCCAGTTCGTCCACCATCCTCCTTCACCATCAGATGAGGAGACGAGCACCAGTTGGTATCAGAGTCATCCATTGCTGCAGCCTTTGAGTCGTTGATCTGACACCTCCTGACACATATGCGCCGCAAGTAGGCGACATTACCTAAGGCAGAGCCACGCATCCACGCAGCCATTAGTGGCCGCTACGTGGCCCCATGCGCTCCCCATGTGCCTCGAGGGTATACTGCACTTTTCCCCCTACTCTTTTCATACTTTATGTTTTAGTTTGTCAAATAAAGTTGTAGTTTGAACTATTTGCACCTCAGTCCCTACGGTTTCTGGCATTTGCACTTTAGTCCTTCCTTTCTGAGAAACGTGTTGGATCACGTGCAATGTGGTGTTTTTGTACATTTTATCTTAGTTTCTGCTGGTTTATATTTGAATGAAATATTTTCTGGAATTGCACTTATGCCCCTGTGCGTGGATTAATTGACACGTGCGTGTTTTCGTGGGAAATTTGCACTATTACAACTAGAATTTTTGTGTGTGCCATTATTTAGTCATGAAACTTAGACTATTTGCATTTAGGTCCCTAAAACCTATGTGCTTTGTTTTTAATAAAATAAATCTTAAATCTAATTCAAAAATTCCGCAAAAGTTAACAGTAGCCCCTGCTACTGTGTAATATTTTTGGTAATTTTTATGACGTAATTTGTCTTTATTTGATATTTTCTAAAATCCAATAACCTGTAAAAAAGTGTCTGTCTGTTTTAGAAAATCCATAAAAAATATAAAAATATCCCCAATATTCCATAAAAATTATTGTGTGTTTGTTATGGTATCTTTTAATTCAAGTAGCATTTTTGTTCCTTTATCGTTTAGAAAATCCCTAAAAATCATAAAAGACCAAAAATCTTATAAAAATCGTTAAAAATTTCACAAAAATAAAGAAAATGAGTTTCCAGGTTCTGTAGTTAGATATTGTCATATATTTTTGATAAAATTGCAACCAGGACATTTATGCACTTTAGATTTTTTAAAGTAGACTTATTGTCTAGATTTTACACTGTTTTGTTATTTTGACTTTATTTCATTTTTAGAAAATTATATAAAAAATAGAAAAACCTTAGAAAATTACCAAAAAAAACTGCACATTTTAAAAATACAAAAATGTTTTTATTGTTCATTTTTTAATATTTTTAGTCATAATAAAATTTGTTGAATTGTGATTTCCGTTGTCTTTTATTCACTTCCGTATTAGAAAATATAAAAAATTTTGCAAATTAAAAACCACATAAATATGTCTTGTATTTCCTGATTTTCGACTACTCCGTAGGCGTAGCCCATGCTCCTTGTGTTCGACCCTGGTTGCTATACCAGGTTAAATAAATAGCGGAGACCCCTACATTTGATTTCGTGCTTTGATTGTTTTACTTGTGCTCTTATTTTTCTTGTTGAGTACGGCTCGGGTGATTGTGGTCGCAACGACCTTTAATATCACTTAACCTCGATCACTAGAGCGCTCATCAGAATGATGCCATTACCGGGGAGCACAGCTTAGTAGTCGATTTTCTATTTCTCTTTTCTATGAGAGGGGGCGTCCGAGGAGCTTGCAGCTTTTGGTTGGAGGACACGCGCCTGTAGAAGAGCAAGAGGACAACAGGAGGGCAGTTATATGGGATAGAGTAGTTAGTTTCTTCCTTAGAACATGTGATTAGTATTGTAATAATACAGGGACTCAAAGACCGTGGACAGTTTGAACTTGGCCTTTATCGGGGTCTGTTTCGCCGAGCACTGGTATGCTCGGGGGACCTAACCGCGGTTTCCGCCGGTCTTGATTTCTCACCTTTTATTTCTATTTTGCTTCTCGAAGAATTTGGCCCCTAGACTTAGGGATTTTTTAGATTGTGAGGTAACTGATTAGGACCCAACCCGAATTATTTGTTTGTGCCTATAGTTTGTAATTGGACCTTATTAATAATCATAATAGAAAGTTAGTTTAATTAGACTTGATTCCACGTGTTGTGAGGAACCACATACAGCGCTGACAGGACCCGTTGTGGTGGGCGCTGAGTGGTTCCCAAGATCGGACTCCGGACTTGGTCTTATTAGCTAGCTACAATTCTTCTCGTATAGAAATTGCTCGTCTAAGGCCGGTTTCTTCTTGCATCACATAGATAGTTTTGTTTCTATCTTTTAATTTATGCATGGATCACCCTACATGTAGATTGCTGGCGACAGGTATGCATCTCTTACTTTGCATGCATCATTGTGTTTGATCATGCATCGACTTTTTCGACTTCTCCCCCATTTTTAGACTATAAATAATCAGGAGAATTGAAAAATTCGTTAGGAGATGCTTGTTTATTGAAAAATAACTAAAATGGGATAACCATAAAAATGGGACTGCTAATCAAACTTAATCATAAAATACACTTCACTTAAAAATCTGATTTGGGAGAGCAATCCCCTCATTTTTGGTTTGATTGTGCGAGAGAGTGACCCGTACACTAGGCTAGAGCCATATCTGAACTCTCGTTAGACTACTGGTTTTGGGGTTAGTCGTTCTCCAGTGAGGATCACTTCGGTTTCCAGTAAAGCGAGATGTGATATCCTTAGCAGAGCGAGTTGGATGGGTTGCCGATAAATGGTCCGCAACTTGTACTGGCTGGAAAAGATCTAACTTTGGGATTGGTCCAGTCTCTTGAGAGCATCGGGTTCATACCATCTCGCTTAATCTTTCTGTTAGATTGAATTATCACCTAAATAAAATTGACAAAATAAAAGATCGAACTTTCACTGTTATCAACTCTCAGTGTTGAGTAGGTGAATTGGGGGTTTCTTTACTAATCTTTTATGATTCCAGATCCCATCTGCCTCTTCTCTAGATCACGATGATGGGTCAAAGATCCTTACGCAGCCTTTGGTTGCACCGGTTTCGAGCACTCTTCCCCATTAATCTAGGTTGGTTCGTGAGAGCCCAGACCCACTCTCTGAACCCAAGTTTGATTCCGCCCTGTTCCCCCTCGACCACCCATCTATCAGTTCCGAGGTGCTAGAGTAGAGACCAGAGCATATATTCATTCACTTGACGTCACCTGTTCGGGTCTTTTGTCTTTGCGGAGACCCGAGAGATGTCTAGCAGTAAGGAGCGCACCAATGGACAACCCTAGACTACCACCTATGTTTTGGATCAAGGCTCCATCAACAACACACTATTAACCTCTCTGGAGACGATGCAACTTTAGATCATTGATCAGGGAGCATTCATGGTGGATATGCGCAGAGAGATGGAGTAGATGCGAGCCAACCTAGGAGAGTAGAACCGAGCAGGTGGTGGAGAGATACCATAAAATGGAGGAGGAGAGGGAGACCATCCAGAGGACCCATAAGAGCTAGTCTAACCATCCAAACTGATGAGAGAGTTGCACAACCCAAGTACGTCTCTTACACACTGTTGGATTCAGCTTCCGGCAATTCTGGGAGATTTCAAGCTCCCACCTCAGACGATCCAGTTGATGCCCAAGTTCCATGGGCTTTCCACCGAGGAGTCGCATCTTCACCACCGGGAATTCGATATGATCTGTAGCACGGTCCACGATAGACATGTGGACGAGGACACCATCATAATGATGGCTTTTCCATTCTCCCCGATCGACAGAGCAACCTACTAGTTGAAGGATCTGGGGAGATACGTCACTTCTTGGGAACTGCTCCGGACCGGGTACTTGAACAATTACTATCCACTCGGCCGAACGAATGCAGCTAGAGCTCTGATCAATAATTTCTCCATGATCCCCAACGAGCAGTTCCATGAGGTGTGGGATCGTTTCCGAGACCTCATTGACTGATGTCCACACCATGATATATCCAAGCCCAATTTAGTACAGAGTTTCTTTTATGGGCTGACACCGGAGCTACAGGGACTCGTGAATGCTTCTTGTGGGGGCAGGTCTGGGCCATATATAAGGAGATGGTCGAGAACTACACGGTCATGTCCCAGACCTACCTCTACACTAAGGGGAAACCCTCACCCCAAGATGTGTCCTACCAGAGTTTAACACGGGTCGATGCAGGTCCTTCAACATCTTCAGCAGTTGTAGCATTGACAGAGTCGTCGGACGCGGATATGGGCATATTCAACGAGAAGCTGGACCGCATCGAGATTATTTAGAAGAAGCAGTGCCCGGGCATGATGCAGATTGACCAGTTGGCAAAGACATTGAGTGACCTGAAGATCTAGATCATGTGTCTCCAGGAGGCACAGACGGCTTCTCAGCCCCGTCTCAGGTCACACGCTGATCCTAGCATTAGCAGCTCGACCCAGCACTCCGCCCCGTACCGATAGGTTCACCATATCCAGGCGGAGCTGTTCCAGCAGTCGCAACACCACTACCTTTAGCCACCACCGTCTCAGGACACTCTGATGGTGGTGTACCAGCAGGATCATCCCCTGGCAGTTCTTCCTCCAACCTCCTTCGAGCAGGAGCCATTTATGGAAGTCAACGGGATTTGGTACGACCGACATCAGCTTGGGATTTGCCGAGATCATCCCAGATTCAGGTGGTCAACCGGAGGTGCCTCATCCCAGCAGCAACCTAGAGATCCGGGTGGACAGTACATGCAGCCTCAGCAGCTGTCCCAGTTCCTGCAGCAGCCACAATAGCATTACTAGTCAGGTCCTCGTCCCTACCAGCAAGGATAACCGTGGAGGCAGCACCAGCAGTAGCCTCAGCAGTACTCTCAGCTTCCACTTCATCCTTCTCAACAGCATCCTCACTTTCATAAAGGCAACCCATCTGGTTCTCATGGGCTAGGCTATGAGAACCCAACACTCGATGATCTGGCATGCCTTATTTCCGATCAGCAGGCCAATTTAGGCGCGAGATGGGAAAGTTCTGCCAAGAGATGAGGGAGATCATCAAGGGAAAGGTTTTCATATCCACTCATATTGAATCAAACCCAAATATCCTAAAAAGAAAATCTGAGCAGGTACAGTTTACAAAGATTACCACTCCTAGTGATTTATTGGGTGACATTACCTCATATACATTTGATGTTGACTTAGTTACACTTAGGAGTGGTAGGATGCCAGCCGGCGGCACCTCGTCTGAGCGATGACATCACAAGGATGGAGGAGCGCCAAACGAGCAGGATAGCGATGGTGATGCCGCTTATGATGATGACAGTGGTGCTGATGCCACCAAGAATATTGATCCAGTCGACGGTACTGAGATCGTAGCGTCCCCAGATGCAGAGGGTGGTACTGACGCCACCTGAGATCTAGATGTTGTTCCAGAGTGTGGTGTTGATGCCGCAGTTCGTGATTCTGTGGGTGGTACTGAGGCCACCCCTTCTATTCAAGTTGTATTTCATCCAGTTTTTGTACCCCGGGACTTTAGAAAAAATACCAAAAATATTAATAAATGAAAGGGTTCTTCTTCTTCAAGTCCGCAAGTTTTGCATGATGATACTTGAATGGATTATATTCCTTCTCAGCAGTAGGAACCCATTCCTAGCCCTCTATCTGAGGAGGGCCCAGCCATTCCCTTACCTCAAGCACTCCACTTGGCTACGGGTAATAAAAAAGAAAATCCAAAAAATCACATTAATTAGAGTTCAGCCAGCAGATGATTGATAGATTCCACATTCAGTTGACTTTATAGGAGGCACTTGAGTGCATCCCTCTCTTTCAGAAGAACTTGAGAGAGAGAATACTACCATCCATAAGAAGAAGACGAACCATCAGGCAGAGATCCATGTGTTGAACCGTGCCACTTGCTTCGCCATCCAGAACCATCTACCAGTTAAGAAGCCAGATGCAAGAGCTCCATATGTCATATGCCATATTCATGAGCAGAGATTTGATTGGACTCTATTAGATTACGACTCTTCCATCAACGTCCTTCCGGCAGCCTTACTCGACCGGTTCGAGTTTGTCCCTCTTTGATAGAGCAGAACAGTCCTTCAGTTTGCTAATAGATTTATCAAGAGGCTGAAGGGGTTGTCAAAGAATCTGATCGTCACAATTCAGGTTCTGAAATTCCCCGTGGACTTCGTTATGTTGGACATGGAGATCCCTAAATCTGTCACCGATACCCCCATCATTTTAGGATGACCATTTTTAGCCACAGTCAAGGCAGTATCCAACCATTATAGCGGGAAGGTATACTTTCTCGTCAAGGGCAGAGTATACAAATAGAGATGATCGACGAGGCTAGAGAACGAGATTCGGCTTGCTCAGAGGAGCACAGTGATTCGGAACAGATGATAGAGGCAGAGCGAGACGTCCACCAGGAGTACAACTTTTTGATCACTGATGATGAAGCCGCTTGGTCCGATCCCATTTCTCAAACACTTCTCTCACCTTCAGATTCATCATATTCACATAATCTAACATAGGAGAGTTTGGAGAGCACACTCTTGGCAGAGGACACATCTGAGGTTGAAGATCGTGTTCAGGATAGTGAGGTGGAGTACATTAGTTGTGATTCAGATTCAAAACCCTTGGATTCAGACATAGATTGGGCAGAGTTTGATGATTTACTTTCGTGTCTCATTTCCACTGAGCCAGCAGCTAGGGTGGAGACCATGCCAGTACCGACTACATATACACCAACACGGGCGTCTTCGCCAATTTTGCATGATCAACGAGAGTTTTCTCATACAGATCTGGTTGCATTAACTCAGACCTTTCAGAGGCTAGATTTTCCAGCTCTCAGTTGTCCTGAATTGAAGCCCTTGCCGCATTCGTTGAAGTATAGATTCCTTGTGGGTGAGCATGATTTGCACCCAATCATTTTCTCAAAGATTTGACTAGAGAGCAAGAATCTTGTTTATGGAGGTTCTTGAAAGGAACGGCAAGGTGATAGGATGGAGTGTAGCTGATCTCCAGGGGATAAGTCCGGCTCTGTGTTCCCACCATATCTATCTCGAAGAAGATGCTAAGCCATCGCGTGAGTTCCAACGATGGCTAAACCTAAATCTTCCAGAGGTTATCATGAAGGAAATTTTGAAATGGTGGAGCACCGATTTTGTCTACCGCATCTCCAACTCCAAGTGGGTTAGTCTGTTACATGCGGTGCCCAAGAAAACGGGCATCACTACAGTTATGAGCGAGTCAGAAAAGGAGATAGCTACCCAGGTACCCACTTCTTGCATGGTATGTGTGGACTACAGACGAACGAATTAGGACACCAAGAAGGATCATTTCCTTCAGCCTTTTATTGATCAGATTATAGAGAGGCTTGCTGGGAAGAGTCATTACTGCTTTCTTGACAGGTACTCCTGCTTCAACCAGGTGACCATTGCGCTTGAAGACCAGGACAAGATGACATTCACCTGTTTGTTTGGGGCTTATGCTTTAAAATGGATGCCCTTTGGTCTATGTAACGCTCCTGCAATGTTCCAAAGGTGCATGTTGTCCACTTTCTTGGACATGGTGGTTGACTGTTTAAAGGTCTTCGTCGATGACTTTTCGGTCTATGGCGATGGGTTTGATGCTTGTCTTGACTGCCTAGATTATGTCCTTCAGCACTGCATTAAGGTTCATCTTGTTTTATCCTAGGAGAAGAGTCACTTCATGGTGACTCAAGGGATGGTGCTTGATTATATCATCTCCAACAGGGGCATGGATGTTGATCCGGCCAAGGTGGATATCATCAAAAAACTCAATCCATCGTACAACCTGCAACAGTTACAGTCTTTTCTGGGGCATGTTGGTTTCTACTGATGATTCATTCATGATTTCAATAGGATTTCCCAACCGTTGACTGATTTGCTGACCAAAGACATCGAGTTCATTATAGATGATAAGTGTCTTGCGTCATTTGAGACTCTCAAGAGCTTAGTTGTTGAGGCTCCTATGTTTCAGCCGCCTGATTGGTCTCTCCCATTCGAGATCATGATGGATGCCTTCAATTTTGCCATAGGGATCATGCTAGGATAGAGGATGGATGGAGTACCTTTTGCCATTCATTACGCTAATCGTACATTGGATGTTGCGCATCGAAACTACACTATCACTGAGAAAGAGATTCTAGCCGTAGTTTTTTTCCTTGGACAAGTTCATATCATATATTATTGGATCCAAAGTGACTATCTTTACTAATCATACCACCATCAGGTAGCTCATGGCAATGAAGGATGCCAAAGCAAGATTGACTAGATGGATCCTTCTACTCCAGGAGTTTGATATTAAGATTAAGGATAAATCAGGAGTCAATAATGTGGTGGCGGATCATCTCTCCCAATAAGAGCATCTTGAGGAATCTGAGAAGATTGATACGATTTCAATGACCTTCACCGATGAGGTGATCCTTGCTATCGCCTCGCTCCTGTGGTACGCGACATTGTGAACTATCTTGTCGACAAGAAAGTTCACAAGGTTGGCCCAGGCAG
Organism: Ottelia alismoides; assembly: GCA_037367405.1. Taxonomy (NCBI): domain Eukaryota; kingdom Viridiplantae; phylum Streptophyta; class Magnoliopsida; order Alismatales; family Hydrocharitaceae; genus Ottelia; species Ottelia alismoides. The sequence goes on along the minus strand of JAZKJV010010422.1, from coordinate 556,231 downwards.
CGACTTGAGACATTCCTTACGAAGGCCAAGTCTTACCGTTGGGAGGATCCCATCCTTTATCATGAAGGAGGGGATAGCATATGGCGTTGGTGCATTCCTCGGGAGGAGCACCATAGAATCCTCACATACTTCCACAAGCTTGAGGCAGGAGGACATCACTCTAGGAGGAGAACATCACAGAAAGTGCTCCAATCTGGCCTATGGTGGCCTACCCTATTCAAGGTTTCTAATGAATTCGTGAAGATGTGTACTGACTGTCAGAGGATGGGCACTTGTGGACAGCGTGATATGATCTCGATGCAGCCCATTCACTTCTGTGAGGTTTTTGATGCATGGAACATTGAATTCATGGGTCCATTCCCTAAGAGTTAGGGATCAGAGTACATTCTGCTTGTTGTTAACTATGTTAGTCGTTGGGTTTCAGCCATACCTTCTCGAACCGCAGATGCTTGGACTGTGTGCAAATATTTGAGAAAAAAATATCATTTCATGGTTCGGGGTGCCTAGAGTATTGATATCTGATGGGGGGTCTCACTTTATCAATGACAAGGTAAAGGCCCTTGCTAACAAGTACAGCATAGACCATCGTGTTCCCACTCCATACCATCCTTAGACCAATGGTCTTGTTGAAGTATCGAATAGGGAGATCAAGACGATATTGAAGAAGGTAGTCTGCCTAGATCAAAAGGATTGGTCACAATTTCTAGACTCGATCTTATGGGCATATCGGACTTCCTTCAAGACTCCTTTGGGTACATCTCCCTTTCATCTCGTTTATGGCAAGCCATGCCATTTAACTGTTGAGATTAGGAAAAAGTCACTATGGGTTATTGATGAATCTCCATTTCATCACCTTTATTCTATCATTTTGGCCTTAAAAACCCCAGCAAATGCATGTAAATAGCATTAATTTGTACATATTAGCATTCATTATTTATTGTATTAAATGTACGTAGAATAAAGTTTCTAATGCCAAAATTATAGAATAAAGGGAAGAAAAGAAAAAAGGAATAAAATATTGCAAATATTTTATGACCCGAACCCCGAGACCAAGGCCAGCATGGAATTGGTCGACAAGGAATAAAGTAGGGGGAGATAAGGGCCAATTATACAATAAATATCTCATTTATTTATTCATTCATTTATGTATTTTTGACACCTATTTTGTATAGAATTATTTATTCATCAAATTAAGAAACTTTTTACATGAAAGTTGTATATAATAATTTAAATAAAAATACAAAATTGAGTTTGTATAAAAAGGATACACAGTGTACATTTTATACCTAGAATACAAAGCCAAAATCTCAACTTCACAGACCCATATCTTGCAAATAAAAACTCCAAATCACCCAAACTCACCTTTAATTGTATATAGCTTTCCATGAACTATTTAATAAAATTGGTGTCATCATTTTTGGAAGTCATCTGTAGAAGTTAGATTTTTGGCCCTCCTTGTACACAATACCTGATTAAAATATTCATTTTATTCAATACCTATTATTTCTACAAATTTATATTTTTAGAATTTTGTAAATAATGTATATAATACATGTACATGTTAAAAGTTCAAGAAAACCAACAAGAATTTGTAAAATAAAATAAGCCGCTGTAATACATAGGCAAAATACCTATGTTAAGAATGTATATAAATAAAAAAGGATCTTAATTCTTTTATTCTTTATTCATATACATTTTCATAATAATATATATATTATTTGTAACTTAGTAAAAATACAAAACCAAAACAAAAACAAAATTTAATTCATTAAATAAATAAAATGTATATAATATATAGGTGAAATACCTATAAGTATACTTACATATGCATATACCTATTTATTCAAAAATGCAAATAAACCCCTAAAAATTAAATAAAAATACCTTTATACTCAAAAAATAAATTATAAATTTATAAAATAAGCCAATAAAATAATTAAATTAAATAAACAAATAAAAAATAGAATACACAAAAATACATGTAAATACATACATACACACATTATTCAAATAAAACTATAATAAAACACGTCAAAAAATTCAATAAAAATCATTAATAAATACTAGATGAAATAATACACATTTTTTATTTTATAAGAAAAAATTAATAAAATCGTTTAAAGTGTCAAATAAATCAATTTCCAATCAGATCTCTTATTTTGGCGTCTAGCGGCCGACGTGGGCCAATGGGGAGTCGGTCGTCATTGACCCCCTGGTCAATTGTCCCATCCAAGCCACCGTGCCTCTGAACTGTCAACTCCCCGATTTTCCTCCCATTTTTACGGCCATCCCCTCCATCGTTCAGGCTCGCTTCCTTCACAAGAATTGTCCTCTGATCATCCATGATGCCCGCCAAAATCTTAGATCAAGTAGATACTCATTGGATCAGTCAATAATTACCGGTTAATAAGGCCCCTCGCCAATGTGTATAAATAAGTAGCTCCGCCTCCTTCCTCGAATTTGGCCATTTTTAATCCGATCTCAAGCCTTGATTCCAGTCCTGGAACATTCCTCGAGACAGGGGGGGGTGTGCTGGTGCCTCGAATCAGTCGGAGGGAGGAAGATTTTGACGCGGCGGAGCTCCGGCGTCCGCCTTGCTGCCTGGAGGCCCCCGGGTATAAGAGCTGTCTTTTTTCTTTGCTTTTAGTTAGTTTCTAATGTTAGCTTTCCATTCCAGTCATTAGATTAGGTTTTAGCTAATTCCCTTAGCTTAAAAATCAAAATCCGCCGTTCGCCGGAGCTCCGCTCGGGCGACTTCTTCACCGTAAACCCCACTGTTTCCGCCCACCATTCGCATCCCATCTCGTTCCTCATCACATTCTCCATCAAACGCATACCTTAGATCAACCCAGGACCTTCGGTCTTGGCGAATCGGGGCTCCACCTCCGCCGTTCGCTGGAGCCCCTTCACCCACCTTCATTTTGCGTTGCAGCTTCAAAACCCTGGGTCGAGGAGATAGCTCTCTCGCCCGCGGTTCTTTTTATGCAGGTACATCGAGGAATAAAGCCCACCTGGGCTTGCATTAAACCAGAAAGAGGTTCCTGGGGGTCCTCGACTTCATCGACCTCGACCCAGCGACTCGGACCTCCAGGAGCCATGAGATCACCATCAGTCGATGCGGGACGCCTTCAGCTACGTGTAGACCACCTCAGACGCGCCGGGGATCCCTGGAGGTGCCCGAGCTTCTCGATCGAAGCTCGCCAGGCGCGAGCTTCTTCCCTGTTCTTCCAGGGAGCTTCAGCACCGTCGGATCAGGAGGCGAGGCCCAGTTCAATCAGGAGCCATCCGATGAAGCCGCGTGCCAACCGTCAGATCATCCCGGATCGTCTAATCCAGGCCCTTCATCGTCGAAACGGTATCCACCGTCGGATGCTTGATGCGTGGATAAGTGGCGCACCCAGCGCCGTTGGATGTCACGCCTTATTTGGGGTAAATTTCATATCTAGCCCCTCGCTTTTTATATTTGTAGTTTAATACCAAAAATAAAAAGTCAAGCTGTAAATAAATTGTATAATTTGCAGGCGGACCCCCTATGTTTGTATATTTATCTTTTAGTCCCTCCGCGCCTCACGTGCAGCCCCCACGTGAGGCGTGTGAAATTTGCATTTTATCCCCGCCGGGTTTCTGTAATTACTAAATGGTCCAGAAAATAAAAGTTAACGTGTATTTTTATTGTGATTTTTGCATGTATGCCCCTGTGAACTACTTTATTTGCAAAAATACCCCTGCTAGGCCATTTATTTTTGAATGCTTTGTCTATTTATTTTGTGCTCCCTATTAACTTGAAAAATCTTGCAAAAATAGACTTAAGCTCCTGTTTGGTTGTGCTTGAACGCTATATTTTTAGTTTTTCATTTTGTTGCATTTTTACATTTATTAAAAATAAAAAACATGTTTGTTATTCACTGTCTAACTTATAAAATCCTAAAAAAATATGAAAATGCCTCGAAAAATTCCAAAAAAAATTCCCTATGGTGCATTTTAACCTATTTTAGTGTCAGTACAAAAATCCTTAGAAATATTAAAAGGAAAACCTTAAAAATCCAAAAATACCCAAAAAAACTTCAAAAAAATATAAAAACTCAAAGAAAAATCAGAAAAATATGAACTCAGTCCCTATTTCTGCTATATTTTATTATCTTTATTAGAAAAATAGTGTGGAAATTTTTTGAGGCTGATTGCTATTTTTAATGTCTATTTTTATCACAGTCAGACCCTATTCCACAGTTTGCTCCTGTTTTGCTATTAAAAATACTAAAAATGTTTTCAAAAATGCCCAAAATTCACAAAAATAGTAAAAAATCATGAAAATCCTAAAAAGACTTTATCCCTGAATTTCTGACTATTTTTTAGTATTTTTGTAAATATTATAGTATCCCTTTATATATATATATATATATATATATATATATATATATATATATGTACTCCCTAAAACAAAAAAAGGAAAAAAATATATGTATATATATATATCACTACTTATATGTATTTATATATATTTATATTTATATTTATTAATCCTAAAATATAAAAAAAATAATAAATAAAAAAAAGATAAAATTCAAAAACCCACAAAAATAGATTTCACACTTGGATGACTCTGAGATACATGTTGGCTATTGCATTTTGTATTGCTCTCTGTGGTTCGACCTCTACATGCTTGTCGTTGTACATTTTATGGTAGAGTAATAAAGATTAATTCACATTTCTTTTGAGCTTGATTGTTTTATTCTTTGGTTGTGGGTTAATTGCTGTATAACTCAGGTTTTCTGCGAGCGGTCGCCTCGGCGACAACTTGTGTATATTATTCATGGTGACCCTCGTGGAAAATCCTCGTTATCAGATGGCGTCGTTGCCGGGGAGCAATGAGCATAGCCTAATTTATTTGTCATTCTTGTGTACATTTTTGATTCATCATTGATTTTGTGAGTAGTTATTCTTATTGTCATTAATCACCATGCTCTATTGATTGATTCATTTATTGTGATTATTTTATATCTGCTCTATTTTGATTGGTTGAGCTATACTAATGCAATCTTTTTGTGACTTTGATGCGAGGGCCCGCCATGCGAGGATGTCTTCTTAGGAGGCCAAGGCAGTCGAGCTTGGAGGAGGGTGGTCTTCACCTCATAACCACCTGGAGAGAGCGTCAAGGAAGCAAGGAGATGGGGATTAGATAGGCTTAGAACACTTAGGACTATTTATGTCATTTATGGTGAGAGAGAGACAATTTTGGCATGTAATAATTAATAGGACTCTACTCTTCACAATGAGGTCTAGTGCCCGGGTGTCTGTTCACCTGGGGGCCTCATCGCTATTTTCCGCGTTTTCTACCGCCTTATTTTCTTTGTTTTCCGTTGTTTTGTGCTTTCCGCCTTTATTTTACTTTGTTTTGTGTGCTTGGAGCCCCTAGATATAGGTTGCTTGACTCGGTAGCTAGGTCCAAACATTAATAAGAATAATGTTCCTATAGTCTACTTCGTATGGATCTAGTCAAACTTAAACAGTTCGGTCATTTATCTCTTAACCCATGTGCCGAGAGCGAACCCCATCAAGCACTACTCCTGAACTCGAGTGTGTCGAGAAGAGGAGGGGTAAGCCAAGACCGGACCCTTAGGTTAAAGATAAGTGACCAGCTTGTGGTTCTTCACGTTAATAGCAGCTAATGTTTAGGGCGATTTTGTCGAATGCACACCGCCATGTAGATAGGTTTAAAAATTCTGTTTTGCATACCACATGGAGAGAGCTGGCATGCACTGTAAGTCTTCTAACTCAGCATGCATCATTCGGTTCAATGGTGAGATTTCCATCATAGAACCAACTTGCACGGCTTTTCCGCTATCTCCCTCTGATTTTGAGCACCTAGGACTTAAATGAAAATCTACCAAAACGTTAGGCACTGGTATGAAACAGATCCAAAAAAAGTGAAAACCCAAAAACTAAAACTAGGGGACTGCTAAATAAACTTTGACCTTAATTAAAATCCGTAATGAACTATCATTATACCGGGTTCATAAAGCCCTAATTGTTTTCAGGTACCTTGGAGGGGGACCAAAACCCTACTCCCTTGAGCGAGTGCGACCCCCTAAGGATTAGAGCCAAAAACCCAGTCTGCAATTGCCTTGTGTATCGCCTGGATTTCCGAAGTAATGGCGCTTCTATCGTACGTAGGCAAGTAGGGCTTGGTCACCAATGATGACTCTCTGTTGTGTAGAGCATCGATCCTGTCCGAAGTATCGAGCATAGGCCATGCCTTCACGGGGGTGTCTGTCTCATTGTCCTGCGTCCGAGTAGGTTCTGGTACGCGCACGGGTGATTCCGTTGCGAGCGAGGACCGAAGTAGCGGTTTCTCCTATCGGCTTCCTCTCTCTATTTCTTTGGCTGAGTAGGGATCCAGGAAGGGTTACAAGGACTCCAAAAAGTACAGACTACAGGTTACACAGGAGGAGGACAAGTACGGGATACCCTTCCGGCAGTACTCTCTCTCCTATAGGGTAGCGTACTAAGGACTTGTTATAAGATATGTCTGAAACAACAACTCTAAAACTGAAAAGATAATAAGTAGCCGAACCTTTACGGCTTCACATGGCGTGAGTTAGTGAACCCGATTTTGTATTGTGTTTTTATGGATCTAGATTAAGGTTCAAAGATCAAAGTCCTGCGCCTTTGCGCAAATTTTGTTGTGTCACTCCTATTTGACCCCCGCTCAGTTTGAGCCTTTCTACTGTTTTACACTCCTTTTTATTCCTCGTTGACCATCGTATCTTTCATCCAACATCCTATCTTCTCTTGTACTTCGCGAAGTTGATCCATGGATGGTTTCCGTCAGGACCATGCCGACACCCACATCGATTCCATGGACTCAACTCCGCCAATAATTTCGAGGCGATTCTCGAGAACCCGATCCGGACTTTGCAGATCGATCTCTAGACTCCTCGTTTTCTACCTTTCTCTTTGCCACCCAATAAACTGGGATCACCTTTGTCCCACTTTCGCCATTGTGAATGGAAGTCGATCACAGTCTACATCCTCTTCCATTCACAACATGCTGGGGTTGACCTGAATTCCAGCTTCATCTCGGCAACTGAACATTAATTGCAAGCAGTCTGATCAGGACTATCTCCTTATGCAGATAAAGACAGTGCGAGCCTTGGAGACTACTCCGGAGTTCATCTCTTCCGACTCAGACCCTGACATGGCTCCAGGAGGAAAGGGCAAGGGTCAGCAGCCACCCCAACCAGAGGGACAGGTGCCAGATTAGAATCAAGTCAATGTACAGATACTAGCATCTATCCAGGCCATCCAGCAGCAGCTGACCGAGTAGGCCCTCACACAGACAGCCTTCCAGGATATGTTGAATGATATGATGAACCGAGACGATGGAGGAGGAGGCAGAGGCAGAGGAGGCAGGGGAGGAGGAGGTGGAGGTGATGGTGCAGATGATGATGATTTAGAATTCCCACCACCACCAAAGCCAACACTTAAAGAAACATACAATCCGGGAGACAGCCAGATGACCGAGTGGATCCTCATTCCACCGGTACACGCTCAATTTGAGCTGAAACCCCAATTCATTGCTCTTCTTCCTGCATTCCATGGAAACACCAACGAGGAGCCGTACATTCACTTGCAGCAATTCTCCCGCATTTGCCGTACTACTCACTATCCCAATGTCCCTCTGGACATTGTCAAGATGACGTCTTTCCCCTTCAGCCTACAAGACAAGGCCCTCTATTGGGTCAATCATATGGGGAAGGTTGTGACGACATGGGAGGAGCTAAAGTCCGCCTTCTTGCACAAGTATTACCCTCTAGGTCGGCTCAACCAGATGCGAGCCCGAATCAGCAATTTCTCCCAAGGACCCCATGATTCGATACATGAAGCATGGGAGAGATTCACTGACCTGCAGGAGAAGTGTCCCCATCATGATATTCCGAAGACCAGCTTGGTCCACCACTTCTTTGGGGGACTGAACATCGAAAGCCAAAGGCTCGTAGACACAGCATGTGGGGGCTCCCACTTCAATAAGGATGAAGACGTAGTCTGGCAGATATTTGAAGAAATGGTAGAGGGAGAGGCCGCCCTCTCATCATCCAAGGCATATCAGAAGCAGCCCCAGATCCTTCAAAAACAAGTGCACATGGCAGCGTCCAAGAAAACAGAGAGAGATGAGAGCTCCAACCTCAGCATCATTGGGGGCCATCTCTCTAAAGTTGACATCATCGAGAAACGATCACATGATCTCGAAAAACTCGCTGTGATCGAGAAGAGGACTCAGAGTTTGGACAAGCTGGATCACATCACTAAGCAGTTGGAACTGCTGGTAGGTACCATCAATTCTGTTCAGTCGGCAGCGCCACTCGAAGCTCCAGCTGAGAGGAAAGACGAGCAACCACCGCTACATCAGCCTTAGCCGAGCCAGCAACCACCGGCAGTCCAGCACGTGTACTACACGCAGGCACCTGATCAGAGCCAGTCGCAGCAGCAGATGGTTGTGTATCAACCAGAGTTCATTTCAGGATCTGATTCAGTATTCCCACTACCACCCCTGGTCCAGGAAGTTAATGGGGTTTGGACTAATGAAGCACAACCGACCCGTCCTACGGGACAACCCCAGGGTCAGCCATTTACCAATCGGCAATACCACCAACCTCAGGGTGGTCGCTTTGGGCAATCCTCTCAGCCTCATCAGCAGTACCATCAGCCACCCCAGTATGCAAACCAGTGGAGGTAGAATTTTCCACAACAGCAGCAGCCACAGTACCGTCATCCACAGCCGTTTCACCAGTATGCGGCTGCCCCGCCTCAGCAGTACCAGCAGTATCCTCCTCCATCTTATCAGCAACTTCAACTTCCTGCACCCCCTCAGCATCACCAACAACAGCCTCAACACCAGCAGATGCAACAACAGCGTGGTCTGCATGCTGACACCACCGAGGCACCTCCAGTGAACCCCACCATGGATTGTCTAGACCAGCTTGTCAAAGGGCTAGAGGAGATGACCAAGTGGCTTCATGACCTGACCACCACCCGAACTACCATTCCTGCGCAGGTCGAAGCCAACCCCAATAATTTCAATAAGAAAGAGCAGGTAGAAAGTAATGTCTTGTCCATGTCAGAAAATGATATTACTGTGTATTCTAATGTCGTTACTCTCAGGAGCGGTAGGGCCTTGCCTCCGCCTGCTACAAAGATTGGGGTGAATAAAGAAACATGTGGATCGTCATCTTTCACATCAGTCGTGCCAGCTCCAGGGGTGGGTGAGGAGGAAGAAGAAGGAGAAGCCAGTCCAGCCGTCGTGCCATGTCATCACCAACCTCAGCAGAAAATACAAAAAAATCAGCAAAAACAAAAACAACAAAAAGAAGCTTGTAGCAGAAGCGAAGACGCGCCAGCATTAGAGGAGCCGCCAGCAGCAGCCGATCCCTCGCCAGCCGATGAAGCAGATGCTACCCTTTTTGATCGCCCAACAACACCAGCAGACCAAGATCCAGCTTGTACTCCTTTTTTGTAGTTCGGATGTACAACATTCCGTGGGGGATGATTTTGATGTAAATAAGAACTCTCATTTTCCTGCCAGTGGTGTAAATATTCCTTTTCCTTGTGCAATACAAAAATCCAAAAAAATTGCAAAACGAAAAAAGGCATTATCTGATCCAGGATTTGTGGATATTTTGGAAAAATTGACTGTTGAGATTCCCTTGTTGAAGGTCGTGGAATACATGCCAGTCGTAAAGAAAGGACTGAATGAGGCATGTACCAACAGGCGTCGCCCAACGCAAGAAAACAGATGCCATCAAGTAGAGAGGCATGTCCTCACCTTGGCCACGGTAGCAGCCATCAGTAATCTCCCCCAGAAAAAACAGGATACAGGAGCACCTCTGATCAGTTGTGAGATCTTTGACCAGGTCTTCGAGCGCACTCTCTTGGACAGTGGATCTTCCATCAACCTTATGCCCTCATCCATTGTAAAGCCTTGAACTTGGCATATCTCGGATCCTATATAATAAGATCCGGCTCATAAAGAGGAAACTGGCAGAATTTGTTTCGTGTGAATCGGACTTCGTTTCGATTTGTTATGAATTTCGGAAGAAAGAGAAGTAAGGAAGACTAAGATGTCATTAATCCATAATGACTGTCATTAAGACTAATTAAACATGATTAAAGAAATTAATGACGATTGAAAGCCGCTAATGATCATTAGTAAACACTAATCAATAGTTAACAAAAGATATGCGTAAGCCGCGAAAGTTAAATCGCGATTAGTGAAAGTTAATCACGATTAGTGTTAATTAAGCGTCATTAGCGAATCTAGAATCCTCTAGAATGTTCTAACTTAAGCTCCAAGTTTGGGATAAGTTTTGGCTAAAACCATGGGCCAAAACCATGGGCCGCTAAACCATGGTTAAGGTCTAAACCATGGTTTTCTACCATGGTTAGTGGTTTTATGGGGCCTATAAATAGACCCCCTACCCATTCATTCTCTACAACTTCCACTACCACCACCACCCCAAGGGCTAGGGTCGAGAGGTTGGGTGGGAGGAGTGGGAGGCGAGGGAGGAGCGCTAGCGAAGCACTGCCGGGAGAACGAGGAGAAGAAAGGTATGATCCTCTCTTAGTTGCTTCGTAAGCTAGGCTTTCAATTCATACTCTTGTTCTTCCAAGTTTTGTTTTTGATTCATATTTCTTTCTGATTCGTTTTCCTGTTGTGGTTCGAGGAGAAATCTGTGTAACACCCTACTTAGGTGCGGGCGGCTATGCACGTCAGTGACCCTGTGATTCGTCACACGTTCACTGATCTAAGACGCGTGGTGTCTACCGATTCTCCATCGTTTATGTTTCTATTCTTCGTATTATGCTTTTATAGTTATTTCGATGGAGAAATCTGTGTAATACCCTACTTAGGTGCGGGCGGTTGTGCACGTCAGTGACCCTGTGATTCGTCACACGTTCACTCACCTAAGATGTGTGGTGTCTACCGGTTCTTCATCTCTTGTTGTTGAGTATATTCTTTCAGTTTCATTGTTATTTTCCTCTCGATTGATTTTATAGAGGAAACTCTTTTCGTTTTATTTTGAAATATGTCCCGATATAAGGGGAAACTCTGCCGAAATTTTCCGAGAAATATGTCCCGATATAAGGGGAAACCCTGCAGAAATTTTCCGAGAAATATATCCCGATATAAGGGGAAACTCTGCCGAAATTTTCCGAGAAATATATCCCGATATAAGGGGAAACTCTACCGAATTTCTAAGAGAAAATATGTTCTTGACGTTCTTCGTGTTCTTCGCGTTCTTCGCGTTCTTCGTTCGTTCTTCGCGTTCTTAACATGTTCTTAGCGTTTTGAAACGAAAAATGAAATTCGATCTTTTCATGAGCCTTAAATTAGCCTTTCTAAAAACGAAACTCGATAAAGACTTGCATACACGAGAGAGAGCTCGATTAGGTAACGAAATCCTTCTTTTTGTTGTTGGGTTTTCATACGAAATTATTGAAATTCTTGATTTAGTGTTCTTTGCTACGAAGAACCCTAATTTTGGCTATTTTTGAAAAAGTCCGAAGAATTGCTTTGTAATTCCCACTAAAATAAGATTTACACATCAAATTGATGCGTTGGCTCTGAAAGTTAGGGTTTGGGAGTTAAATAGGCATAAATAGGAGTATACATATGGTTATGAAATACCAAGTATTGCGGTTTATGCAAATCAAAGACTTAACGAAAGAATTACATCATGTGAATTGGTGTGATTTGAGTTGGATCCTGAAAAGGATCATGTGTCACGATAAGGATGACTGGGAGTAGTACTACAGGTCGGGCATGCAACCTGTAGGTTGTCGGAAGGAACCCGTATTAGCATTTCCCTACCTAGGTGGTACACGGTTGCCCTGTTATGATAAGTGCGTACAAATTGAATGTTTTGCAATGCGTGGTATCGGGAGCCAATATATTCGGGTTGGAACGACGGAAGATGTGGTCGTGTCATGTGGAGGCACGAGTGGTTCAATAGCGGCTGGGTCACGATAACATGTATTTAAAGCCGCTAGGTTATATGATTAAATGTTAGTCTGAGGTTTTAAGCAACCGAGTCCTCGAGGACGGTGTGCTCATTTGATTTTCCAGGCTGAGGGTTGAGACCCTGTTTAATAAAAGAAAAGGAAATTGTCAGGGTAGTATTGGAGGATTGGTTGAGGCGACGTGCGGCGGCATAAGCTTACCAAGATCAACACAATCTCCAATCCCGAAGCATCCACAGCTTCGGAGTCCAAGAATGGTGGGGTTCCCCTGGACTAATCCCTGATGTGGAATAGAAAGGAATAGGACTTAAATTAATAAAAAGAAATGAAATATTGTGATATCAAGTTTTGAAAAAAAATTACACAATTTATTTGCTTTTCTCTTCTTCGTTACTTAGCATTCGCTAATTTTTATCCTATGATTTATGGAAAACTCAACAGGTATCGGTGAGCCATAGCAAGGACTTTTAAAATTCATCCGGCTTACATACTAGACATCCAGCCAGCCACAGTAGCTTTACTCTTTAAGGTAGTTGGTAATCTTTTGTATATTTTCCTTTCAAGCTGATGTACATGTAATGGTTATAGTGGGACAATGTATCCTCTAAACTTTATTTTGTGAATGGAAAAGTGTTGAAATACTTTCTTCCGAGTATTTTTATTTGCAGTATATTTCTGAATGTTAGTTGTGATTGCTGAATAAATTATTGCTGAGTAACCAGATCCGGATATGGGAGGATCCGACGGCCCAGGAAACGGGGTCGTTACAGATTGGTATCAGAGCTCGGTTACTCCAGTAATTTATTTAGTAATTAATAACTATGAGTGGTATTCAGAAACTAAGGTTGTATTAAGATCCTTTGATCTTAATAAATGATTGCAGTTCATTCACAAGTCATTGTCCCTGATGTACATCATGCTAAGACATATAGGAACTAACCATTGACCTTGACTCATCCCAGGATCATGGCAGACCAAGACATGTATAGACAATTAGCGGCTATGATAGTGATGACCCATGACATGGATCAAATGTAATTGGCATTAGAGATAAGACTCATTGCCACGATGAGAGATCAAAGTCTTCCAAACCCATGGATTCTAGAGTTAAGGGTTATATTTACCCTCATAAGAAAAGGTCTAGATACCATCAATCCATAGAATTTGTTTGTCTCTACTCCATTTGGAGGAGCAGTGGTGGAGGCGCTTTGTAGGCACACAAAAAAAAGAAAGGAAAAGAAAAGAAGAAGGATATCTTATTCCTATTGTAAGGATAAGATTCCGATATAAGCACAAAACCATTATCTTAGTTGGAACTAGGAGGTCAATCATAACTCAAGAAGATCTTAGATAATGGTGTGGGACAGATTGCAGGACATTACTCACCTGCTTATCTGCTAGTTATTGAAATGAATTATTTTAATCTTATACTAGGAATGGATTGGTTAGAAAGGCATCATGCATGTCTTGACTGTTTCCAGAAGACAGTAACATTCCACCTTCCTAACTCGATAGAGTTCCAGTTCATTGGAAAGACATCCAATGATGATATCAAATATATCTCTACATTGAAGGCACAACAGTTGTTAGAGCAAGGGTGCCAAGGTTATTTAGCTTATGTATCGACTACATCAGGGTCAGAAAGAATGATAGAAGATGTGCCTATAGTGTGCGAGTTTACTGATGTATTTCCAGAGGAACTACCTGGATTATCACCTGAGCGAGAGATTGAATTTGAAATCTCTCTCATACCTGATACTCAGCCTATCTCTATCCCTCTGTATAGGATGGCACCAGCTGAGTTACGAGAGTTAAAGGTACAATTGCAAGAACTGTTAGATAAAGGATTCATTCGTCCTAGTACTTCACCATGGGGTGCACCTGTATTATTTGTTAGGAAAAAGGATGGCTCGATGCTGTTGTGCATTGACTATAGACAACTAAACAAGAGGACAATAAAGAACAAGTATCCTCTGCCAAGAATAGATGATCTCTTTGATCAGTTACAAGGTTCAACTGTGTATTCCAAGATTGATTTAAGATCTGGATACCATCAGTTGAAAATTAAAGATATATATATTCCCAAGACAGCTTTTCGGACTAGATACGGGCATTATGAATTCTTAGTTATGCTTTTTGGACTAACAAATGCCCCAGCAGCCTTCATGGATCTCATGAATAGAGTATTCAAGGAGTTCTTAGATCACTTTGTAGTAGTCTTTATTGATGATGTGCTTATTTACTCCAAGGATAAGTATCTGCATGAACATCATCTCAGGAAGGCACTTGAAACTCTAAGGAAGAACAAACTGTATGCTAAATATAGCAAATGTGACTTCTGGCTATCTGAAGTATCTTTCTTAGGCCATGTTATTTCTGGGGACGGTATATCAGTTGATCCTACAAAGGTTAGTGCGGTGATGAGTTGGGAATGCCCGAAGACTGTCACAGAAATACGATCTTTTCTGGGTTTAGCTGGATATTATAGAAGATTCGTGAAGGACTTTTCACGGATAGCATTGCCAATGACTATACTAACTCAAAAGGAGGTCCCATTCTTATGGTCTGATACATGTGAAGCTAGTTTTCAGACACTGAAAGAATGCCTAACATCTGCACCAATCCTTACTCTACCCTCCGGGAGTGAAGGGTTTACAGTGTACACTGACGCGTCAAAAGAAGGACTTGGGGTGGTTCTTATGCAACATGGTAAGGTAGTTGCGTATGCATCACGACAGCTCAGAACACATGAGAAGAACTACCCAACACATGACCTTGAATTAGCTGTCGTAGTGTTCGCTTTAAAGATTTGGAGACACTACCTGTATGGTATTACTTTTGAAATCTTCACCGATCATAAAAGCTTGAAATATCTATTTGATCAAAAGGAACTCAATATGAGACAGAGACGGTGGCTAGAGTTGCTGAAAGACTATGATTGCACTATCTCCTACCACCCTGGTAAGGGGAACGTCGTAGCAGATGCCCTTAGCAGAAGAACTTATTCACTCGAGTTAGTGAGTGCTATCCACTTCTGGGGTTTACTATCAACATTAAGTGAATGGAAACCATTTGATAGTAGTGCTGATACTATAACTATTCCCCCTCGATACAAACCAGAAATATGGGATAAAATAAAGAAAGGACAGGAGGATGATCCAGTCCTCAAAGACTTAAAACAACAACTTGAGAAGAATGAGATAGAGGGATTCCAGATACAAGATGGTTTACTGTATAATCATCACAGAGTTTGTGTACCAAACACACTTGAACTAAGGAAAGACATCTTACGAGAAGCTCATTGTTCTAGATTATCTATTCATCCAGGAATTACGAAGATGTATAAGGATCTTCATTCATACTTTTGGTGGCCAGGAATGAAGAAAGATGTTGCTGAGTTTGTGAATTCATGTTTCACTTGCCAGCAGGTAAAGGCTTCACACCAAAAGCCACCGGGATTATTGCAACCCCTCCCTATACCTGAATGGAAATGGGAAAGCATTTCCATGGATTTCGTTACTGGCTTACCTCAGACGACTGGTAGTAAAGATAGTATCTGGGTTATAATAGATCGTATGACAAAGGTAGCACACTTCATTCCGATAAGCTTATCTTTCACTCCAGACCAGCTGGCTGAGTTATATATTACACATGTGATTCGCCTCCATGGTATCCCGAAGGAAGTAGTTTCTGATCGAGATTCACGATTCACCTCACACTATTGGGAGAACTTCATGAAAGCTTTAGGTACACAACTATGCTTGAGTACAGCATATCATCCACAAACAGATGGGCAGTCAGAACGTACGATTCAAACACTAGAGGATATGCTACGAGCATGTGCCTTAGAATGGAAGGGATCGTGGATTAAACATTTGCCTCTTGTAGAATTCACCTACAATAATAGTTACCATACAAGTATTGGCATGGCACCATTTGAAGCACTATATGGACGAAAGTGTACAACTCCTTTGTGTTGGCAAGAGGTCGGAATAAAGAACCTTTATGATTCAGATAGACTTCAGGAGACACGGGAAGCTGTAGAACTTGCTAGAAAAAGACTACTAACTGCCCAGAGTCGTCAGAAAAGTTATAGTGATACCAGGCGAAGAAACCTTGAATTTGAGGTAGGTGAATTTGTATTTCTCAAAGTATCACCTATGAAGGGTGTTCAGAGGTTTGGCTTGCGTGGGAAGTTAGCACCCAGGTTCGTGGGTCCCTTTGAAATTATTCAACGGATTGGAAAAGTTGCCTATAGACTTGCACTTCCTCCACATCTTTCGGCAATACATGATGTATTTCATGTATCAAATCTGAGAAAGTACATTAGGGATCCAGAGCGTAAGATAAGTTATGATGATTTACATGTTGAGCCAGATTTGACATACCAAGAGATACTTGTGCAAATACTTGAAAGGGATATATGGAAGTTGAGAAACAAAGAGGTGCCTCTAGTTAAAATATTATGGCGGAACCAAGAGTTTGAAGAAGCCACATGGGAACCTGAGGCAGAAATGAGAGAGAAATACCCGTACTTGTTTGAATGATAAAATTATGTATTATGTATATGTTCATTTTAAATGACATGACGTTCATTCTCTTTAAGGTTGTTATGGTTTCAATCCTCTTTAAGGATGTTATGCCTGCATTTCTAGTCTCGAGGACGAGACTTCCTTTAAGGTTGTTATAATTGTAAAGCCTTGAACTTGGCATATCTCGGATCCTATATAATAAGATCCGGCTCGTAAAGAGGAAACAGGCAGAATTTGTTTCGTGTGAATCGGACTTCGTTTCGATTTGTTATGAATTTCAGAAGAAAGAGAAGGAAGGCTAAGATGTCATTAATCCATAATGACTGTCATTAAGACTAATTAAACATGATTAAAGAAATTAATGACGATTGAAAGCCGCTAATGATCATTAGTAAACACTAATCAATAGTTAACAAAAGATATGCGTAAGCCGCGAAAGTTAAATCGCGATTAGTGAAAGTTAATTACGATTAGTGTTAATTAAGCGTCATTAGCGAATCTAGAATCCTCTAGAATGTTCTAACTTAAGCTCCAAGTTTGGGATAAGTTTTGGCTAAAACCATGGGCCAAAACCATGGGCCGCTAAACCATGGTTAAGGTCTAAACCATGGTTTTCTACCATGGTTAGTGGTTTTCTGGGGCCTATAAATAGACCCCTACCCATTCATTCTCTACAACTTCCACTACCACCACCACCCCAAGGGCTAGGGTCGAGAGGTTGGGAGGAGGAGTAGGAGGCGAGGGAGGAGCGCTAGCGAAGCACTGCCGGGAGAACGAGGAGAAGAAAGGTATGATCCTCTCTTAGTTGCTTCGTAAGCTAGGCTTTCAATTCATACTCTTGTTCTTCCAAGTTTTGTTTTTGATTCATATTTCTTTCTGATTCGTTTTCCTGTTGTGGTTCGAGGAGAAATCTGTGTAACACCCTACTTAGGTGCGGGCGGCTATGCACGTCAGTGACCCTGTGATTCGTCACACGTTCACTCATCTAAGACGCGTGGTGTCTACCGATTCTCCATCATTTATGTTTCTATTCATCGTATTATGCTTTTATAGTTATTTCGATGGAGAAATCTGTGTAATACCCTACTTAGGTGCGGGCGGCTGTGCACGTCAGTGACCCTGTGATTCGTCACACGTTCACTCACCTAAGATGTGTGGTGTCTACCGGTTCTTCATCTCTTGTTGTTGAGTATATTCTTTCAGTTTCATTGTTATTTTCCTCTCGATTGATTTTATAGAGGAAACTCTTTTTGTTTTATTTTGAAATATGTCCCGATATAAGGGGAAACTCTGCCGAAATTTTCCGAGAAATATGTCCCGATATAAGGGGAAACTCTGCAGAAATTTTCCGAGAAATATATCCCAATATAAGGGGAAACTCTGCCGAAATTTTCCGAGAAATATATCCCGATATAAGGGGAAACTCTACCGAATTTCTAAGAGAAAATATGTTCTTGACGTTCTTCGTGTTCTTCGCGTTCTTCGCGTTCTTCGTTCGTTCTTCGCGTTCTTAACATGTTCTTAGCGTTTTGATACGAAAAATGAAATTCGATCTTTTCAGGAGCCTTAAATTAGCATTTCTAAAAACGAAACTCGATAAAGCCTTGCATACACGAGAGAGAGCTCGATTAGGTAACGAAATCTTTCTTTTTGCTGTTGGGTTTTCATACGAAATTATTGAAATTCTTGATTTAGTGTTCTTTGCTACGAAGAACCCTAATTTTGGCTATTTTTGAAAAAGTCTGAAGAATTGCTTTGTAATTCCCACTAAAATAAGATTTACACATCAAATTGATGTGTTGGCTCTGAAAGTTAGGGTTTGGGAGTTAAAATAGGCATAAATAGGAGTATACATATGGTTATGAATAATATATATGTGAGTCGATACCAAGTATTGCGGTTTATGCAAATCAAAGACTTAACGAAAGAATTACATCATGTGAATTGGTGTGATTTGAGTTGGATCCTGAAAAGGATCATGTGTCACGATAAGGATGACTGGGAGTAGTACTACAGGTCGAGCATGCAACCTGTAGGTTGTCGGAAGGAACCCGTATTGGCATTTCCCTACCTAGGTGGTACACGGTTGCCCTGTTATGATAAGTGCGCACAAATTGAATGTTTTGCAACGCGTGGTACCGGAAGCCAATATATTCGGGTTGGAACGACGGAAGATGTGGTCGTGTCATGTGAAGACACGAGTGGTTCAATAGCGGCTGGGTCACGATAACATGTATTTAAAGCCGCTAGGTTATATGATTAAATGTTAGCCTGAGGTTTTAAGCAACCGAGTCCTCGAGGACGGTGTGCTCATTTGATTTTCCAGGCTGAGGGTTGAGACCCTATTTAATAAAAGAAAAGGAAATTGTCAGGGTAGTATTGGAGGATTGGTTGAGGCGACGTGCGGCGGCATAAGCTTACCAAGATCAACACAATCTCCAATCCCGAAGCATCCACAGCTTCGGAGTCCAAGAATGGTGGGTTCCCCTGGACTAATCCCTGATGTGGAATAGAAAGGAATAGGACTTAAATTAATAAAAAGAAATGAAATATTGTGATATCAAGTTTTGAAAAAAATTACACAATTTATTTGCTTTTCTCTTCTTCGTTACTTAGCATTCGCTAATTTTTATCCTATGATTTATGGAAAACTCAACAGGTATCGGTGAGCCATAGCAAGGACTTTAAAAATTCATCCGGCTTACATACTAGACATCTAGCCAGCCACAGTAGCTTTACTCTTTAAGGTAGTTAGTAATCTTTTGTATATTTTCCTTTCAAGCTGATGTACATGTAATGGTTATAGTGGGACAATGTATCCTCTAAACTTTATTTTGTGAATGGAAAAGTGTTGAAATACTTTCTTCCGAGTATTTTTATTTGCAGTATATTTCTGAATGTTAGTTGTGATTGTTGAATAAATTATTGCTGAGTAACCAGATCCGGATATGGGAGGATCCGACGGCCCAGGAAACGGGGTCGTTACATCCATAATGCAAGAATTCGGGCTGGGGCCGCTCAAGCAGACACGCATGATCCTTCAGTTCACTGACCGATCCGTCAAGCGGCCCCGAGGTCTTTTGGAAGACGTCATAGTTAAGGTGCAGGAAATGGAATTCCCAGCTGACTTTGTAATCCTTGATATGGACTCTCCTGCACCCCTGCTCTAGACCCCTATCTTCCTTGGCAGACCATTCCTTCGCACTTCAGGTGCTGTAGTTGACTACGGGTCTGGGAAGATCACGTTCAGCTCGAACACCCACCAGATCACGATAAACATGAACAGCGAGCCGAATGCCGCAACTGATGAGAGCCAGGCAGCATCAGAAGCAGATTGTGATTTTATTGCAGAGATCAGAGACTCAGTTTTACCATTGGATGATTCATGGACCCGAGAAATCCTCACTCTTGAGGAGGACTTGGAAAGCGCAGTCAGCATATGCTCCGATGATTCCTGGGAGACAGATTCTCAGATGCAGGCGCATCTTCTTGACCATTCACTCCAGACCGAACATGATCAGCTTAGCGCAGAACCGTTCGGTGCATCACCGGGATCTCAACAGGATTATGAGGATGGTAAATATCTCAAAGAAGTACATTCCACCACCAACATGGTATCTGAAGTGACAGATAAAGTGGACAGGTCAAAACCAGAACTCAAGCCACTTCCGGCAGGCCTAAAGTATGCTTTCCTTGCGGGTGAAGAACAACTGTATTCGGTCATCATCAGCAGCAGGCTGAATTCGGATCAGGAATCTCGGCTTCTTGAGGTTCTAGAAAAGAACCGCAAGGCACTTGGTTGGAGCGTAGCAGACCTCCGAGGGATAAATCCAGCCTTGTGTTCTATTTGGAAGAAGGTGCCAAGCCGTCCCGCGAATTGCAAAGAAGGCTGAACCCTAACCTTCAGGACATAGTCATGAAAGAAATCACGAAATGGTGTGATGCAGGCTTCATTTATCCCATCTCCGACTCAAAATGGGTAAGCCCATTGCATGTAGTTCCCAAGAAGTCAGGGCTTACCGTGGTCATAAATGAAAAAGGAGAGGAAATTTCAACCCGGGTACCGACATCTTGGCGGGTCTGTGTTGACTACCGCCGTCTCAATGCAGCAACTAAGAAGGATCACTTTCCCTTGCCATTCATTGATCAAGTTATGAAAAGATTAGTAGGCAAGGAGTTCTTCTGCTTTCTAGATGGGTACTCCGGGTACAACCAAGTGGCAATCGCCCCTGAAGACCAAGAGAAGACTACCTTCACTTGCCCGTTCGGCACCTACGCCTTCAAGAGAATGCCCTTTGGTTTGTGCAATGCACCTGCAACCTTCCAAAGATGCATGTTAGCAGTCTTCGCCGAGATGGTAGGCAGTTTTCTCGAGGTGTTCATGGACGACTTCTCTATCTATGGTGATAGCTTCGATTCTTGTCTTGAGCACCTAGACATAGTGCTTCAGAAGTACCAAGAAGTCAATTTAGTGCTCTCGTGGGAAAAGAGCCACTTTATGGTCACAGAAGGTATTGTGCTACGCCACGTCGTTTCCAAACGTGGCATGGAAGTCGACCCGGCGAAGGTGGATGTCATTTCAAATCTTCAGCCACCTCAGACCGTGAAGAACGTGAGGTCATTCCTGGGGAATGTGGGATTCTACAAGCGATTCATCAAGGATTTCAGCCGCATTGCTCGACCTCTGACAGAAATCTTGTGCAAGGAGACCGAGTTCATTGTTGATCAGCCGGTTCTCCTTGCTTTCAATCAGCTGAAGGAGCTTATCACTCAGGCTCCAATCTTACAGCCGCCCGACTGGACTCTTCCTTTTGAGATAATGACCGATGCATCAGATTTTGCAGTCGGAGCTGTCCTTGGGCAGAGAAAAGACAGAGCGCCCTACGCCATTCACTATGCCAGCAGAACATTAGACGAAGCACAGAGAAATTATACAGTGACAGAGAATGAACTGCTGGCTGTGGTTTTTGCCTTAGAGAAGTTTAGATCCTATTTGTTGGGATCAAAAGTCACCATCTTTACAGACCACTCTGCTATCCGGTACTTACGGCAGAAGAAGGATGCCAAGCCAAGACTGATTCATTGGATCCTGCTCCTCCAGGAATTTGATTTGGAAATAAAGGACAAGCCTGGAGTTCAGAATGTGGTAGCAGATCATCTCTCTAGAATAGAGCAGCATGAACCTCCTCTGAGCAATGCACCTATCACAAAAACCTTCCCTGACGAAGCCATCTTAGCTGTGGATTCTCTTCCTTGGTATGTTGATATAGTCAATTACCTCGCCTCTGGGGTAATACCTTCGGATTGGACGAAGAACCAAAAGAACAAATTCATGTCGATCATCCGCTTCTACCAATGGAAAGATCCTCTTTTATTCCGAGAATGAGCAGATTGTATTTGGCGCAGGTGCATCCCTCAGACGGAGCAATCAAGTGTCCTCGAGCATTGTCACTCGCTCGAATCTGGCGGACACCGCTCTGGAGATCGGACGGAAGCCAAAGTACTTCAGTGTGGCTTCTGGTGGCCCACTTTATTCAAGGATGCAGCTGAATTTGTTAAACGATGCACTGACTGTCAGAGAATGAAAGGTACACTCACTGCCAAAGATTCAATGCCCCTGAAAATCATTCAGATAGCAGACGTTTTTTATGCATGGGGCATTGACTTCATGGGACCTTTCCCTAACAGTCAAGGATTTGAGCACATCCTTCTCGCCGTCGATTACGTGAGTTGTTGGGTTCAAGCTATTCCCGCTCGAGCCATCGACAGCCGAACAGTATGCCAGTTTCTGAAGAAGAACATCATCTCGCGGTTCGAGATACCGAAGATTCTCATATCAGACGGGGGTAGCCACTTCATTAACAAAGAGGTCAAGAAGTTAACGAAGGAGTACGGCATCGACCATGTATCATCCTCAGACCAATGGCATGGCAGAGTTATCAAACAGAGAAATCAAGACTATCCTTCAGAAACTTGTTAGGCCAAACAGAAAGGACTGGTCTCACCTCTTGGACTCGGTCCTATGGGCTTACCGAACCGCCTACAAGTCTCCATTGGGCATGTCGCCCTATCGTCTTGTATATGGAAAGTCATGCCATCTGCCCGTGGAATTAATTCACAAGTCTTTATGGGCAATCAACAGTTGTAATTTTGACTCACGCAGAAGTGGTCAGAAGAGAAAAGACGATCTGAACAGGTTCTTGGAATTCCGAGACTATGCATACGATAACACCTTGATGTATAAGGAGAAGGTGAAACGCTGGCACGACCGGCACATCAGACGAAAGACCTTTGACGTTGGATAGAAAGTGTGGTTATTTGATGCAAAGTTGCGGATATTCCCGGGAAAATTAAAGAGTAAGTGGACAGGGCCCTTTCGAGTTTGTGAAGTACGTGACAATGGAAGCATTGCTATATCAGAACTGTCTCCTGACGCACAGCCATTCGTCTTCAACGGTCAACTCCTGAAGCCGTACCTCGAACCAGACACATTCCTGGCCGTTGTTGAATCCATTCAGCTCATGCACCATGATGACATCTCCTCAGCACCTGCGGCATCGAAAGATTCAGACTATGCAATCCAACAACTGTTTATCTGATTTTCTTTGCTTTTCTTCTTTTCTTCTTTTCCTTTTCTATTTTCTCCTTGTATCTAAAAGGGTGTCGCCCTTGTAGACAGTTTTCTATACTTAGGATGTACTTTGTCCTAAGTATAGGGGGGATGTACACCCCGAGTCTTCAGTTTATTCTGATCCTCTCCATTGTCTCCTCTCCTTGTCTATACTTAGGAGTATCTTACCCTAAGTATAGGGGGAGACAATCTGAGTACGATCTGTGTATTCTCACCCTTGACCCTCCCTGATTTTTGTACATCCTGCTATACTTAGGATTATTTGATCCTAAGTATAGGGGACGGTCAACTTCTCATTCATTCATTCCATTCATATTTATTCTTTAGATCTGTCTATACCCAGTACGAGTTATGTCTTTGCTTTTCCTTTCGATCTATGAGGACATAGCTCAAGCTAAGTATAGGGGGGTCGTATATACTGTGTATATACTATAAGCCATAACTCATACTGAAAAATAAAACACTAATAAAAGATGATTGTGAGCTCCTCAGACTCTGTGTACTTATACTAATTATTAAGTCAGAAAAATGTTTTGTGAAAGAAAGTTTTTTTTTGAAAAACCTTGTGAAAACTGTTTGAAAATAGTGTGTACAAGTATTCAACCTTTGAAAAATCAGTTTTGCGTGTAAAATTTATTTCCTTTGCGTGAAAGCAAAATGTGTGAAAATCAGTGTGCAAATGATTGTAAAAATTTGATTGTCAAAGATGTTTTAAAAAAAACCTATCTATGCTGTGTAAAACCTTGGTAAAATCATTTTCAAGGACGTGTACATATTTGCAAAAATTATTTTGGACTAGAGTTCTCAAAATTCTTTTAAAGATTCTTTAATTAGGTCTGAGGAGTCTGCACAAAAATCTCTTATACAAAAATAAGCATAATCCCAAATAAAGCCTATAAGAGCCAAAACCTTATTATACATCAAATACAGTTTTCTTCTTTTGTATATTCTGATTAATAAATCAGGAGAGATACCTGTACAGTATGATTTGAAAAAGAGTGTGACCAGTTTTGAAAATTTTGATGTGAAATGATTTCAATTTGTGTAAAATTGTTTGGACTGCAAAACTTTTTCTTTGTGTGAAATAAAGGATTTGAAAAACCTATGTGAAAAGATTTTGAAAAATGTTTGTCAAAATTATTGTGAAAAATGTATATACAGGGTGAAAAATCTTTGCAAAAATGATTTTCAAATGAGTGTAAATGATTGCAAAAAATTATCGTGTACTATAGTTTGCAAAAATTATTTTCAAAACTAGATATGAGAAATAAGAACATCATGACAAATATTGTGAATAAGATACATGAAATTCTTTTTGAACAACCTGAATAAAGTATTCAATCAAGCCTGCAAAGCTGTTACCTTTTGTAAATAGGGCGGTACGCCTGTGTAAATAATGGTATGAACCTTTTTGTATATGTCAAATTTTTATTTGCAAAAATTTCTTTGTGTAAAAACATTCTTTGATTCTTGTAAACTCTTTGTGAAAAATTGCATCATTCATTGTGCACAGCATAAGCATACCATTCATATTCTTTTTGAGTGAGCTTGATGATTGAATCAGTCTGATAAAGTCTCAAATTGGAGCTCGGTTGGACCTTACCGCACCTAACTGCACTGGAACCTTATGGGAACTAGGTTTAAGGTACTTCAGGTCTATTCAGACTTAATTCTTTGAGAAATCAGGGCTAGGTTCAAGCCACCTCAGTGGACTAACTAGAACTTTTCGAAACACACGTATGACTCTTGTCGGCCGTGACCTAATTTGGACACTTGCACCTTTCACTTGGCTCAACTCAGTTGGAGTGGTGAGGGGGTTGGATTTGCCAGTCTGAGATGCACACGGGTGGAAACATTCGTCCTCGTCTAGGGAGGGAAGTGCACCCCAACCTGGTCCAGTTTAAATGAAATCGAATGACGGGAGAGTGTGGGTTGCAATAAAGCTTCAAAAGAGGGATAGTCTACTGGCTCAAGAGGAAATTTCTTGTATATATGTTGCACCATGTAGATATGTTGTACAGATACATTTGAAAAAAAATGCAAAGAGAACTCCAAAAAAAGTGGTGGGTCGGATTGAAAATTTAATAACCCCACCGGAGTATATATATAGTTCAATAAAGAAAAAAGCTTATGGTATCCATGTTACATCTCATGAAGCTTGCAGCGGGAGACTTAGCTACACTGGTTGAGCTCCCAAAATTCTATACCTCTTATTCCCCCTCTTCTTGAGCCGGTTGCCACTTGAACGTAGAAGGGAATACCCCGCTCCTCGACGGTAGAGGGCTGGACTGGGGAATCATTGGGTTGTCATTCTGGAGAAGCTAGTCTCTTTGTCATTTCAGTTGGGGAGAGCCACTATCACTTACACTGTACAAGTCAGCTTCATAGTCATAAGGGTTTGCGTATGATGTAGGCTGGTTCTGACATGGTTGTTGAGGTGATTTGAACCAAAATCTGTGACTCTTGAAGGCTGTTGTGTTTTAGAGCTAGTGATGACACAAAAAATTGAGCGACTAAGGTAAAGGTACAAAAATGGTCGTTGCGACCTCGGTCACTCAGACGATGTGTCGATCAAGAAAAATGAACCACTTATGATAAATCAAGCAATCAAAACACGAATAGCGGTCCTGCTATGTGATTAACCTGGTATAGCACCCAGGGTCGAACTCAAGGAGCACGGATTGGCCGAGAGGCCTATGAAGTAGTCAAAGCAAGTACAAGAAAAGAGGAAAATATTTTTAGTGGTTTTTAATTATTTTTATATTTTTTGGATTTTTAAGTTTATTAAGAAAATGAGGAAAGCAAGGAAGAACACAATTCAACAACTTATTTCAAGCACCAAAAATCAACCAAAAATCAAAGCAAAAATATTTTTATGTGTTTTATATTTTTTTATGTTTTTGGTGAATTTTTGATAATTTTCTGATGTTTATTTTATTTTCTAAAAATCAAACAGTGACAAAAATAAAGGGTACTGTCCAACCAAGCCAAAAAGCCCTAGATAAAATATCTAAGGGCCTCAAAATGGCCTGGAGGTAATTTTCCTGTAAAATAGAGGAAACGAGGAAAATTTGGGTACCAAGTTTATTGTTTTTGGATTTTTAATGTATTTATTAGAATTTTTATGGGTTTTTGAGTGTTTTAAGTTTTTAGTGGTTTTCAGTGATGAAAAGTAGCCAAAATTGGCTAGAAAATCAAGGAACACAACCTAAACAGTAGTAATTTTTAGAGAATTTTTAAAGGAGTTTTTTATATTTTTTTGTGATTTTTCAATCTAGACAGTAACAAAAATTGAGGTTTTTGAATTTTGAAAAATGACAAATAAACTCAGAAATGTCCTCAAAAATCTACAAAAATCCTACACCATGGCAGGAGCCATGTGTCAAATTTTCGTTGGATTTGGAGGTGATTTGATATTTTATTCAAAAATGACAAGAGGGCACTGTGCACAGGGACTGAAATGCAAATACCCAAAGTTCTGGGGTCCCGGTGCAATTAACCCAGCAAATCACGTGCCAAGCGCGTGCCTGGGGCACTCAGGGACTATATGAAGGAAAATAAGTCCCGAGGACCTATTGGTAACTCGTACCAAAAGTCCAGGGGGCTCAGTAGCAAATAACCCAAAATAAAACGCACATGCGTAAAACAACCACGCACAGGGATATAAATGCAATTAATTAAAACCTTTCATTCATTCATAAACAACCAGAACTACAAGGGCAAAGTCTGCAAATAACCCAAAACAACACGTGACGAAGCACGTGGCTCACAACAAGCAGGGGTATAAATGCAAGGAAAATTAAGTACGGGGTCCACAGTGCAATTTTCACAAAAATAAAAGAACTACGCTAAGTAATTACAGGATTAAAAACTAAATGCATAAAGTAAAGGGGGCCTAAGACAATTTACCCCTTCTTTATTATCCGAGGATCTGGATGCGCGACGCGTAGCGAATCGAACGGCTGTGGTAGCGTGCCGCACACCAAAGGAACCCTCGGCACGATCCGATGGCTGTAATGCACCCACGTGGCAGATCCAACGGCTGTGGTACGTTGTAGGGCTGCGAAGGACTCCTGGCTCAGATCGGATGGAGGTGGTGAAGCCACGTGTTAGATCCAACGGCTGCGATACGTCGTGGCTTAACCTCGCTGCTCAACGGTGATGATCAACCCCAGGGAGATCTGATGGTCAGTGCTGCTCCGTGGATGAACGGGCGAGATCTAAACTGGAGCGTCGAGGTACGATCAACGGCTTTGGAGGATGCTGGAAGAACTGATGGCTGACGAACTTCGCCGGCCTCGTGAAGGCGCCTCCGGCTTCCTCTGCTGCGCCTGAGTATCGGAGGAGCTCCGGCGTGGAGGTGCGCAGCTGCTGATGTCCTCCGATGCCCCAACTGAGCTCGGGGGGAGCTCCGACAAGGGTGGCGGAGGTGAAGCTCCTGGGCTGAGTATCGAGAGGCCTCAGATGGCCTCTGCTGGACCTGCAAAACCCCTCAGGAGATTCGCGGGTCGAGGGCAAAGTGCCTCGACCCAGTTAGGCGACGTGAAGGTGACTGGTGCGTCGGGGCGGCGAGCTCCGGCGAAGGTGGAAGACGGTGGAGCTCGGTTCCCAGCTCCTGTGCGAGTCGGGTTGTGCGAGTGGGTGGAGAACGTGCGGCGGAGAGAGGCGAATGTGATGGTCGGGTTCGATGGTCGAACGGTGATCGGAACCGGGGTGAATCGAAGAAAGATGACGGCGGCAAAGATTGGGGGTAAATGGAAATTGAACGGATAGGTGGAGCTAAGGGACTACCTGGGTGGGGGAGTAGACTATGCTAGAGCTGGGGAAGCTCCCGGTCGTCGCCTCGAGGGACGTCTGGGCCCGAGGCTCGGAGCTCGCTCAGGTGGCGGAGCTGCGGCGAGTGCTTCGCCGGATCGATGGTTTTCACCTCCTCTCCTTGCTGCAACAGGTCGAGGCGCGAGCTGTCACCTCTCTCTCTCTGGAGCTCACTGGAGAATGAAGTAAATGGCCAAAGATCACGATTGAAGGTGGCGGAGCTCGACGTATATATGGGTGCAGATCCGACTAGGGCTGGCCGGGTAGGGCAATGGAAGGCGCGAATCCCGAGGCAAGGGCTCCGGCGAGGATGTCGGATGCAAGGAGAAGAAGTAGGACCCGGGGTTTACGGAGATGGCGAGCGGATCGAGCGCGGAAAAAGAGGAGAAGTCGGGTCGGGCGCGAGATCCGCTGGAGAAGAAGGTCCGCGGAGGGAGTTGACCGGAGGTCAACATCTCCGTGGACCAATGAGAAGCTGCCACGTGGAAATGATTTGAAAAATCATTTATAAATAGAAAATGGCAGAATTATCAAAAAGTTAAAACATGAAATATTTTTATTTTAATTTTTTCTATTTTTTGGTGATTTTTAATTAATTTTTCAAAATAAAACTAAGGTATTTACAATATATAGCTATACATAGGTATATGTACAATATGTATTTTTAATTTTTGATTTTTTTTCTATTTTTATTTGGTTTTGATTTTTAATTGTTTTTATTTTATTTATTTACAATATATAATATAGAGTATTTACAAAAGTTATAAAAATTACTTTTATATATTTACAGAGTTGAATAAATATGTATATAGGTGTGGTTGATGTACATGATGAAAGGGGTATTTTTGATCTTTTTAATTTTTAACTTTTTATTTTGTTTTTATATTTTTATAAATAGATACAGGTATTTACAAGCATATTTTTGGGTGAGGAAAATATAGTTTTATTTATTTACATAAATATTTACACATGAGCCCCTATCTCCCTCTACTTTGGCTTTTATGCGGTCAGGCCCATGCTGAGCCCTCCCTTGGGTTAGGTTGCTCAATATTTATTCTAAATATTTCCCTCTTTTTTCTTTTTACTCTTGATTCTTTTATTTTTGCACAAAAACATGCTAATTACAGGTTTTTACACAATGCATGTTTTTGGTAATTATTCCTATTTACATATATCTACATGTATTTGCAAAGGTTTTTGTAGCTAAAATATAAGAATAAAGAGTGATGAATGGGCATTCATCACCTGGTTCCCGACTAGGTTCCGCACACATCTACACTCAAGGTCTAGCCGGAGCTCCAAATTCTGATTTTGTAAAGACATGCATTGCACTGAAAGCACCCTTATTCACTCTATCCTCCTTTAATTTTCCTTTTTCTTTTCTTCATTCTTTTAGTACTTATTGCATAAGTGTTTGCTAGGGACTAGCAACGACAAGTATAGGGGGGGTGATGAATCTCCATTTCATCACCTTTATTCTATCATTTTGGCCTTAAAAACCCCAGCAAATGCATGTAAATAGCATTAATTTGTACATATTAGCATTCATTATTTATTGTATTAAATGTACGTAGAATAAAGTTTCTAATGCCAAAATTATAGAATAAAGGGAAGAAAAGAAAAAGGAATAAAATATTGCAAATATTTTATGACCCGAACCCCGAGACCAAGGCCAGCATGGAATTGGTCGACAAGGAATAAAGTAGGGGGAGATAAGGGCCAATTATACAATAAATATCTCATTTATTTATTCATTCATTTATGTATTTTTGACACCTATTTTGTATAGAATTATCTATTCATGAAATTAAGAAACTTTGTACATGAAAGTTGTAGATAATAATGTAAATAAAAATACAAAATTGAGTTTGTATAAAAAGGATACACAATGTACATTTTATACCCAAAATACAAAGCCAAAATCTCAACTTCACAGACCCATATCTTGCAAATAAAAACTCCAAATCACCCAAACTCACCTTTAATTGTATATAGCTTTCCATGAACTATTTAATAAAATTGGTGTCATCATTTTTGGAAGTCATCTGTAGAAGTTAGGTTTTTGGACCTCCTTGTACAAAATACCTGATTAAAATATTCATTTTATTCAATACCTATTATTTCTACAAATTTATATTTTTCGAATTTTGTAAATAATGTATATAATACATGTACATGTTAAAAGTTCAAGAAAACCAACAAGAATTTGTAAAATAAAATAAGCCGATGTAATACATAGGCAAAATACCTTTGTTAAGAATGTATATAAATAAAAAAGGATCTTAATTCTTTTATTCTTTATTCATCTACATTTTCATAATAATATATATATTATTTATAACTTAGTAAAAATACAAAACCAAAACAAAATCAAAATAAAATTCATTAAATAAATAAAATGTATATAATATATAGGTGAAATACCTATAAGTATACTTACATATGCATATACCTATTTATTCAAAAATGCAAATAAACCCCTAAAAATTAAATAAAAATACCTTTATACTCACAAAAATAAATTATAAATTTATAAAATAATCCAATAAAATAATTAAATTAAATAAACAAATAAAAAAATAGACTACACAAAAATACATGTAAATACATACATATACACATTATTCAAATAAAACTATAATAAAACACGTCGAAAAATTCAATAAAAATCATTAATAAATACTAGATGAAATAATACACATTTTTTATTTTATAAGAAAAAATTAATAAAATTGTTTAAAGTATCAAATAAATCAATTTCCAATCAAATCTCCTATTTTGGCGTCTAACGGCCGACGTGGGCCAATGGGGACCCGGTCGTCGTTGACCCCCTGGTCAACTGTCCCATCCAAGCCACCACGCCTCTGAACTGTCAACTCCCCGATTTTCCTCCCATTTTTACGGCCATCCCTTCCATCGTTCAGACTCGCTTCCTTCACAAGAATTGTCCTCTGATCATCCATGATGCCCGCCAAAATCTTAGATCAAGTAGATACTCATTGGATCAGTCAATAATCGCCGGTTAATAAGGCCCCTCGCCAATGGGTATAAATAAGTAGCTCCGCCTCCTTCCTCGAATTTGGCCATTTTTAATCCGATCTCAAGCCTTGATTCCAGTCCTGGAACATTCCTCGTGACAGGGGGTGTGCTGGTGCCTCGATTCGGCCGGAGGGAGGAAGATTTTGACACGTCGGAGCTCCGGCGTCCGCCCTACTCCCTGGAGGCCCCCAGGTATAAGAGTTGTCTTTTTCCTTTGCTTTTTAGTTAGTTTCTAATGTTAGCTTTCCACTCCAGTCATTAGATTAGGTTTTAGTTAATTCCCTTAGCTTAAAAATCAAAATCCGCCGTTCGCCGGAGCTCCGCTCCGGCGACTTCTTCACCGTAAACCCCACTGTTTCCGCCCGCCATTCGCATCCCATCTCGTTCCTCGTCGCATTCTCCATCGAACGCATACCTCAGATCAACCCAGCACCTTCGGTCTTGGCGAATTGGGGCTCCACCTCCGCCGTTCGCCGAAGCCCCTCCACCCACCTTCATTTTGCATTGCAGCTTCAAAACCCCGGGTCGAGGAGATATCTTTCTCGCCTGCGGTTCTTCCTATGCAGGTACATCGAGGAATAGAGCCCACCTGGGCTTGCATTAAACCAGGAAGAGGTTCCTGGGGGTCCTCGACTTCATCGACCTCGACCCAGCGACTCGGACCTCCAGGAGCCATGAGATCACCATCAGTCGATGCGGGACGCCTTCAACTATGTGTAGACCACCTCAGACGCACCGGGGAGACCTGGAGGAGCCCGAGCTTCTCAATCGAAGCTCACCAGGCGCAAGCTTCTTCCCTGTTCTTCCAGGGAGCTTCAGCACCGTCGGATCAGGAGGCGAGGCCCAGTTCAATCAGGAGCCGTCCGATGAAGCCGCGTGCCAACCGTCAGTTCAGCCCGGATCATCTAATCCAGGCCCTTCATCGTCGAAACAGTATCCACCGTCGGATGCTTGATGCGTGGATAAGTGGCGCACCCAACGCCGTTGGATGTCACGCCTTATTTGGGGTAAATTTCATATCTAGCCCCTCGATTTTTATATTTGTAGTTTAATACCAAAAATAAAAAGTCAAGCTGTAAATAAATTGTATAATTTGCAGGCGGACCCCCTATGTTTGTATATTTATCTTTTAGTCCCTCCGCGCCTCACGTGCAGCCCCCACGTGAGGCGCGTGAAATTTGTATTTTATCACCGCCGGGTTTCTATAATTACTAAATGGTCCTGAAAAAAAGTTAACGTGTATTTTTATTGTGATTTTTGCATGTATGCCCCTGTGAACTACTTTATTTGCAAAAATACCCCTGCTAGGCCATTTATTTTTGAATGCTTTGTCTATTTATTTTGTGCTCCATATTAACTTGAAAAATCTTGCAAAAATAGACTTAAGCTCATGTTTGGTTGTGCTTGAACGCTATATTTTTAGTTTTTCATTTTGTTGCATTTTTGCATTTATTAAAAATCAAAAACATGTCTTTTATTCACTGTCTAACTTATAAAATCCTAAAAAAAATATGAAAATGCCTCGAAAAATTCCAAAAAAATTCCCTATGGTGCATTTTAACCTATTTTAGTGTCAGTCCAAAAATCCTTAAAATATCAAAAGGAAAACCTTAAAAATCCAAAAATACCCAAAAAAACTTCAAAAAATATAAAAACTCAAAGAAAAATCAGAAAAATATGAACTCAATCCCTATTTCTGCTATATTTTATTATCTTTATTAGAAAAATAGTGTGGAAACTTTTTGAGGCTGATTGCTATTTTTAATGTCTATTTTTATCACAGCCAGACCCTATTCCACAGTTTGCTCCTATTTTGCTATTAAAAATACTAAAAATGTTTTCAAAAATGCCCAAAATTCACAAAAACAGTAAAAAAACCATGAAAATCCTAAAAAGACTTTATCCCTGAATTTCTGACTATTTTTGAGTATTTTTGTAAATATTATAGTATCCCTTTATATATATATATATATGTGTGTGTGTGTGTGTGTGTGTGTGTGTGTACTCCCTAAAACAAAAAAAAGAAAAAAATATATGTATATATATATATATCACTACTTATATGTATTTATACATATATATTTATTAATCCTAAAATATAAAAAAAATAATAAATAAATAAATAAAAGATAATATTCAAAAACCCACAAAAATAGATTTCACACTTGGATGACTGTGAGATACATGTAGGCTATTGCATTTTGTATTGCTCTTTGTGGTTCGACCTCTACATGCTTGTCGTTGTACATTTTATGGTAGAGTAATAAAGATTAATTCACATTTCTTTTGAGCTTGATTGTTTTATTCTTTGGTTGTGGGTTAATTGCTGTATAACTCGGGTTTTCTGCGAGCGGTCGCCTCGGCGACAACTTGTGTATATTATTCAAGGTGACCCTCGTGGAAAATCCTCGTTATCAGTTGTCACTAATATATTATTGGATCCCGAGAGCATAGGTTATAAAAGAAAGGCAGAATTGGCAGCCCTGGAGGAGCTTAGAGATACAACCTTTTTGAACAGCCTACATTTTAAGGAGAGGGTGAAAATATGGCATGATTCTCATACCAGCCATAACTAGTTTGAGCTAGATCAGAGAGTATGGTTGTTTGATGCCAAGTTTAGATTATTTCCAGTGAAATTGCAGAGCAAGTGGAAAGGACCATACCTAGTCCAAAAGGTGCATGACAATGCTAGTACTGACATATCTGAGATATCATCTGAATCCACCTTTCGTGTTAACGGTCAGCACCTCAAACCATATCTAGATCATGAGTCGTTGATCGTTGACGTCACCCTGATTCATTTTGCATGAGATGTGGTCTTTGACTGACATCAGTTGCATCTCATGCTTGAGTATTATTGCCTTCCGCCTTGTATAGATCCATATGTTTATATCATCTCATTCTTCAGTTTAGCACCCCATCTGCATCTTGTAATTATTCTATACTTAGGGTGTACTTTACCCTAAGTATAGGGGTGGTGTCAGACTTTTGATTATTCTTTTGATTCTTTTTACCTCTGTTTTACTGCCTATACTTAAGGATATTTTATCCTAAGTATAAGGGAGGTAAACCATGTACATTCTTTCACTCAGTTTCCCTTTATGTACAGTCTGCTATACTCAGGATCACTTGATCCCCAGTATAGGGTGAAACACCGAGCCTTATTCATTATGTTCTTTGATTCGTCGTTGTAGTACATCATTCCTTTTCACCGCCCTATACTAAGCACGAGTTATGTCTTATTCATCGCTCTTTGTTCACTCTGAGGATATCGTTTAAGCTAAGTATAGGCGGTATCGTATATAGTACATATATTCTTTAGCCATAATTCGCACTTTGTGTGAGTGTGTTGATAAATAAAATGGCTAAAGTCCTTCATTTGAAATCATAAAAAATTTAAAAAAAATCTTGTACATAAAATTCTTTCTTGCGCATACATAGATATTTATAAAAAAATATTTTTGTACAAATGTTCGTAAAGTTGTTTTGAGTGTACAAAGTTTGTAAATACTTTTGGTTTCAAAACTATGTATATAGTACCAAATTTTTGTAAATTGTTTGAAAAACAAAAGTTTGCAAAAATTCTTGTGTAAATGTTTGTAAATAGTTTGCAAAACTTCTGCATCCATACATACATTCAAACTTTTTTCAAAAAATTTGCACATTTTCAAAAAAATTGCATAAAAATGTTTTTATATATACTTGTACATTCTTATGAATCATAGTTGACATTTAAACTAGCCTAGAATTAAATTGAAAATGGAGATTGGTTAAGATCTTAATCCACTTAATTCTAAGAGGAAACTTATAGGTTTTAGGGTTGAGACTCTTCAGGTCCATTGGTGACTTAATTCTTTGAGTCCACTAGGCTATGATCGCATGTCATCTTGATGATCCTAAGTAGAACATTTAGCAATGCACGCATGACTCTCACAGACAATGGTTTTACTTGCACCAGCACCTTACACATAGCTCTCTACGGATGAGGTAGTGAGGAGGCAGTTTCCTTTGGCATGGGATAGCATATGAGGGTAGTACTTCTAGGCAGAACCTCTCATTTTCTTTTAGTGAAGGAAGTGTATCTCAACTTGGTCTGGTGGCGTTGAGGTCTAAAGACAGGAGTTGTGGGTTGCAATAAAGCTTCAAAAGAGGGATAGTATACCGGCTCAAGAGGAAAAAGTCCTTATGTATATATGCTGCACTATGTAGATATGTTGTACATATGCACAAAAAAAAACGATGAAAAAGAAAGAAAAACTCCAAAAAAGTGGACAGGTCAGATTGAAAATAAAATGCCTATTAGAGTGTATTTAGACAAAAAAAGCACAGCTTATGTTACCCGTTCTCATCTCATGAAGCTTGCAGTGGGAGACATAGCTGCACTGGTTGAGCTCCCAGGGATACATGACTACACTGGTCATGGTCCATTCTCTTCTTTCCCCTCTTCTTGAGCTGGTTGAACTTGAACTTATAAGGAAATACCCCGCTCCTCGAGGAAAGAGTTGTTGGACTAGGGCATTAGAGTTACCTTGTTGAGGGAGCCTGTGATTTTGCCATTTTTGAGGTGGGGAGCTACATATCACTTACAAGTACAAGAAAATATTCATGGTCACTAGAGTTTGTGTTTGTAGACTTGTTCTAATATGGATTATTGAGGAGTCTTGACCATAGATTATGGGAACTTGAAGGCTGTTGAGTCTTAAACCTAGGTCCAAATAAGGTTCCGACAAACGAAATAATCCAAAGGTCTGACTGAGCTCCATACTTCAATTTAATGAAGACAAGTTTAATAATCAACCTTGATTCTCCTTTTTTCTTTTCTTTCTCTTTTCACTTATTTTTCAAATAAGTGTTTGCTAGGGGACTAGCAAAGGTAAATTATAAGGGGTAATGAATCCCTGATCATCACTCTTTATTATTTTATTTCAGCTAATTATCTTGGCAAAGCATGATGTAAGTAGATGTAAATACATTAAATAAAGCATTATGCATGTATTTGTTAAATATACATAATTAGCATGTATTTGTGTGAAATAAAAGAATAAAGAAAAAGAAAAATGAAGGAGGTATTTAGAATAAATACAGAGTGACCCGAACCCCAAGAAAATGCCAAGTATTGGCCTGATCGCCAAATAAAATAAGCAGAGAAAGATAGGGCATGTAAATAAATAATTACTTTTGACAAAATAAAATTAAATATTCTTTTTATCTACTTGTATATAATCCTAAAAATAAAACAAAAATCGAAAAAATAAAATAAAATAAAAATCAAATTCTCTCTCCCTTGTACATAAGACATGTATATACGATTTCTTCTCTATTTATTATATACATGTAAATAAATAATAAAAAATAAAATTTATTTTGTACTCCAAAATTATGTTGTAAATAAATAAAATATAAATTTGATATTGGTTTAAAAATAACAAAGTAAAAGTAGTTATATAAAATACATAAGTATACTATACATGTACATAATACACTATAGTATATATAGTAATTTATTATTCACAAAAATAAATAAAAATCACAGAAAAATAGTTTAAAAAAATAACAAAAATTTTTCATTCCGTTTTTTTATTTAAAATCAATTATTGTTTTCATTAAATTTATAAGCATTTTGTAAATTTTGATTTTCTCATTAGTCAGTTGGATTGTTGACCGAAGGTCAACGACGCCTTCTTCCCGAGTCATACCCGGATCCTGCTCGTCGGAGCCCTTTCTCAAAATTTTTATCCTGATTCTGCACTCTGTTGGCCTCAAAATCCGGATTCGACATTCCTCGTACCTCCGTCATCCTCACGGGTCTTTTGCTCGATCCGATTCTTTCTAGGGTTTGATGCTGCACTCAGATCTTTCCAGACCCTCAGCTCGCCTATAAATATTCTCTTCCGCCTCCATGGAGAGGTACCTCGTACCTTGCTCCCTTCTCGACCCATAGCCACCTCCAGCTGAGGAACAGTTGTTCGGAGCACCCTTCGGAGCTTGATTTGGTGGAGTATAGGTGATGCTCACCCTTCGTGGTCGGACCTCCGCCGCAAGCAGCCTCCCCCACCTTCCGCATCGAGATTGAGGCCATCACCCCGACGGCCATCTTCTCCAAGAGCTCAGGAGCATACCCTGATCCCATGTATCCCTTACTTGCTTCGCATTTCTTATTTCGATCCTATTTTTCAGTCCATCACCGCCGCACTTCCATCCATTCCGACCAGCTAGTCGGAGCCCTATTTTCCACATCGATCGATCCGCAGACATGTATTCTATCTTGTTCTGCATCCTGATCATCCTTAGCCTCCATCTTCAGGTCGAGATTAGGGCCTAGATCTCCCTTACCACCTTCGTCGGAGATCAAACGTCGCCCCCTCCGCTTCTTTAGTTTTCAGCTCCAATAACCAGGACCGGAGCATATACCCAAGTCCTGGCTTTGCATTGCAGGTACCATCATGCTTTGATGAGCCCTATTGATCTTCCAACTGCTCGAGCCGAAGCTCCACCATCCAGTCCATCCAATTGTCCTCGAGACGATCAGACTCCCCTACTCAACACGGAATGCCTTTCCGGAGGTGCTCGACCTGTCGGAGGTTTGATCGGCCCTGAGGATTCGCGCCCATCCTTGTTCGAAGTTCACCCGCCCCAGTTCATCCATCATCCTCCTTCACCGTTAGATGAGGAGCCGAGCACCAGTTTACATCAGAACCGTCTGTTGTTGCAGCCTTTGAGTTGTTGATCTGACGCCTCCTGATACATTTTGCGTTGTACGTAGGCGACATTCCCTGAGGTGTCAGATCTGCCATCACAGAGGATCAGAGCCACACGTCGATGCCCCCACCAACAGCCGTTACGTGGCCTCACATGCTCCTCCCATGCCTCGAGGGTATACTGCACTTTTCCCCCTGCACTTTTCATACTTATGTTTTAGTTTGTCAAATAAAGTTGTAGTTTGAACTATTTGCACCTTATTCCCTATGGTTTCTAGAATTTGCACTTTAGTTTTCCTGTCTAAGAACGTGTGTTGGATCACGTGCACTATGGTGTTTTTGCATATTTTATTATGTAGTTTCCGTTAGTTTATATTTGAATGAAATATGTTCTGGAATTGCACTTATGCCCCTATGCATAAATTAATTGACATATGCGTGTTTTCATGGGAATTTTGCACTAATACACCTAGACTTTTTGTGCGTGTCATTATTTAGTCCTGAAACTTAGACTATTTGCATTTAGGTCCCTACAACCTGTGTGCTTTGGTTTTAATCAAATAAATCTTAAATCTACTCCAAAAATTCCCCAAAAATTAACAGTAGACCTTGCTATTGTGTAATATTTTTGATACTTTTTTCGACGTAATTTGACTTTATCTGATATTTTCTAAAAATCAAAATTCATTAAAAAATATAAAAATACACCCAAATATTCCATAAAAATTATTGTATGTTCGTTTTGTTGTCTTATAATTCCAGTAGAATTTTTGTTCCATCATATTTTAGAAAACTCCTAAAAATCACAAAAGACAAAAATCTTATAAAAAAATCAATAAAAATTCTACAAAAATAAAAAAAATGAATTTCCAAGTTCTGTAGTGAGGTATTGTCATCTACTTTCAAATAAAATTGCAATCAGGTCATTTAGAGCCCTTTAGATATTTTAAAGTTACCTTATTTTCTAAGTTGTAAACTATTTTTCTATTCTGACTTTATTTCAGTTTTAGAAAATTATATAAAATCAGAAAAACGTTAGAAAATTACCAAAAACATCTACATATTTTAAAATAAAAAATATTTTTATGGCACATTTTTGAGTATTTTTAGTCATATTAAAAATAGTTAAATTGTTGTTTCCTTTGTCTTTTATTGACTTTCGTATTAGAAAATATAAAAAATTACAAATTAAAAAACACAAAAATATGTCTTGTATTTCCTAATTTTCGACTACTTCATAGGCTTAGCCTGTGCTTCTTGTGTTCGACCATAATCGCTATACCAGGTTATATAAATAGCGGAGATTGCTACATTTCATTTCGTGCTTTGATTGTTTTACTTGTGTTCTTATTTTTCTTGTTGAGTCCGGCTCGGGTGATTGTGGTCCCAACGACCTTTGATATCACTTAACCTCGATCGCCAGAGCGTTCATCGGTACTTAAATAAGTTATAAATATATAAAAGTTGAAAATATAATACTAAAATATAAAATACAAAACAAAAATAAATTACCTATTGTATATGCAAATATACCTATGATTATACTAGTAAAAAGTAACTTGTAATAAATTAACCCATAAAAATAAATAAAAATCAGATTAAAATACTACATAAAATAATAAAAAAAATTATTTTATAACTTTTATTTAATTAATTCATTTATCATTTTATTTTATTTATTTATCTGCTTTCAATTAATTTTGTCTTCTAGTGGTCCAACTGGACTAATGGGATACGTCCGATTGTCGGCCACAGGTCAACTCCTCTACCCCTACTTATGTAGCGTCAGACCTTGCAACACCACATCCTCGAATATCTACACCATGATATGCTTCCCCATGACCTTCGACTTTTTCATGAAAAGTCTTCTCCGCACATCCTCCATCTCGCAAACACTTCTTATTTCACGTACACTTCTTGGTTCACGTGAAAATCCTAATTAAACTCGCTTGTCCTTCACATATACATAAGCTACCCTTCCTCTTTCTTTCGATCCTCGGTTTGCCTTTGCTCCATTTCTTCCCCTACTTGTTCATCCAATGGCTTGAGTGAGATGACAGCTAGCTCGCCTAACATTTGCAGGGTCGAGGAAGCATTGTAGAGGTCCATCCCACCATCTCTGGTGGTATGCCGTCGTGAGGCCTCATCTCGAATATCCAGGTTCTTGAGTTAAGTTTTCTTAGTTTCTTAGGCAAATTTTGGTTTCTTCTTTTATTTTCGATTGTTAGTTTTATGTTTAATCCTTTGCTTTAGCATATAACTGATTCTTCTTAGTTCGTCGGAGTTCTACTTCGGCAAACAATCCACCGTGATCAGCCCTATTTTGACCCATAAACCATCCCCATTTTTCTTCCCCTGTCAGTTCTCTTCGCCTGTGCCACTTCGTCCACCCATATCCTTTGTGGATCTGGGGATCAACATTTCCCCTTCGCTACCTTGCCGGAGATGTATGCCCACAACCATATTCCATACAATTTGTTCCGCTAGACCCCCATGACCTTTCGCCTTTTTGTTCTTGAGCTAACCACATAGGTACCAGGAGCTGAAGAGCACTATCCGAGGGTTGCTTTTGCCAAGAACATCCCCAAGATCTTCATGGGAGATGTTGTCTTCCAAGGCTCAATCCGTTAGCTCTAGACCTACTTGGAGGCTCGGGAGTTTCGCGGCAGCTACAGGAGCAAGGAGAGACCATGGGGAGGCTTCCAGGTGGCCAAAGTCGCACACACCATGGAATCAAATCTTTCCTGAGGCAAATTCACCTTGTGTTCTTGTAGCATCATCCGGAGTTGCCAGATCAAAAGCAGTTGCCATGTTGTATAGGAGACATCGGATTAGCCGAGCCTTGACTATCGGATCCTTCCCAAGGATCTCATCACAAGCGATGAGCCGAACCAACATCGCGCAAGGAGAGCGGGACATAAGGAAAGTGAGGCATCTGTGACCGTCCTACTCGTGCCATTAGTGGGTAATTTGCACACCTCACCCCTATTTTTATTTTTTTCCTTTTAATCATGTATGTTATTTAGAACATTTAATATTTTTATGTAAAAATTGGAAAGGAACCCCTGAGCATCTTTCAGAGTCGTACCACGTTCTCTCAGGTGTCGTCCCCTGTGAGGTGTCCATTTTGCAGAGAAGCCCTTGTAGTTTTTTATTTCATTTTAGTATACAAAGTTTAAGTATTAGTTGTAAACTTTAGGACTTTTGCTAATTGACCCGTGACTTATCTTTTAGTCGCAA
Source organism: Ottelia alismoides (assembly GCA_037367405.1). Lineage (NCBI taxonomy): Eukaryota > Viridiplantae > Streptophyta > Magnoliopsida > Alismatales > Hydrocharitaceae > Ottelia > Ottelia alismoides. The sequence goes on along the minus strand of JAZKJV010010422.1, from coordinate 515,261 downwards.
ATATAGCCTTGCAAGTTCATTTAATTTTGTGCTTGTTCTTTAATCTTTACAAATATCCTCTATGCTCTAAAATTTACGAAAAAATAGAGTTAAGTTCCTTCTTGCATACACTTTCTAGTTATAAATTCAGATTTGCATTTTAGGTATTTTTATATTTATTAAAAATCAAAATATCATTGTTTTGTCCATGTTAGAATTAAAAATTCTAAAAAATATATATATAACATTTTGGTAAAATTCAAAAAATTTTATTTATTACATTATTTTACAACTCCAGACGAAAAGTCCCTGAAAATAGAATAAGAAAATGATAAAAAAATTAAAAAGCTCCAAAATCCTCATAAAAATATAAGAAATCACTAAAGACTACAAAAAAATTTATGTTCATGAATTTTATTTATTATATTTGTTATATATAAAAAATGATTTGGAGAATTTTTTACTCTTTTTTATTATAAAACTCAAATCAATTCAGTCTCTTTATTTAATCCATATTTTGGGATATTTTTTAATATAAAATTATCCATTTTAGAAAAAAATATCTGAAAAATCACAAAAATAGTGAAAAATATGGAAATACAAAAAAACTTATTTTGCACTTTGTGATTTTTTTAGTTGTATTTGTAACTAAATTATCTTACATTGTATAAATAGTTATATATAAACTTATATATATCATTAAAAAGAAAAAAGAAATTAAAATTGAAAAAATATAAATATCAAATTAATAATATAAAAGTAAAAACAATTAAAAATTAAACTTAAAATCCATGAAAATAACATAATTTTAAACATACCCAAAAAGACAATAAATAAACAAGAGAAGGACAAATTTTGGATTTAATTTCCCGATCTATCATGTTTGCTTCCTATCTTCGACACTCTACATAATTGCTCCTATACACACATTTTGTAGAGTTTTATAAATTTTAAATCCATGTTTATTTAGATTTTCATTGCTATATCTATTATGGGTTAATTATTGAATTTAGCAATTTTTTGAGAAGTCGCTTCTACAACGTCAAAATCGAGATTGTACGACCCTCTCGTAAAATCATTATTTCAAGGTGGCGACAAAAATTGGGGGAAAACGATTGTGGATGAGTTGCACATGGGTGAGGGAGTCGTTAGAGAGGTATAATATGATACCGAGGTCATTAGACCAAGAGATCCAATAGTAAAGGAGAAGGTAGGGTGGGCAGCTAGGATTAGATCCATCAGTTGCATCAAAGGGTCGTAGATGAAGAGTAGGTGTGGAGTGAGTAGGACCATCAGATGCAGATCCACCCAGCGGCTAAGGGTGAAGCGGGAGGGAATATCTCAGATGGAATATATCAGAATGAGATGAACAACGGAGAAATAAAGCAGTGTGTAAAGAAGTGTTGGGCCACGTGGCTCATCCATAGCGAACCAAGTGGTCCAATAAGAAAATTAGAAAAAAAATATTTAAAAATAAAAAAGAAATATTTAGAAGCAAAATTAGAAAAATTATAAAACATGAAAGTTGTATATCTCAATGAGATCTAGAAGTTTCATGATGAACAAAAAGTCAAACTAGGTCATTTATATGAAGATGAATTTTTGTAAGCATTTTTAGGGAATAAAAACACTTGTTTTTAATTTCTTTTGCTATTACCTTATTTTTTGTATTTTAAATTTATAGTTAATGTCAAAACAACAATATACAATAATTATCTTTTTCTGGGATTTTTTATTTTAGAGAAACATAAAATATAAATCACAAAATAAATCACAACATTAGAGTTCAATATATACAATAATTAGGATTAGTTATGTACAATAGGTCATTTGTTAATATTAGTGAATCAGGGTTAAATTTTATTGGATTGTTTAATCTAGAAGGATAATAAATTATAAGAAATATGGTAAATCACAAATTCATCAATGTGTTAGGATAATCTGAACTAACATGCTCTTGAGTAATTCCAACAGCACTTGAAATCTTTCTTTGCATCACATGTGACCTCCAGTTTCCATATCTCACAACAAAATGGGCTCGCGAAAAGGAAACTTTGACACTTGTTCTATATTAGCAGATCTCTCCTTAGTCAAATGAGGGGTTATGCCATCTTTATTAATGCATGTCTATTAACAAAGTTCCTCCATATGTTCGAAAGTGGAAGTCCTTTCTCTTTACTCTACCCTACCGAGTCTCCTTTTTCTCTAACTCGTGAATCTTTGGTTGTATTGCTTTTTTTCATAACTTCCATATAGCTGATAAATTAACACCTTGGGCTATCAAGTGCATTTTTCTTATGTACTCTCATACCCATAAAGTCTATCTGTGTTATGATCTTATTGGACATCGTACTATGCCTATGTTGATGTCACCTGCTTTGAGCATACAAGTTGTTTCACACAAGTTATTGGTGACATCCCTATGAATCGTTCTCCTCTACCAATTGTTTATACTTGTAAACATACCACTACAACTTCTTCAGCATCTTTATCTATCCCTTTGTTGTCCTTTTTTGCAGGATAATATGGCCACTTCTAGTGCTCCCACTATTGTTGCCCTGGATGTACTCAAGGAGCTTTCAATAGATCTCCACAAGCAAGAAAAGGAAATGAATTTCTCACCCTAGGTTACATTTTACTTCTACTAATTATTTATATATATATGTCACAAGAGGTTTGTAGATGCCATGAATGCTATCTTTGTCCCTAGAAATCATCATAGTGTGATGCAAGATCAAGGTTGACAGCATGCCATGGATGAGGAGATGGGTGCCCTCACCTCTCAGGGAACATGAGATCTTGTGATGTGCCCTCGGGAGTTCGACTGGTGACTTGCATATTGGTCTTCTTGACCAAGCAATCACCCGATGGGTCTATTGACAAGTTGAAAGCCATCTTAGTTGTCAAATGCTTAACACAAATATTTTGGGTTGACTATTTTGAGACCTTCTTGGCCTTACAGAATGTGATAAACATGTAGCATTATCTGTATTACGTACCATTCTCTCTATTGTTTCTAACATGGACTGGCCAATTTCTAGTTTAATGTGAAGAACACCTTTATATATGGTGACCTTGAGGAGGAGATCTACAAGATGCAACCATTGGGTTAGTAGTCGAGGGGGAGTGTGTATACTGACTACGCAAAGCCATCTATGCTCGAAGAAGAGCTGCATGGCATAGTTTAACAGACTCACTACTAAGATCAACATATTTGGTTTTCATATGATGATATCTGACTACTCTGTCTTCATCAGACGATGGTCTACTAGTATCGTCATTCTTGATGTCTATGTTTATGACATGGATCTTATAGGAGATGATGGAACTTGTATTTTAGAGACAAGGAACTTCCTCCAAAAGAAGTTTGTCACGAAAGATCTTGGCCAACTTCATTACTTATATTGGAAATGAGGTGATACATACTACAGAGGGGCTCCATATCTTATAGAGGAAGTATATACTCGGCATTTTGACTGAGGCAGGACTACTCTAATGCAAACCATCAGACATCCCTGCAGAAGTGAGAAAACATTCCGCAACTACTGGTCCAGCATTTGAGGATATTACATGATATAGAAGCTTAGTGGGAAAATCGCTCTAATTTCACTATTACTAGGACATATATATCATATGCTCTGAGCAAAGTTAGCCAATATATCGAGAGGCCTCTTTACAGTCATTGAACATGTGTTCTTTTAATCCTTCAATACTTGAAGGAATCTCCTGGATGTGGACTCTTCTATGGGGTGAACATGTACATTAATGTTTCTTCCTATACAGATGCTGACTATGCCAGTTCTCTTGAGGATTGTCGATCCATTGCATGCGACACCATGTTTGTTGGCGACAACCTAGTCATTTGACAAAGTAGGAAGTTGATAATGGTCTCTAGATCTAGTGCAAATTTAGAATAAGGGACAACGGCTTATTCCACCAGTGAGATCGCATTGCTTATCTCTTTTCTCAGGGAATTTGGACTTTCAATTACCATTCTTGTACCTTTCTACTACGATAACAAGTTTGCTACATACATCGCCATCAATCCTGTTTTCCATAAGTGGACAAACATATTGAAGTTGTTTGCTATTTCATTCGTGGTGCGGTATGAGGAGGATGTATCATCACTCCAGACATCTCCATTGAACTTCAACTTGCAGACATCTTCATGAAGGCCCTTCGGAAGAAGCACCTCTTGTATTTGGTTTCATGTTGGGCATGTGCTCCAACCTGAGGGGGAATGTTAGAGTTGTTATATTTTCTACTTATTTATGTCTTGTAACCCCTTGGAGTCTTTTTGTGTATTTTTTTCCTTTTGGCTCTCTAGGGTTGTCTCTCTATGTAAGAGACCATCGACCTATAGAGTAAATACGTCGACTCATTCTCTCCTCCACAAGTATCTATGTGGTTTTGTGTTACAATTAAAATTTTATATGTGATTACAATATCACTCATACAACGAGCCTATTTATTTTCAAATTTAATTCATATATTTTGTATTTTCGTGATGTGCACAGTCAAACCTCCCATCACAAGTATGTAATATTTAGTAAATTCAAAGTTATATTTGAGATACATAGAAAACTACTTATTTTCTAAAATGAAATGTTATCTGGCACTTTAACTCGTTAACAAGCCATCTCATGTTTGGTTTGTTTAATTAAACGAGTGTATATGTTATCATAACAAGGTAAAAATCAAGAGCATTTGTATAGATACAAAATGTCAGGATTTTTCTAAAAAAAGGTTTACTAATAACAAGTTCGAATCTAATTTTTTTGTTATAATTCTTATATAAGTGTAATGCGCATTTTTTTTATTACAATTTGAACTCCGCACACGCGCGCGCACCGGAAATATGGAAAACTATTCTATCATTTCTTCCCTTTTCATGGAGTTTGTTTATTCCCCGAAATAACTATTCTTTTAATATTCCACGGCTATTTGACTTATGTCGTTTCACTCTCTTTCAAATAAAGATAATTATTTCATACTGTTCATAGTACTTGTTGCGCAATGAATACAACTTATTCCAAATAAAATCACTTATTCCACAATTCTAAGAACAATAAACAAATACCGAACACGAGTTAATCATGCTTACTTTTGTCCCTTAAAACAAAACCTCTTAAAAATGAAAATAGAGATCTCTCGGAGTTTAAGTACAGACACGATCTCGTTAAAGACATTTTATTCAATATCCTCAAACGTGCAGGTATTGCTGCTAAGAAAGACGCGCCAGTGAACTTTTTAACAGATCCACATGGGGGAAGATCTACACTTAGACCTGCTTATATTTTGATTTTTGACTGGATAGGAGGAAAACATGCTTGTGTAGATTTGACAAGAGATTCCCCGATAGTGGGGTTGAAGAACGGGACCTTCATAGCAGGGGTAAGCTGCCCTTAAAGCTTCTTTAGCAAAAGTGGCGAAACACGAGAAAGCCTACATGAATAATCAGCATGCCTTCATCCCCTTTGGTTTTGACACCTTTGACTTCCTAGCACCGGAAGCTATTGAGATTTTAAAGAGGATCTAAAAAGTGATGAACAATAATGTGATGGATCCCAGATCTATGAATGTAGTGTTTACAAGGATTGCTTTTGCAATACAAAAAGGACTAGCGGCGCAGCTTGTTGCCTGCTTACCGTCTGTTTCGATGTAAACGTTTTTATTTAAATATAAATTGATCGTATTTGAGAATAAACTCCTTCGTGCCTCTTTTTATTGCCCATGTGAACTATGTTAATATAAAGTTAAATAAAGGAACATGCATGCTCTACTTTCTTATCAAGTTAATGAGTCGAAAATGTGTTGGCTCTATAATGGTTTCGAGCTCAAGATCTGGCTTAAATCCGTCTTGTATAGCCATCGAGTTAAAAATAAAAATATGGATAGGTCTACTACATCTTTATCTATTTTAAATTAGATAACAATACATGATTAACGTAAATGATACGTGAAATAGATATAATAGGTTGTTCTTTTGTGAATAAAGAGGGTGGAATAAGAAGGCTTATCTCCTGTTCTCATTTTTTTGAGAGATTTTTCTTTGATGTCATCAGAATGAGGTATCTATATTGATGTGTTCTTATTGTTGTTCGTTTAAATATGCAATAAACGACAATTATTACAAAATACATAGAGGTCGTAATGGAACAGATAATATGGATATGAGATAAGTAACATTGTTTAAAGATGGGGGATAAGTAAGGGTGAAATATTTGTGGAATAAAGAAAGAGATGTTTATTTTGAAAATTAGGAAAATATATGACGAAGAAAAAATATCAAGGTTTCTTATTACTATTCCCTAGAACGACACATCCGGTACATAAAAATGGTGGAATAAGGATGCGAGAAGAAATAAGGGGTTGTTTTTCTACGAGACTGGTTTTTGGTGGTATACATAAGAGTTAGTTATCCATATTCATGTTTTATATTGTTCTTGAAAATATGAAATAGTTGATGGCTCTTGGAAAATAAATAATGATAAGGGTGACGAGATAGGCAATAATAATCGTTTAAACGTAAATATTAGAGAGATGTAACTGTGTCATAAAATTAGAGAAATATCCCGAAAAGCAAGAAAAATCCCAGATGATGGGAGAACTACGGTATTTGTTACCTCTACGGCTGCTCCTTGGAGGCAGCCAACATGGTTGCCTCGTCCATATTTTTTCATAATTTTTTTATTTTATTTTTTTACATTTTACCATCTATATTCATTTATATATATCTCCAATATGACATTTGAATTTCATCATAAACAAAGACTCCTCTACCCTCAATCTAGACCATTATTTTAAGGGTCTAAAGATTGTTGTAATCTATCTATTCTAGATAGAGGGCATATGATTCTATGTTTCTGATAAAATTCGAATGACATATTGGATGGATATATAGTTGAATATATATGGTGAAATTTTTCGAAAAAAATAAAAAATACGGAAAAATAAGGTAGGACAGCCATGTTGACTACCTACAACGAACAACCCCATCAAACCCCTATTATAATAAAATTTACCCTTATTTTGCCAAAATCATGTCAAATAGGGGTAGGAAAGGCATACGATTCTCAAATACCTAATTAGAAATGTATTGAATTAGTGTAAATGGAAAATATAATGGTGGTTATCGAAATGGTCCCATGACTCCCATTTATATTTAATATTAGATGCAGATGTGATCGTCTTAAAATGTAGAGATATGTGTAAAGCAGATATTAATGGCACATTAATTGTGGATTCCCATTCTCAAAAGGATAGGGCCTTCCACACATGAGGTGTATTAAATGCAAGATGGGATGACCCAAAGCCTAACGGGTTTGGAAATTTTGGTTGACGGAACATTTGCCCTTTGTCTGAATAAAAAAATCAATGTGCCTTCGTATTCCTAACTTTCTAAATTATGGATTTTATAGGACTTTAGATGTTGATGGACTTGGTGAAAAAATCATGAGTGCAACTGAAAGAGATTGAGTGTTGTGTGCATATCTAAAAAAATATGCCAAACATGGTAAGAAAGTTGCCAAAGCGGAGATTTGATTTATTTTATCATTTCACTGGTCTCATTAATTTTTATTTTACCCAGTATCTATCTGGAAAAATAAAGTAAAAGCAAATATAAAAGCTGGGTCGATGTGTTGACATCCCCTCACCAGAAGTTAATTTAGTTGTAATGTTAGGATTTATTGTGAAAGAAACAATTATACTTGAAATTATAAGTTGGAAAACCAACAATGATTTTTTTCTCTAATGACAACAACAAGTCTGATAATAGGAAATTATGAAAACACATACATGATATCTGATTATATGAAAACCAACCAATCAACTTAACAAGCTAAGCCAACAACCGTTGTGCTAGCCACTTTTCAAATAAATAAACAATCAACCATAACATATGGTACGCAATAAATGTATGTTGGTGAAATTTATTATACTCAGAATAAAATATGTATAGGTGCTAGTAGTTTGAATATCGAACAATGCCAACAAACGTTGGCTAGTAATTATTAATAATTATTGATAATTAATAAAAATTGTTTTTTATTTTCTTATTTTTCATACTTTATGTGGGGTTTTAATTATATTTAATTTTTAGGGATTTAAATTGTTTTTATTTTTAAATTTTAATTTAAATTTTCATTTTAAATTTTATTTTTTCTTTTTATTTTTGCAATTTTAATTTTTGTTTGATTTTATACAAAGTAATAATTATATATAATATAATAAATAGCATATCTTATGTAAATATCATATGGTATATACGTATAATATACATTTATATATTTATAAATAACTGAAAATAAGTTCAAATTATAGGGTAATAAAAAGTTTTTATATTTTTATATTTTCCTCTATTTTGGTAAATTTTATAGATTTTATAAGTTTTTTTAGATGTATAAAGTGATTAAATATACAAAATAATGAAATATATTAATTTTCTGAGATTACTTAGAGTATATTAAATATGTATATGTCTAAAATAAATCAAAAAAATATTTTTAATAAATAGTATATATAATAAATAAAATTTATAAATAGGAAGAAATATTTTGGAATTTATATATTTTTTTTCCAATTTTTTATAAGTATTTTAGGGTTTTATGATTTTTATGTTTTATATTTTGTACTTTTTAGTGATTTTCGATATTTTGAATAATATACAGTAATGTTGATAAGGATTTTTTGGAATTTTTGGAAAAAAATGTTTTATAAATTTATGGATTTTAAATATTAAAAAAGGAATAAAATCATTGTTTTTCAATTTTAATAATAAGAAAACAAAATAAAATGCCAAATAAAACTTTAAGAGCAAACAAGCATGGCATTGTGCACTTATCCTAATTTTTATAATATTTGTCACATAATAAAATATTTAATATAAATGAAGTATAAGAAAATAAATGCATGACAAAAGATGGATTTGTTTTAATTTAATTCAACTAAATGTGCATTTACTAACATGTCCAGATAGTTAAGGGGTTTACAGGAAAATATTACAACGCCTCACTTGGCACTATACATCACGTAGAAGGACTAAATAGCAATTACACACAAGTTCAAGATGTTTTTTGTAAATAAAATATTGCATACAAAATAACATTTTTAGTACTAAATAGAAATACAAAATGGTAGGAAGGGCTTTATGAAATTACCCCTAGGATGGCAAGTACTTGTCGCATGGGTTTTGATCATGTAGTCCATGTTGCGCCAAGTCACTTCACCGAAATTCGATAGCTACAAGCAGGTGGCGATTCACATGACATGAACATCGTTGATTAGATCTGGGCCCCTCCTATATTCGGATAGCGATCGATTAGTTTTGAAGAACATGGAAGAACAACTTCCTTGTCCTTCTTTGTTCCCAGATTCTTTAATGCTCTGACATTCTCCGAGCCTCCTGAATGGATCAATAGCCTTCTGGGACTATCCTCCACCTGTAGGGGACCTTCAGTCGGTACATGCCTCAACGGAGGAGGCCTAGAAGTCAAATTCTATTCTTGTGACCTAGGATATTGGAGGCTTCCTTGGGTCCCAACTCTTACATAATAATTTTATGGGGCTACTTGGTGACTGAGGGAGATAGGAACCTCGATCCTTGAAGGATCGAGATGATCATATGAATTGCAAAAATGGAGAAGGTGATGAGTAATGAGAAGGGATGGTCAAAAGGGTCAGACAAATTCAGAATGGTGATGAATAGATGGTCAGAGTCTAGTGCTCTAACGAACTGCGATTTTACTATATTACACTAAATAACATAAAATCAAGTTGAACTAAGATTGAGTCTACATTATGGAATGGAAATACAAACTAAATTACTAACCTAATAGCTCAACAAGGTTGTAACTTGAGCAGAGAAACCTCGCTTGAGCTAATCTAAGGCGATGGCTGGATCGACCTCTCGTTGCCTTATCCAAACTGACAGAATTGGGAGTCGCTTGTTGTCCACCAAGGGCTCAACTCAGAAGTGTTCTTTGGGGTTATGGTGGAATAAAAAGGATCAAAAAGTAAGGAACCATGGGATTTTTATTTATAGACATGGAGATGGGTGATCTCATAATGGCGATGGAATGTGATCAGGAGGTGGTTGATGAGACCTAAGATCATGATGTAGTAGAGGGTGTGGGAGGATAAGAATGCTGAAGGTCTCCAGGTGGAAGAAGGAGTGGATGAGGAGTAAGAATTGGGTGAAGTTGGATGCTCAATGCATCTAAGTTAGAGCTAGGTGGGTACAATTGACACGAGGTCAGCAAAAAGTGAGTCTTTATTGGTCCACATGGACCAAGTCAAGACAAAGAGAAATTAAAATCAGCATTAATATAATAAAAAAATAGTCAATGATTTTACTAAACATGAAATTTTTTTATTAATTTATAAACTATTTTCTGTGATTTTTATTTATTTTTACAACATTTTCTGTGAAATTTTAATATTTACTTGTTCATGTATAGGATATATACATGTATTTTACATAATTTATTTTTATTTGTATTTAATATACATAATATTGTATTTACATATTTTATATATTTATAATATTATTAAATACCTACATACGTATTTTTTGTGTTTTTATAAATTTATTTATATGCATAAATAAATTCATGTATATATATTTTAGGTATAACATACTTCTATATTTATATGTATTGATTATTTTAAGTGTATTTTAAATGTTTTTTGTATTTATCTATTATATATGTTTTGTATAATATATACAAGTATTTATAAATATAAGGAGAGTAAAAATGTAAGGAATAAAATACATTAATTTTATATACAGATGCTCAGTACAAAAGTGCCCCAGAAAGCTGTCTTTTATATCTTAGCTCCATTTGAAATGAAATCATTTCATTAGATAGATAATTTAATTTGAAATACAATGGAGGTGAGCTTGGTTCAATTTGTGTTCATATGGAGTAGATCCTGATATGTAAAGTTTGTTTTGTGGATTTTTGATCTGTATGTACCAAGTTCATTATGCATGATTTTTATTTTTATAATAAATTATTATGTATAAGTTTCATGTTGAAAACTTTATTGTTTAAGGTGTGTAATGTGAAGAATAAAATAGTGTAAAAATACTTATATAGAGAATATGAAATTTGGGTTTTCGATAGTATTTTGGCCATTATCTCTCCCTACTTTATTCATAGTCGATCTAGTCAATATTTGACTTGATCTTGAGATTTAGGATAATTCAATATCCGTGATACTTCATTTATTTTATTTTATTTTCTTTAATCAATTTTGGATTTAAACACAAGTATTAATGTGTTAATTAAAGACTAATTACATATCAATTTTAGATGATAATTTATGCTAATGAGTTGTATGTATGGGTGCATTACTAGGGTTTTAAAGATAAAATGGAGGAATAAAGGTAGATGAATGGCTATTCATCACCCCCTTATACTTACCTCTGCCAGTCCCTAGCATAAAATTATTTTGAGAATAAGTAATGCAAAATAAAAATAAAGAAAATGAAATAAAGAACTTATAATGATTATGATATTTAAACTTATCATCATAAATTCAAAGGTTGGAGATCAGCTAGACCTTTTAATTGTTATTTTGTTCGATACCTTATTGGAAATAGGATCTAAAAATTAACATCCCTTAAGATCTAAAATCCTCTGTTCCGATCGCCTCAATAGCCAGGTCGAAATATGTATATTCATAAACAAACCCTTATTACTATGAGTTTCACTTATATAGTATATGTGAATGTAACTCTTCTCATAAAAATGAAAAGAAAAAGCTTCCCTCAACAAGATAACCCTAATTTCCTAATCATGATATTCTTTCCTCAAGGAGAGGGGTATTTCGTTCGAAGTGTAAGCACAACCGGCTCAAAGAATAGATAGTAGAGAGAAGAATGGATTGTGACTAGTGTAGTCACACATCTTTGTGAGCTTGACCGGCATAGACAAGTCTCTAGTTATAGGCAATCTTTAGAGTTTAACGTTGAAGTATAAGCCTTGCTTATATGATACATAATTCAGATGAGATTAATCTTTCACTGAATTTTTGCATGTATATTTTTTATTATCTTTATTTCATTCATTTTGTATACTATATAAATCAACATTTACATAAGATTTTTTTCTTAAGCCAGTGGAGTCTCCCTTTTTTGAAGTATTATTGCAGCCCACAATGTTCTGTCTTTAGATGTCCATACCACTAGATAAATTTGGGGGTACATGCCTCCTATTGGGGCAGCACATGTTTCCATGCGTGTGCTTCTCAAGGTAAAGAAGCATACCCTCACCTCCTCATTAGAGTTGAGCTAAGTGCAGAGTGTTTGTCCAAGTTAGTACATTATCAATAAGAGTCATGTGTGTGCTTTGAAATATTCTACTAAGGCAAATCAAGATAACATGTGAATATAGTCTTGTTGACTTAAAGAATTAGGTCACATTGACCTGAAAAGTCTTAAATATGGTTCCTATAAAGTTCTTGTTAAATTAAGCGGATTAAGGCCAAGATCAGGCTTTAAGATACAGATTTTATTTAGACTAGTTTAATTGCCACAATCATTCAGAAAAATACTAATGCAATGCGAAAACAATTGAAATAATTTTTCTAGTTTTCATATTTTTATGAAATTTCGAAAGGTTTTGCAATTTTTAATGGATTTATAAATATTTTTCAAATTTTTAGGGATTTTTTAAAAGAGTTAGTGAATTTAATGTATTCACATATATACATGGATACATACATGTTTACAAAGGATTTTATAGAAGGTTATAAAGAATTTTATACAGGTTTGTACATGTTTTATACAAGAGTTTTATTTGAATTATTTTTTGCAATGATATTATCTACAAGGTTTCCAAAAAAATTGAAAATATTTTTCGCAGATATTTGTCAAATATTTTGAAAACTTATTTTGTAAATAATTTTACAAAGAAATTTTCAAAAATATTTTTACAAAGAATTTTACAACTTTTACAGAGAGTAATTTTTAAAAGTTTGGAATATTTTACAAAGATTTTTCATAAACACTTTACAACTATTTTCAAAATCATTTGCAATATAGTTTCAAAACAATTTTTTATAAACCATTTTTCAATTTGTTTTATACATGTTTACAAGAATTTGACAACTCATTCATTGTATACAATTACCCAATGTAGTATATTACTAAAAACAAAGAAATTACGAGTTTTGGTTATCATACATATAAATTCATACATATATATATCTCATAAATACGACCCCCCTATACTATGCTCGAATTTTATCCTCATAGTGACCAAAGCGTAATAAAGGAAGACAAAACTCATGCTGAGTATAGAAAAGCCTATACTACAATGACTCAAATAAAAGAATAAGAACTCTATTGCCCCCTATACTTAGGATCAAATAATCATAAATATAGAATATTGTACATGAAGTAGGGATTGTCGAGGATTAGAATTTAAGAAAATGAACAACTCAACTTATCTCCCCTACACTTAGGATAAGATATCCCTTAGTATAAAAAAGAATTAACCACAAGATAGAAGACAAGCGAGGGAATAATGAAGAATAACTCAAAGCACCCATCCCCGTATACTTAGGATCTGTTCATCCTAAGTAAACCATAAATGAAACAGATGAATGAATAAAATGTAAGAATAAAAGAAAATGAAAAATTACTAATCAAGAAAAATAATTTTGGATGAGGTATTATTTGAATCTTCTCGTGCTACTAGGAGAACATCATCAAATACCAAACTGATTGAATCAACAATGGACATGGATGTATCATGCCCATACAACTTCAACAAATTTTCATTGATGATGAACGACTGTACATCAGATGATAATTCAGATATAAGAATGCTACTATTATTACACGTTGTCTTGACCACAAACGGCCCAGTCCATTTACTCTTATGTTTGCTCGGGTATATCTTCACATACAATAACCAAAACTTCTAGGTAGGCTTGAATCTTTATTTTAATATGCTTGTCGTGCAAATGTTTGATCTTCTTCTTGTACATTCGATTGTTATTGTATGCATAGTCTCAGAATTCTTGGAGTCTATTAAGATCAATCTTCTGGTTCTAACATCCTTCTTGTGATTCCAAGTTACATATATTCACTTCCAAAAGAAATTTATAAATCAGTTCAATTGGAAGATGGCATGACTTTCCATATAAAAGATGATAGAGAGGTATACCCAATGGTGACTTGTATGCAATCCAAAAAGCCCATAGAACTGAATCAAGAAGTTGAGACCAATTCTTCCTATCCGACCTAACAAGTTTTTGAAGAATAGTCTAAATCTCCCTATTATATAACTTGACGAAGCCGTTCGATTGTGAGTGGTAAGGAGATGCAACATGATGATCAATATTGTACTCCTTCACAAGCTATTTTACTTATAAATTAATAAAATAGATAGCCCCACCTGAAATTAAGATCTCTGGAATTCCAAACACTGAAATAATGTTGTACTTGAGAAAATGACAAATAGTACGACTATCTATGGATCGAGCGAAAATAGCCTCCACCCAACGATTCATGTTATCAATGACCAGTAGGATGTATACAAATCCTTGACTGTTAGGAATTGGACCCATAAAGTCAATGACTTAAGCATCAAAAACATCAAAAATTTGAATGAACTTGAGAGAATAGAATCTTTAGAACCGGGGGTTCCTCTCATGTTCTTACAGTCGATGCAACCTTTAACATATGTTGAGGCATCCTTTAATAGCATAGGCAACCAAAGGCCACATTACAATACTTTCGCTATCATTTTGCTTGCATAAATATCCTCCTACTTCGAGCTTATTGATGAACCCACAATTCATCATCTTTATTCTATCATTTTGGCACCAAAAACCCTAGCAAATGCCTGTAAATAGCATTAAAATCATCATCTTAGCATTCATGCATGTGCATTATATTAGTGTATAAAATACTGTAATTAAGGCCAAAATTATAGAATAAATAAAGAAAAGAAAAAGAATAAAATATTGTAAATATTTTATGACCCAAAACCCCGAGACCTAGGCATCTTGATGAATAGGTCGACAAGGAATAAAGTAGGGGGAGATAAGGTCAGCAATACAGATAAAATACCTATGCATTTTATTCATTCTTTATTCATTTTGGGACCTATTTTTGGTTCCACTTTTTATACACCAAATAAAGAAACTTTGTACATGAAAGTTGTAGATAATTAAATAAAGAAAAATACAAAATTGATTTCACAGAAAAATAATGTACAGATAAAAAGTTATGGTCTGAATAAAATTCCAGAATGCCAACTTCCCAGACCCGTATCTCACAAACGGAAACTCCAAATGCAGCGTATTCACCTTTAATTGTATATAGAAGAAAATAAGCTAATTAATGGCGGTGGTTTCGCATTTGGCGGAGCTACGGTTTGAAAGTTGAGTTTTGGACCCCTGTTGTATAGCTATACTGATTAAAATATTCAATTTATTCTTTATTAATTATTTATTCATGTTTATATTTTTATAATCTTGTAAATAATACTTATAATATATATGTGCATTAAAATTAGAATAAAAATGCAAAGAAAATACAAAAGAAAATACTTGTATAAAGAATACACAGGTATTATACCTATACTTATACCTATACAAAACATACTTATATTTTATTAAATACAAAACATATCATAAAAATTAAATAAAAATATACTTATATAGATAAAATTATTTTATAATTTTAGAAAATAAGAAATGAAATTAATAAAAATAAAAGACACAAAATAAAAATCAAATACTTAAATACATAGGTATTATACCTATATAGGGTTAAAAAGGTAACTTGTAAAAATATAACCCATAAAAATAATTAAAAAACCATAATAAAATAATTTATAAAGTTATAAGCATTTTTCATTTTGTAACCATAATTAAATAAAATCGTTTACTATTTTAAAATGAATTTTTAAATCATTTTTTCAGGCTTTTTCCTAGTTGGTCCACGTGGACCAACCAGGAGGGCTGGAGAGTTGACCCGCGGTCAACTCTCTGACCCCAGCCTGTTACTTGTCAGAAATGAGTTTTCTTGATTTTCGCCCCTTTTTGGGGGCCGCACCTTGCATCTACTCATGATGCGTCCTAAACAACTTTTTCTCCTCGAGATGTCCTCTTACTCGCCCATTGAATTGCTCGGGGAATGGATCACTGGCGCGCCTCGTGCGCCTCGTTGAAGGTGCCCACTCGGCCAACCTTTGAAAAACAACCCATCCACCTCCAGGTCATTCTTGAACCGCTTCTTGGCAAAAACCCAGACCTTCGGAGGTCTGCCATGAATCCCCAGTGACAGTGGATGGACCCGGCTCTCTGTTGAGGTGCGGAGGGTCGCCGGTAGCGCGTTCCAGCTATCTCCGGCCAAGCTCGGCCGTGAGGTTGTATCTCTTGGCCTACCCAGCCAATCGAGGTGTAGTCCGTGCATTTTCTTTGTCGTTTAGATAGCTGATACCCTTAGGTTTTAGTTTGTGCCTGTAGTTAGTTGATTAGTCAATCGTTCAGCATCCATCTCTCCATCGACCATCTCGCCGAAGCTCAAGGGTTTCGGCGAGTCCATTGCCACGCCCCGCTCCATCCGATCACTCTCGTGACCTGGGAACTTTTTACTGTGGTTATTTGTGCGTCCGTGCAGGTCCATGGAGCCGAAGGACCCCATCTGGGGTCGAGATTTTGAAGAACGAAGGTCACCTGGGCAGCCTCCGTCCTTCCTCGTCGCGGCGACTTGTTGGTGATCACCTCGCCATTTGGGAATCGCCGTTCACTCGAGGAGGATCCCAGGTGTCGTCCTGGGCATTTTGGAGGGATCCTAACGCCGGAGAGCCTCCATCATCGCCAGAAGAAGTCCAGCTCCCCGCTGTTCTTCCTCTGTTCTTGCTGGGGGCCTCTACACCGTCGATCTGAGCCCAGATCTTCGTGAAGCACCGCTGCCGTTGGATTCTGATCACCCCAGCCGTTCGATCATGCGAGAAGCTTCTAATCTGGGCCATCGGTCTCGAATCGGCATCTGCGCCTGTGACGTTGACGCGTGGCATAAGTGGGAGGCCCGCCTCCGTTCGATCACGCCAAGGCAAGGGGATTTTGTTATTTATACCCCGCTGAATTTCGTATTTGTTGTTTACTGTTCAAGCTTTCATCTGTTGTTCAAAGATTGTGTAATATTTGCGATAAAACCCCCGGATTTTGTGTAATCGCTTAAATACCCCTGCCAGGCGCGTGTACATCACGCGCGCCTTAGCGTTTTTGCAAGGCAACCCCCGGGATTTTTGCTTATTTAAAGTTAATTCCAAAGCCTTCAGTTGAAGTTTAAAACTTTCTGGCCTTTTTGCTTTTACACCCCTGACTATTGGGATATTACATTCGTACCCCTGACTGGGGCGCGTGCATAGGCGCGTGACCTTGGAGATTTTGCTAAGAAGCCCCTGCGGCTTTTGGTTTTGTCATCTGATCTAGAAACTTGTTGTTTTGGTTCAAAATTTTGGTAAAAATTGCAGGCGCGCCCCTATTGTTTTATCTATTTGCATCAAGGTCCCTGTCAGGCTTTTCAATTGTGCTGTCTTGCTCTATCTAATTATTTGACCTATCATTTTGAATCCAAAAATTCCCCAAAATTAGGGTTAAGCTCCTGTTAACTTGTACTTTGGCGCTATCACTTTAGTTTTTGATTTTATTTTATTTTCATATCTATTAAAAATCAAAAACAGCCTTTTTGTGTACTGTCTAGTTTAGAAAATGCCAAAAAAATATTAAAACACTTTGAAAAATTACAAAAAAAATACCTAGTGTGTATTTTAGCCTATTTTAGTGTCAGTCCAAAAATCATTAAAAATCTCAAAAGAAAAACACTAAAAATTTAAAAACACTCAAAAACTTCAAAAAATTCTGTAAAATCAAGAAAAACTTTAAAAATACAAACTCAGCTCCTGTTTGTTGTATATTTCAGTAGCTTTATTTGAAAATTAGTGTGAAAAATTTTGAGTACTGGTTGCTATTTTTAATTCTCATTTTACTCGCAGCCAGCACATATTTCACTGTTGTACCTTGTTTTGCTATTTAAAAATATCAAAAACACCTTGAAAAATCCCCAAAAATCACAAAAACAGTAGAAAACCACAAAAATATCAAAAAGATTTTATTTCTGAATTTTTGGATATTTTAGCACATATTTATAAATACTTTATCTTGTCTTTTATTACCTTATCTTTAAATTCCAATATTGAAAAAGAAATAAAAAAAATATATAAAAATATTAAATATAAAAATCAGAAAATTAAAAATCAAAATACAAAATTAAAAATTAAAAATTAAATAAAAAATTAAAAATTTAAAAACCCACAAAAACTTCATTGTTTGCTTGCTTAGTGTAGACACTTCACATACACACTCACGTGCACATTTTTGTGAATTACCCTGCTTGCTCCCTGTGTTCGAACTCTCTGCATACTTGTCACTATACACCATTTGTGCAGAGTTAAAAATAAATTTGACTCCACACTTGTTTTTCATTGTTTGATACTTGATTGTGGGTTCATTGTTGATTAATCACATTTTATTGTGGGTCGCCACAGCGACGTATTTAGACCCTCGATAAATACGTTTTCCTTACTTTGTTTTCTTACTTTGTTTTCCTTACTTTGTGTGATTGAGCCCTTAGATTTAGGATTGCTTGCGATAGACTAAGGCCAAACACCTAATATATTTGCATGTACCTATAGATTCGTTTGGACTTAGTCAAATTTAAACAGTCTGTTCATTTATCTCTTAACCCGTGTGCCGTGAGCGAGCCCCATCAAGCGCTACTCCTGAACTCGAGTGTGTCGAGAAGAGGAGGGGTAAGCCAAGACCGGACTCTTAGGTTAAAGATAAGTGGCCGACTTGTGGTGCTTCACGTTAATAGCAATTTCTGAAACTTAGGGCGATTTCATCGGCTTGCATTTGCATATAGATAGGTTTCAATTCTGCTGAGCATCCTTGCATGTAGAGTGCTGGAGGCAAGGTGAGCATTTACGCTTTAGCATCCATCATTATTTGCCGCTTGCATTGCTTTTCCGACTCTCCCTCTGATTTTGCCAACCTAGGTGCTCAAAGGAATTGACTCCCCGTTAGGATCGTGCATTTTCATTAAAAATCCAAAAAAGTGATAACCAATAAAATTGGGACTGCTAATATTACTCGACCCTAAAATCGACCAAAAAGAAAAATCTTGTATTGGGGCGAGTAATCCCCTCATTGTCTTCGTTTTACACTGCTCGCGCACACACTAAGGTTAGTGCCCAAATCCCATTGAGCCCCTAAGTGTTTGTGCAATTTCTTGACTTTTTCACCTAAACTCTAAAACAGACAAGATAAAAAGACCGCATTTGTGGTCTTCATCGAGTTGAGTAGGTGAATTGAGGGTTTGGTTGTTTCATTTTTGCTTATGATTGTTTTGTGTGCATTCTAGATCATCTCTGCGCATTTGCACCTTTCTCCACACATCTATTGATTTGACCATCGTGTTCTCCCGATCATTCTCTCTTGTTTCGAGATGGATCCCTGGAGCGATTTTTATCCGGATTTTGCGGATTCCTCGTACCCTCCAGCCGGTCCACCTCCCTTTTGCTAGGAGGATCCTCCTCCTACTTTTTCGGACTTTTGTACATATCCGCCTCAGCCACAGTATCACGACTCGGACTTCTACCCACATCCACCCCCACCTATATATTATCCGCCTCCACGTCCACATCCACCCGAGTCTGACCCGTTGGAGTCACCTCCCACGACCTCCATGAGTGTTGTCATGAACCTAATGCTAGAGCACATCAATTTGATGAAGGAAAATCTTGACACTTTGAGAGAATATCGGACTAGTGCTCTTTTCATCGAGGATGCATCTTTGCTTGTGAAGAATCATGGGAGCTTGCAATCGCCAAAACTACAAAAAAATGAGAAAAATTTAAAAATCCAAAATGATTTTGGGAGACACTTGGTTGATCAAGAGTTTGAGGAGAGAGCCCACTTGCCAGAACTGTCGACCACAAACCCATTCACATCCAGTCCTACCTTTGACCCCGAGGATGCCGCCGTACAGACTGCTCTTGGCATGCCTCATGTATATGCTGATTCCGACTTCCTCCCTTGTATGGAGGAGGTCCAAAAATTCAAAAAAATGTTATCTGAACCCGAAGTGGTGGCTGCCATTCATGAGATTATCCGTACCCCACTTTAGCAGGCCATGACCCAAGTATCTGCTCCTCTTCCCAAGAAGAGAAAGCGGAGGAGCGGATCTGAGCGTCACATTTTGACCATGGCCACTGCCCTCGCCATCACACACCGTCCCATTCCCAAGAAGAAGAACACAGCTACACCTTTCATCACTTGCACCATCTCTGACTATACATGTGATCGCACTCTCCTAGACGGCGGTGCATCTATTAGCTTATTACCCTTCTCGCTGGTACAGTCTCTTCACTTAGGGCCTCTCAAGAAAACCAGGATGATCGTTCAGTTTGCTGATGGATCCATCAAGAGGCCGAAGGGTATCCTTGAAAACGCCGTCATTTCTATTCAGGGCACGAGCCACAATGTTGATTTTGTCGTGTTGCCCATGGAGAACTCCACAGGGGAGCCATCTCCAATCATCCTGGGACAACCATTCCTCGCCTCTGTGAGGGTCGTTATTGACTATGGATCAGGAGAGATTCGCTTCCGTCCTGTTGACGAGAGCGAAGTGTTGATCACCACACCCACAGTTGACCAGAGACCTGCACCTGATGCACCTTCACCGATTATAGCTGACTCTGAGGCCAGTGACCTACCTGATGCTACTAGAGACGCTTCCTTAGCGATCCCTGATGAGACCCGACGGATCCTCCGAAAGGGGAGGAAGTCGGAAAGCATGGACCTCGCTAATCCTCCTCCTGGTGTGTGGCGATGTGTTGATGAGATCCAGAGTATTTATGTGATTGAACCATTTGAGCAGGGGGCAGATACCAAAATAATTGAGGATGTTTATGATGTTGCCCATTACTTTGAGAGACCTCATAAGGTAACAAATGACCCATGTAAGACTAGACAGGACGGACCTGTTCTGACTACTTCCACTGATGAGTCCACTCCTGTCCATGTTGATTCTGATGGGCCAGAGGCCGAAGTTGATTTGATCGCTTTTCTTCAGAAATTTGGGCCTTTTGATGAGAAAGATGATCCGGTTGAGATTATAGAGGATGAACAGAGTTCGTATACTTCGACAGATCATTTCGTTCCTTTTGATTTTGACCTGGACGAGGACTCGCAGGATGACTCCGATTACACTTCTTCCGAGGATGATGAGTTTGTCCCATTTCACTTTGATATCGGCGAGACTTCCAAGGCCGGACCTAGTCGTACTTCTTCCACTCACCCGTCTGTGCCTTCACACCATAGGACTACCAAGGGAGAACCTAGCCATACTGCTTCCATTGATCAGTTCGTCCCTTTCTGATTTGACTCCACTGAGGGCCGTCACCATGTCGACCCTGATCGGCTTCCGTCCACTGTGAACCCCGATGTCGACATACACCATATCAGATCTATCCCTCAGCGGTCCCGCAAGAAGGTTTGCTTTCCACCTTCTGATGATCACCCATTTATGTTGTAGATTCTATCCCATGACTCTCTTTCCATCTCCCGTTTTTGCTCGTCTACCCATTTCTCGTGTTTGCCTTGCTTAGGACGTACTTTGTCCTACGTATAGGAGGGGTATATGAGTTGAGTGTTCATTCTTCGTTTCGTGTCATTACTCCTGTTGTTGTCTATACTTAAAGCTTCTTTTACCCTAAATATAGGGGGAGTGATGTGTACATCCTCACGATCTTTTCATCCATCTTCTGCTTTCATTTTCTTCTTTTCTTCTTTTCCTTTTCTATCTTCTTTATCTATCATAAAGGTGCCGCCCTTGTAGACAGTCTTCCATACTTAGGACGTACTTTGTCCTAAGTATAGGGGGTGTGCACCCCGAGTATTTCCATTCTTTGATCCTCTCCATTGTCTCCTCTTCTTGTCTATACTTAGGGAGATCTTACCCTAAGTATAGGGGGAGACAATCTGAGTACGATCTGTTCATTCCCACCCTTGACCCTCCCTGCGTTGTGTACAGTCTGCTATACTTAGGATTATTTGATCCTAAGTATATGGGGGACGGTCAACTTCTCATTCACTGATTCATTCATTCTTTAGATTTGCCTATACTTAGTACGAGTTATGTCTTCTCTTTTCTCTCCGATCTATGAGGACATAGCTCAAGCTAAGTATAGGGGGGTCGTATATACTGCGTATATACTTTAGCCATAACTCGTACTTTCGTATTTTCTTAATAATATGGCTAAAAATTCTTTAAAGTTCATTAAAAATTCTTAATAAAAAGATGTGGTTATTCCTCAAATCCTTTTTGTATTTACTGATTAATAAATCAGGTGAAAATGTTTTTTGCAAAATGTTTGAAAAATAGTTTGAAAATCTTTGTGAACATTTATTGAAAACTATTTTGAAAATATTTTGTTACATGTTTTCAACCTGTGTGAAATTGTGTGGTTTGTAAAATTTATTTTCTTTGTGTGAAAGAAAATGTTTGAAAAATGATTTGCAAATGGTTTGAAAAATGGTTGCAAAAATGATTTGAAAAACCTGTATATACTGTTTGAAAGCCTTTTGCAAAATGATTTTCAAATGTGTGTAAGTGTTTGTAAAATGTTTGTAAAAATTATTTTGGACTATAGTTTTCAAAAATTGTTTGAAAAACCTTGTGAAAAATAAGTTTGAGGAATATTTACATCGCACCAAAATCCACTATATATATATATGTATAAAACTGACCACTTACCCTTGTAGATTCTTAAAATCCACTTCTTGTATATATAAGAAGCACTCCCGTGTACATAGTTTTCACCAAGTTTTCAGCCAAAACGTTTTGTTTTCAAAAATCCCAAAAACATTTGCAAAACTAAAATCCAAAACATTTGAAATATCTTTTTGAAAAATACAAAAAAATGCATCTGCATACGCATGCATCATCTTTTCAAAAATCCATAAAAAAAATTCAAAATCTTGAAAATTGCATCACAAAAATATTTTCTGCATTGCATTGCATAGCATTCGCATTTTTCGGATTGAGTTTGATAGTTGAACAAGTCTAAGTAAAATCCGGAGATTGGAGCTTGATTGGACCTTAAAATCTACCTAATAACAGGAACCTTATAGGAACTGGGTTTGAGGTACTTCAGGTCTAGTTGACTTAATTCTTTGAGGATCACGGGACTTGGTTCAATGGATTCTTGACTGCCTAAGTAGAATATTTCGGAGCACACGCACGACTCTTGTTGATAATGACCTAACTTGGACACCTGCACCTTTCACATATCTCTCCACGGATGAGGTGGTGAGGAGGCAGTTTCCTTTGGCTTGGGGTAGCATATGAGGGTAGTACTTCTAGGCGGAACCTCTCTTCTTCTTATAGTGAAGGAAGTGCACCTCAACTTGGTCTAGTGGTGATGAAGGCTAAAGACAGAAGCCGTGGGTTGCAATAAAGCTTCAAAAGAGGGATAGTCTACTGGCTCAAGAAGAAATTTCTTGTATATATGCTGCACCATGTAGATATGTTGTACAGATGCAATTGAAACAAAAAAAACTCCAAAAAAGTGGTGGGTCGGATTGAAAATTTAATAACCCCACCGGAGTGTATATAGTCCAATAAAGCAAAAGCTTATGGTATCCATGTTACATCTCATGAAGCTTGCAGCGGGAGACTTAGCTACACTGGTTGAGCTCCCAAAAGTCTATACTTCTTCCCCCTCTTTCTTGAGCCGGTTGCACTTGAACTTAGAAGGGAATACCCCGCTTCTCGAGGAAAGAGTTGCTAGACCGAGGCATTAGAGTTACCAGGTTAGGGGAGGTTGTTTCTTGATCACTTCTGAGGTGGGGAGCTACATATCACTTACACTGTACGAGTCAGACTCATAGTCGTAAGAGTTTGCGTATGAGTTGAAGTATTTTTGACCTGGCTATTGAGGAGACTTGAGCAGAGTTTTGGGATTCTCAAGGACTGTTGGGTTTCAAACTTGGTTCTCATTAAGGTTCCGACCGCACTAAAATTCCAAAGGTCCGACTTAAGCTCCAAACTTTGATTTTGCAAAGACAAGTTCGATAATTAAACTTAATCTAATTTTCTTCTTTTTCTTTTCTTTCTTCTTCTTTTTGTACTTATTGCATAAGTGTTTGCTAGGGACTAGCAAAGGTAAAGTATAGGGGGATGATGAACCCACAATTCATCATCTTTATTCTATCATTTTGGCACCAAAAACCCTAGCAAATGCCTGTAAATAGCATTAAAATCATCATCTTAGCATTCATGCATGTGCATTATATTAGTGTATAAAATACTGTAATTAAGGCCAAAATTATAGAATAAATAAAGAAAAGAAAAAGAATAAAATATTGTAAATATTTTATGACCCAAAACCCCGAGACCTAGGCATCTTGATGAATAGGTCGACAAGGAATAAAGTAGGGGGAGATAAGGTCAGCAATACAGATAAAATACCTATGCAT
Organism: Ottelia alismoides; assembly: GCA_037367405.1. Lineage (NCBI taxonomy): Eukaryota > Viridiplantae > Streptophyta > Magnoliopsida > Alismatales > Hydrocharitaceae > Ottelia > Ottelia alismoides. The sequence continues at coordinate 490,709 of JAZKJV010010422.1, read as the reverse complement.
TCTATTCATTCTTTATTCATTTTGGGACCTATTTTTGGTTCCACTTTTTATACACAAAATAAAGAAACTTTGTACATGAAAGTTGTAGATAATTAAATAAAGAAAAATACAAAATTGATTTCAAAGAAAAAGAATACACAGATAAAACGTTATGATCTGAATAAGAATCCAGAATCCCAACTTCCCAGACCCGTATCTCACAACTGATAACTCCAAATGTAGCAAACTCACCTTTAATTGTATATAGAATAAAATAATCTATTTAATGGTGGTGTTTCGCATTTGGCGGAGCTACGGTTTGAAAGTTGAGTTTTGGACCCCTATTGTATACCTGTACTGAATAAAATATTCAATTTATTCTTTATTCGTTATTTATTCATTTTTTGTATTTTTATAATTATGTAAATATTACTTGTAATATATATGTGTACTAAAATCAGAATAAAATGCAAAGAAAATACAAGAATAAAATACTTGTACAAAGAATACATAGGTATACTGCCTAGACCTATACCTGTACAAAACACTCTTTTATTTTATTTAATATACAAAATAAATCAGAAAAAATAAAATAAAAATATATTTGTGTAGATAAAAGTATTTTATAATTTTATAAAATCATAAATAAAAATAATAATATTAAAAATACCTAAATAAAAATAGAATACTCAAATATATAGATATATATACTATATAGGGGTATAAATGCAACTTGTAAAAATATAACTCATAAAAACAATTAAAAATCGGAATAAAATACTATATAAAATAATAAACATTTTATATTAAATAACCTAAAAATAATTAAATCATTTACTATTTTTAATTTAATTTACAATATATTTATTTAACTTCTGTCTTTTTGCGGATGACGTGGCCCAATCAGGCCACGCCATCCGTTGACCGGGGGTCAACTCCTTGACCCCAGGTCTTTGTCTGCTGGGCTGTCGCGGGCGCCCTTGTTCTTGGATTTTTCACGGGCAAGTCTTTCATCATTTGGGTTCGCACCCTTCTGCAATATTGCTCCTCCATGATCCAGCTATCACGCCTATTTATTATCTCGAACCAAGAGCGTTCGATTCGCCTGTTCTTCCTCGATCAAGGGCCCGTGTTCGTCAACCCCTTAAAACCAGCCCTTGACTTGATTTGAAAACTTGGACCCCATTTTTGACCGAAACCCTCCTTCTCTCTGAATCTTCGACGAGCTGGTGGTGACAGCGCCACGCTTGCGTCCTCGGAGACGATCTGGGCAAGGTCTGGGCGCCCCTCCGACCTCCGGTGGTGTCCCCGTCGAGGTACCCCTCTTCCTCGCTCTAACTAAGCTTGAGGGCCATCTAATCACTTTAACGTTAGTCGCATTTCATTCCTGTACACCCGAAGCTTCATCCCGTACCTTTTAGTCTCCTCTTTAGCCATCGATTCGCTTAATCGATCATCGCCGGAGCAACTCCGGCCACCTTCAGTCTTCACGCGCTCCGCCTCGCTACACCTTCATTCCACCGCGCTACGTGGTCGGGGCAATTTACCCCCGACCATATCACCCTTTTTGTGCAGGTCTCAGAGCCTACAGTGCACCTGGAGCCCTTTTGTGAGCTCGCCGGAGGTGGTTTTGGAGCTCCAGCTCCTCCCCCTTCGCCTGCGAGCTGTGGTGGCCACCGCCACCCTCTGAAGCTTCAGGCGGCCAGAGGACACCTGCAGGAAGACGGAGAGCCCATCGACCGGCCTGGAGGAGGACTGAGGAGCCCACGCCACCTGATCCAAACTCGCCCCGGGCGAGTTCGTCTTCTGTTCTTCCTGCCATCTCGCGCGTCGTCGATCTTCCGACCGTTCTTCCCCATCAGCAGCAGCCGTTGGATGACGGATCATCAGCACCGTCAGATCAAGGGCTGAGATCTAATCTCAGCCCTCCGCCAGCGAACCGTCATCGGCGCTCCAGGACTCGACACGTGGTTAAGTGGGATTCATCCCACCGTTCGTTAGTGCTAAAGCGGGGGTATTTTGCTCTTTAACCCCCGCCATTTTGTTTAGTTCTTAAGTAACTTAGAAACTTTTACTGGCCATTTTGCATCAGAGCCCTCGGGCATTTTGTTATTTGCCATCAGCCCAGGAACTATTTTATCACGCTAATTATTTGTGGAAATTTTGGGTATTTGCCCCTGATACTTTTGGATATTACGATTAGGTCCCTGTCAGGCGCGTGTGTAGCACGTGCTTGGCCTGGACATTTTGCACAAAAGCCCTGCCGGGTTTTGTATTTTGTCTTTAGTACAGCAAATGCAAGATTTAGTGTAAAACTTTGTGGCAAATTTTGCATGTATGCCCCTGGTTGTCTGTCAAATTACATTTATACCCCTGCTAGGCCTTTAATTTGAGATCACTTGTAGTATTTATTTGGAGCATCATCTTAAGTCCAAAAATTCCACAAAAATAGGGTTTAGCTCCTGGATACGTGCTCTTCCACGCCATCAATTTAGTTTTTGATTTTATTCTATTTTTATATTTATTAAAAATCAAAAACTTGCTTTTTGTGCACTGTCCAGTTTAGAAAATACCAAAAAATAGTAAAACACCTCTAAAAAGTCCAAAAACATTACCTAGTGTCTATTTTACCCTATTTTATGTCAGTCCAAAAATCATTAAAAATCTCAAAAGAAAAACACTAAAAATATTAAAACACTCAAAAACTTCAAAAAAAATATATAAAATCAAAGAAAACTCTAAAAATAAAAACTCAGCTCCTGTTTGTTGTATATTTCAGTAGCTTTATTTGAAAATTAGTGTGAAAAATTTTGAGTACTGGTTGCTATTTTTAATTCTCATTTTACTCGCAGCCAGCACATATTTCACTGTTTTACCTTGTTTTGCTATTTAAAAATATCAAAAACACCTTGCAAAATCCCCAAAAATCACAAAAACAGTAGAAAACCACAAAAATACAAAAAAGATTTTATTTCTGAATTTTTGGATATTTTAGCACATATTTATAAATACTTTATCTTGTCTTTTATTACCTTATCTTTAAATTCCAATATTGAAAAAGAAATAAAAAAATATATAAAAATATTAAATATAAAAATCAGAAAATTAAAAATCAAAATACAAAATTAAAAATTAAAAATTAAATAAAAAATTAAAAATTTAAAAACCCACAAAAACTTCATTGTTTGCTTGCTTAGTGTAGACACTTCACATACACACTCACTTGTGCACATTTTTGTGAATTACCCTGCTTGCTCCCTGTGTTCGAACTCTCTGCATACTTGTCACTATACACCATTTGTGCAGAGTTAAAAATAAATTTGACTCCACACTTGTTTTTCATTGTTTGATACTTGATTGTGGGTTCATTGTTGATTAATCACATTTTATTGTGGGTCGCCACAACGACGTATTTAGACCCTCGATAGTCTGCGGTTATCACTTATTTTAATGTTCAAGGACATTGGAGTGCTCCTACTAAAAATGCACCGATTCCAAATGCAATATGCACCTTCCCTAAAAAGGTATGGATCCTCCCACTGTAAAAATAAATTACGAACAAAAACATATACTTCTTTATTATCTTAAAATCTCGTGGAACGTTCTCAGAGACAATATAGTTCACAATATATGTATACCAAGAGAGAGAAACTAATATCGAGAATAGATTCATCAGGTAAGGTTTCTGTTATCGGCACACTACTCGGCGGATTGTCTATAAGTTCTATTTAGGAAAAATGATTTGCCACCACATTCTTAACTCTAGGTTTATCTTATTTCCAAATCAATTTCTTAGAGCAGAAGCAACTTGGCATACTTCTTCTATTGTAGATATTGGATAACAGAGTGGTCAGTATAAATAATTACCTTTGAATCGAGAAGCTGTGAACACAACTTCTTGAGGCTGAATACAAATGCCAGAAACTCTTTCTCTGTAACTATATAATTTTTCTGAGATTAATCAAATGTTCTACTGGCATAGTAAATGTCATAGGGCAATCGATCCCATCCTTGTCCCAATACAACCCTAATGGTGAAATCTAATGCATCTATCACAATCTCGAATGGTATCTAGATCAATCGAGAGGTTGTAGGATAGCTACATGATTGATAAGCCCTTTCAACTGATTAAATGCTCAAAGGACTTTCTGATCAATAATGAAATTGGTCTCCTTGCCTAGAAGTTATGTGAGAGGTCGAGCAATCATGTTAATATCCTGAATAAATTTATGATAGAAACCAGCATGCCCCAGAAATGACCTTATTTGGAGGCATTTCAAGTTTTATGATCACCTCTACCTTTATCGGATCGACCTCCATACCTCATTTGGAGATGACAAGTTCCAACAAAATTCCTTTTGTAGCCATGAAGTGGCTATTTTTCCATGATAAAACTAAATTTACTTCATGGCATCTTTGTAATACTTGGTCTATGTGCACAAGACAAGCATCAAAACTATCACCATAGATCAAAAAATCATCCATGAAAAACCCAATAAAACTACACTCCATGTCCGAGAAAATGTCCAATATACATCTTTGGAATGTAGCAGGTATGTTAGACAATCCAAAGGGCATCTTTTGAAAGATTGGTGTCGAATGAACATGTGAAAGTCATCTTCTTTTGATCTTTAGGAGTATTCTCCACTTGGTTGTACCCGGAGTACCACCCAAGAATCAAAAGAACTCTTTCTCTTCCAACCTTCCAACAACTTTATAAATAAAAGGAAAAGGAAAGTGATCCTTCCTGATCACTAAGTTTGGGCACCGATAATATACGTAAACATGCCATGGTGCAGGTACTTGAGTAGAGATCTCATCCCCTTGGTCATTTGTAACCATGATGATTTCATATTTCTTAGAAGCTACATGTAATGGGCTAACCCATTTTGAATTGGAGATGGGATAAATAGAGACAAACTCAACCACTTTATTATCTCTTTCATGACAACTTCTCAAATATTAGGGTTCAATCTGTGCTGAAGCTCATGGGATGACTTGTTGTCATCCTCTAATTAGATATGGTGTTAACACAAGGTTGAATTTATCCCTCGAAGACCTGAAACATTCCAACAAAGAGCCTTGCGGATTTTTATCTAGAATCTCTAGCAAGAGAGATTGTTGATATGTGGTCAATAATGAACTGATGATGACCAGATACATATTCAGCACATGTGCAAGGAAACCATACTTTAGATTTACTAGATGTAGCTTAATTCAGGTAAATTCTAAGTTGGATTCTCAGACACTTCTGAAACCGTTTTGGTAGGTGTGTGATCTGCTAAAGACGTATTATCCACCTCTTTCACTCTCAGTTCAAACAATATTGTACTGAATATATTTGCAAAGTTTTCTTCTTGTTCGGTTTGGGGTGAATTTTCTTCAAAAAATGTGATCAGCTCATCTTCATGAATATCCCTATCGAATAAAGGAACATAACTTGATCGTTCACTCCAGGTCCTCCTCTAGGAAGATGATTTCCAATGTCAAAATGTCATTCAAAGACAAGTATAAGTCTCTGATATTCTCAATAATGTCACAACCTTCTACAATTGAATCTGCCTCTTTTTTCTCACATGTGCTCTCTATGACTTTTGGCTCGGTGATCATATCCTTGGTGACCTTATCATTGTAGGATCTTTCCAGGCCCATAATCAACCATTTCTTCAGCAGTTCGAAGGAACAATCAACCAAGTATAATCTGAATCTAAAGTAATGGTGTAGGGGAATCCATGTCCAGGACAGCAAAGCCCACTAGGAATTTCATATAATGTGCAATTAGGAAAATGTATTCCAATAAAACCTGAGGTCTCTTAATTGAGCGATCAACAAACTACATAATCATCCTCATCGCTCTAAGTGAACCCAACCTAAATTCTTTTAGAAGTGATGTGGGTATAAGGTTAATGGAGGAACTGCTACCAAGTAGAGTTTGCTCAAAAATCCGAACATAAAATTCATATATGATTAAAGGTGCTTCCTTGTCCTTCTTCTCAACTGGGAGATCGCTGATGGCACTCACAGTAGCTATGGTTAAAATATGCTTCTCTAATCTGTTGCCTCTATTTTTGCGGGGCTTATTCTTTGATATACATGCCTCTTTCGGTACTTTATTTACAATAGGCATGCATTCCATGTCTTTTAATAAAGGCATTTCAGTAAAAATATTATGTAAAATTTCTAAAACGGTATGATCAGCCAATGTAGTTTTCAATTTTCACATTTTTTGAAATTTTTCGTTGCATCTGGAAAAAGAATATTTTCTTAATCAAAAGCATTATTCTTATTGACAACGAAATCATATTGCACATGTGAATGATGAGAAGGGATACAATCATTCACAACATGTGAAGAAATAAAAGCTGGAAATTTGGCTTCATCGATGGGCACAAGATCAGTTGCTGGTATTGGCTTCTCCTTGGCTTGCACAGCTAGGCTTAGTTATTATTCTATTTTTGTAATTTTTTATTTTCTTAATTTTTTAATTATTTTTACTAGTGTGGCACTTCCTTCCCCTGGCCCTACTGCATGATCGATTGACGCAAAAGATGACTATTTACCATGTGAAGCTTTATTCTTTCTCTTGGCGGTGGTAGACGGCTACACAGCCTATTGCTTCCAAGAGTCTTAGTGTTATATAATATAAATGAATCATTCATACTTGACTCTATGGGGTTGGAGGACACATTACAAAGTACATGCTCTTTACTTTTAAAAATATTGGGATTTGCTTCAAACTATGAAAGAACGATTATTTTGATGGCAGTAAGGTCATTACGGTTCTGGCTCATCTCACTACGGCTTTACACCATCTAAGCTAGGCAATCAAGTGTAAGAAAATCAAGTGCAGGGTCCACGAGGGCAACCTCTGAGGATTTAACATGCTGACTACGCTGACTCTGGTAGTAGTGCAGAGGCTACTACTGGTAACATGAAGAATGTGGATGGGGGGATATTGTTAATGATACAGAAGAGGAGGGAACTAATTATTGTAATGAGAAGTTGGTTACCACAAATTGATGTTAACAACTAGATGTGGGTAACTAACTCTCTCTCTCTCTCCCTCTGTGTATGTTAAGGTTCGGATATTGGTGGTGAAGCTGGTTTTATTGAACATTCATTCCACCTTGATATTGGTGGAATGGGTGTGGAACTGATGATTGACCGTGTGGATGCCCTTCAGGCCAGGTCAAAGGTTTTTCATTACTTTATATGCCAGTTTTTCTCTTGAATATGTGGTTGAAGTAGAAAGAATAACTCGACAAGTATGGGGATCTTCGGATGGTAGACGACCATCGATGTTTGATGTTGCAGTAATGGCAGTGCTTGGTCAGTTGCTTGCATGTAATACATGTGTTGAACTGACGACGACTACCTCGAACTCTATAGATGTGATTGTTCTTTAGCTCGACAGATGTCTCGGCTGACGGGCTCTCAATTTGGCAAGCTTCGTCGAATCTTCATTCCTCGCTTTCTGGGTCGAATCCTCTCCACCTGCTCTCTTCCCCTCCCTCTTCTTTGATGATCCGTCAATATATAATAGAGCAAAAGTGTCTTATGACTGCTTTCCATATTGGATTCCTGCATCCCCAGAGTTTGGATAGTGAAACAGACATAGGAAGATCTCGACGTGTTGTGCTGTCCTATTCTCCTGAATTAATTGTGCTCATCAAGAGTTTTAATTGCTTGGTAATCTGGTCGAGTTTGTCTAGATTATTCGTTTGTTGTTCCATGACAACCAATTTCTAAAGATAATGTAATCACTTTTCAATAATGTCCACTTTGGTTAGGTGACACCCAATGATGCTCAAGTTGGACCTTTCATCCACGTCCTCTTCATGTGATTCCTCCATGTTTGCAGTCTTGTGATGCTCTTTGGTTGGAAGGAGATGAATATAATGTGGCCTCTCCTTCAGTCATTTTCTAAAATGTTTTCCATATGACATCTTCACCTTTACTAAAGTGAGAGCCACCACACACATCATCAACGGGTATTATGGTAGGCACAAGATAAAGATAATGTTGTTTTTCCTTCAGACCATCTCCTCAAATATTTGACAGATGACATCTTCATATTTATTGCATTAAGAGCCACCACATGTGGAATCAATCAATCTATAACTTTCTTGAGTTAAACCCCCAGAGAAATGTTGGACCAAACTAGTGCTCAGGATATTGTGGTGGGGAGCTTCTCTTGTAAATCTTTGAATCTTTCCAATGATTTATGAATGCTATCGTGGGGTTGCGGGGAGAAGTTAGAAATCCTAGCACGCGTCTAGTTAAGACGACACATGGGATAGAATTTATGGATAAAATCTTACTTTATCTCCTCCAAGATTGTTACAACTTTTACTAGATGGATGATACAATAAAGATCCTTTTCCTAAAGGCTAAAGGGAAAAACAATCATCTTGAGAACACCCAATAAAATTTTAGGGCAATGTGTAGTTCCGGAGATGCAACCAAACTGTTATAGATGGATATACGGTTCCTCATTTTGTTCCCGTGAAATGAGGGAAGAAGAGACAAGAGCTACGGTTTCAGCTCAAATTGTCCGTGGATCGGAGGTATGTGGATTCACTCTATCATATGGCCAGTGCCATGATTATATGTCTCTTTCAAGGTAAGCTTAGGAGCCTCTCTTCTTTCCTCTTCCCCTCCATTGGGTCCATTTTCTTGTACTTCTCCTCCTCCTCCTCCACCTCTATTCTCTCTATCCCTCTTCTATTCCATAAGCATATCCAGGAAGGTGGCATGTGTTCGGTCTGTGCATATGAATCATCTCTATGGCAGTGAGCCTATGTGTGTTGACTTCATTTTGCTCTATATGTTGTTTCCCCTTCCCTTTTTGAGGAGTCGTCTCGATGTTAGAATCTAGTGAGGTGAAATTCAAATCTGGTTCTTGATCTTCAATGGGAAAGGTACCAATCAGTCTAGAAATACACACCTGATTTTGAGAAGTGTCCAAGTTTAAGATCTATCTTGGTCTTCATTGGAGTGGGTGATGTAAAGGAGATATGTTGATATCCATCCAAAAGGAAAGAAATTTGAGACAAGAGTGACCTTGATTTATTTAAGATAGAAGAGGCAGAGAGTCTCAAGAGTAGTTTGCAAAGTCAAAACTAGTCTCTGTGTAATCGTCCTGAATTATTGGAGATGTCGGAGTCATGGAATCGATGTGGGTGTCCACGAAGTCTGAACTAATCCATCCAAGACCCGATATCTTGACAAACAAAGGATGTAAAATAATTAATAAGGAACACATGGATTAAAAAGAAATAAAGTGGAGAGACAAAGAAATAAGGGCCCAAAGTTAGTGAAATAAAAAGATGTGAAATGAAAAAGGTAAAAAATACACATGTACGGGACTGTGATATTTGACCTAAACTAGATACAAACAAACCGTAATGTAACTGGATTCACGAATTGATGACAAGGATCTTACAAGGGTCTAAAAATTATCCTCACTAACGAGTAAGATGGAGTGTTGCCGAGGCCATCGCTCACGAGATCCTAGATAGATCATTAACAACCAACCCACACAATCAATGAACTAAACAATCAAAATGGGGATCAAAATTGATTATAACCCTATATATAGATGTATAGTGGAAGTATATATTGGGTGTCAAACATAGGCATAATGGGGGATAGACAACAAAAATTGACTAAAAAGACAAGAAATGTTTTGGGGTTTTATGAAGATTTTTGAATTTTGTGTGGATTTGTAGTTATTTAATTCTTTGAATTTTGTTTTTATATTTTTTATTTGGTTTGATTTTGTAATTCTTATTTTCTTTTTATATTTTATGAATTTTAATTTCCTTTTCCTTTATAATTAGTTATAGTATAAGTATATACATAATATTGGTTTGTATAATGAGGAGTATGGATAATGAACATATAATGAAGACAAAATAAGGAAAATACCCTAAGGTACAATCCTTTTTATTTTTTAAAGATAATAATTTTTTTGGTTTTGATATTTAACATATAAATAATAGTGATTTTAGTAAATATAGGTATAAATACACTATATAGGCTAATATATAGACACTAATACTTATAACAATTCAAAAAATGCCAAATAAGTATTTTATCTTTTCTTTATATTTTTACTATTTTTGTTGTTTCACTTTTAATTTTTTCTAATGTTTTGTATTTCTAATGGAATAAACAGTGCAAAACAAAGACAAATAAGTAAGGTCAGTTTGTTTCAGATTTAGTTAAATAGCTCAAAAAATTCTAAAATTAATTTTAATTTATAATAGATATAATAAGTAAAATATATAAATAGACACATTTTTGTGATTTTTGAGATTTTAAATAATTTTTATAAGGATGTTGGATATTTTTAATTTTTAGTCTTTTTCTTATGTAAATTTAAGGATTTTTAGTCTGTAGCTGTAAAATTGGGCGATAAACATAATACAATTTTTTGGGAATTTTTCGAAACATTTATATATTTTTTAATATTTTTCTAAGCACTATAAGAAAAATATATTTGTTTTTTACTTTTAATAAATATAAATTAAGAATAAAATACCTTAATAAAAATATAAGTGATAGCATAATATATAAGGTATTTATCCTAATTTTCTACACATTTTAGGGACACAAGAGCTATTTTTAACAAAAATAATCTATAAAAAGATAATGCATCCTAACAGGGTATTTTTGCAAATATGTAGAGTACGAGTACTATTTCCAAACACCTTAGATAAGTTCAGGGCTCAAAATAAAATTTCCCAAATATTCTCAATAATATATACCCAAAGGGATATTCTAGATTTAGTACAAAGTTCAGGGGCTAGATGCAAAATATCTAGAAAATATTACATTAATATTGTAAAAAATGTGGATTAAAATGAAATACAAAAATGTCGAGGGTCCAAGTGCAAAATAGATAGTTCCTTTATGCACACCAGAACGTGATGTGACATGGATAGGACCTGAGGTCGAATATGGAAATTCTCGAAGGCAAATCATTAATGTTATAAAAACTAATACACAACAGATGAAAGTTTTTATACTGAAATTAAAAGAAAAAAGTGTTGGGGTTAGAGTGCAAAATACCCCCACTAGGAAATCCAATGGGGGAGATCTTCCACTTGGACATGCATCTTTACCTTCTTTCATGATGAGGGTTCGCATTGGATGCTAGAGATTAGAAGACGGCGTACGATCTGATGGTTGAAGGCATGAGCATCTGGTGACTACTGTTGGATCTGGAGAGTTGGCGCGATTAGATAGCTGGAAATCATCATGGAAGAACAAGGAAGAACCCTGGTTATTCCGAGCTTCGACCTGGTGTAACTTCATCCTCTGTTGGTCTTCGATGCTGCAAACTACCTTAAAGATTCCTGGAAGCACTACGAACTTGCTGGCAGGCTCAAATGAGTCCAAGAACCTCCGGTGAGGTCTCCAGGGTCTGCTGAATTCGGGGTTTCCAACAACCTTGATTTGAGTTAAAATTGCCTCCCATAGGCTTTGACCACTAGTACCTACACATACAATCTTTTGCAAAAAAAGAAGGGGCATGGGGTCTCTATTAGGGTGAAATGGAGTGGAGATGAGTGTGATGGTGCTCTTCAGCGAGGTAATGGAGGAGGAGAGAGGGATCTTCGATCTGAGTGTGATCAGGGGGAATGAGGGTGCTTCATAAGAAATGACGAGAAATGATGTGGAGGCAAAATATGGGTCATAACACGCTCACAAGATGATGAAGAGGTTCGTTGAATCTAAAATCCGGTGAACTGTGATTTTTTATTATTACGAAATAAAGGTGATTTTAACTGGAAACAAAACCTAATCTACTCCAATGTTAAGCCTAAGAATCAAAAAACGTGAAAGATAGAGCTCATCTGACTTGGAGAGAGTGGGAGTAGGACTCATGGCGGAGATGACCGACGAACTGGGATCTCGACCTGTACTCCTCGTCCCCCATGCCAAAGGGGTCTTCGACGTTCCTGGTGTCACTAGGATGCTTTAAGACATGAGCTTCAGGGATTTTGAGGGGCTAAGGGAGATCAAATTCAAATGGAGACCGGTGACTTTATTTTATACCCTGGGATCTTTGACTGAGGCTAGGATTCATTGCAACCATCCGTCAATCGAGGAAAGATGCATGTGTGACAGACTGATGATCGAGGAAAAAAGTTGCTTCAGGAGGTCGGCTAAGAAGATGCAAGAAAAAGCAAGGAAAATGGATGAAGATTGCCAGTTCGTAAGGCTACATGGCTAGGTGTTAGAGGGGGGTCGGTTGACCAGCAGGTCAACCGAGGCCCACTTTTGATTGGGCCACGTGGTCACATGAGGACAAACTGACAAAGAAATTGAGAAAGAATTTAAAATTAGATATTAAATTATTTATTTGATTTTTTTTAAAACATGAAAAATATTTATTATTTTATGTAGTATTTTAATTCAATTTTTACTTATTTTACACGTTCATTTATTGTATGTTACTTTCTACATGTATATTTATAGGTATATTTAACTATATAACCTGTATTTTTTTTTTGTATTTTCGGTTTATTATTTCTTGACATAATTTATATATTTTTAACTTAAATAAATATACACAAATATATATTTATTTTATTTTTATGAAGTTATTTGCACACTTAAATAAATATGTACAGTTAGTATATAGATGTATGTTTCTATAATTCATGTATTTATTTTTGTATATTTATTTATTTTAATGTAGTTTTAATGGTTTTATTTTATTCTAATTATGTACATATATTATGAATAATGTCTACAAAATTTTAAAATATAGGTATTAAAGGATATAAAGAATAAATAAAAGAATATTTTATTCAGGTATAATGTACAATAGGTGTCCAAAACTTATTTTTTATATCTTAACTACAATTCAAATGAAACTACCTTCATTGAATAGTTAATCAAAATCTATATACAATTAAAAGTGATTTTGATGAATTATGAGTTCATATAGAGAAGATATGGGTCTGGAAAATTTGGATTTTGGATTTTTATTCCAAGTGTAGAAAGCACACTATGCATTATTTTTATGTGAAATAAATTTTTCTATATATTTTTTATCTACAATTTCGTGCAAAAAGTTTCTTACTTTGATGTATAAATAATAAAGAATAAATTAGTTCCCAAAATTTACTTATTGGGGATTTATGAATTAGGGTTCTATTGTATTTTTGACCCTTATCTCCCCTTACTTTATTCCTTGTCGATCCAGTTACCATAGTGCCTAGGTCTCGGGATTTAGGGTCATTTAATACCTTTCGTATTCCACTTTCTATACTTTTATTTTTTTATTATTTTATTTAAGCTTTAAATACATTGTTTTATATAATTTTTATGTAATAAATAATGTATGTTATTTCATGCAAAATAGTGTTATTTACATGAATTTAGATAGGATTTAAAGGTCCAAATGAAAGAATACAGGTGATAAAATGAGGATTCATCACCAACTCAATGTCAGTGAAGCTATAAAGTTTTTTATTATTTATCTTGTCGGTTTTTATTTATCATGATCAAGCAATATTTCAAACTTAGGTCCTTAGCCCTACCCTTATATGTGAGTGAGCAGTACCAAACACGCGTCATGTACTTGCCACTCCCTTTGTAACTAATACCCTGTAAATTTTAAAGTGTATGATATCAAATCTGGGTCTAGTACTCAGCCAACAAGAGAGATAGAGAGAGGAAGTTGATATAGAAAATGAAGTACATCCCCTTGCGATGTACTCGGGTGTGGCACGATGAGATAGGGACTCAAGTAATTCAGAGTTATTCCGCAAGAAGACTCGTCCCTACTTGCCCATGCACTGGTAGAAGTGTTGTTACTTCACAAACTCAGGTGATAATCAAAGCAGTAAATAGGTTGGGATTTGGGCTCTATTCCTTAAGGGTCATACCTCACTCAATGTAGAAGGTATACGAATATAATGATGGCATTAGAAACCCAAAAAATGAAGTTCATTATAGATTTATTTGGGTTAAAGTTTGTTTAACAATCCCCTTGTTTTAATTTTCGAGTTTCAATTCCTTTGAGTATTTTTCAATAATTGCCTAATGAATTTTATGACTCTCAGTTATTCTAAGTCCAAGGAAACTAGGGGAGAAGTTGGAAAAGCCAATGCGTATGAAAACTGTGAATGCATACAGAGCATAGAAGGCATACCTTACTACATCACTCTCCATGCAAAATGATGCATACATATATTGTAAACTAATCTATATGATGCATTTGAAGAAATCTCCCTAGATATGAATTTCTATTATTGGTAAGAACCAATTTATATGATATCAATTCCAAGCGCAAAACTATAAGTACATGCAGATATTAGGGCTTGGGACCTAGTTAAGTAGCAATAATCCTAAGTCTAGATGGTTCAATCAATGAAGACATAAAAATAGAAAAGCCAAAAAACACAAATCATGAGAAACAAATGAAAATAAGGAGAAAAATATATTGAGTAAAAGTAATAAGGCAATACAACACGAAAAAATCGATTGGACTCCTCGTGTGAACAAACACATCATGAAATGGGTCCGATAGTGTATAAGTGTTCAGAGAGTCAAATTATTACAATAATTTAAACATCACTCTCTCACGAAATAAAATAAAAACTATACTACTTCCAAACTAATGTGCTCCTCTAAGCTATCTATTAGATATGAAGCTCTCTCCTGGTGGCTCGTGAAGAAGGAGCCAACCTCTTCCTAGCTCGGGTGCTCCGGTCTCCTAGAGGAATTGCCCTTGCTCTGCCGACCCTCACAACAAAGTCAACAAAAGGTTATTAGAACATATAAATATATATTAAGCAAAAATAAAAGGCAGATAAATAAAGTAGATAATATATACAAGCTATCTACCCTAAAAACACAAAACGTTGCTGCCAGGCAAAGGTGCCCTTTGATTGTCTGAAAACTGATCTATCAACTTAACAAGCTAAACTGACAATTAATATGTCGAACAATTCTCAAATAAATCAATAATCAACCAACAATATATGATAAGCAATAAATGTATGCAGGACAAATTTATTATACTTAGAATAAAATGTCTATATGTGCAAGTAGTCTAAGAATCAAACACTGGGAGCAAACAATGCGTAGTAGTTGATAATAATTACCAATTAATAATAATAACAACTGGTTTTGTATCTTTCTTATTTTTATATGGGTTTTTTATTATGTTTTATTTTAAGGGATTTTAAATTTGATTTATATTTAAATTTTTTATTTTTGAATTTTATTTTCTTTTAATTTTGCAATTATTAATTTATTTTTTATTATTAAATAAGATGTAAAAATATATATAATATAATAAATATTATATCTTATATAAGTAACATAGTATATATGTAACTTTTTTCACTCGAGGAATAAGCTTCTCCCTACTAGGAGGGCTACTCGCTAGATATATCGTCGGTTGTCGAACAACAAAGTTGTCTTCTGAGGTTTCTTGAGGGTACCTTTTAGTAATGTGTACACATAGAGGGGTCTGCTTTTCCTCATCCAATATGGCAAGGAGGTGCTCACCACTCTTGGTAAGCAGGGTTTGCAGACTCTCTATCATCAGGTCCAACCTTTCTTTTCTCCTAGATGGGCTCACTGACAAAGAACAAGGAGCTCTCTTTCTCCATGGAGATTGAAAGTCCCATGCTAGCTTAAGGCGGGGTCATGAATCAGGCAAATAAATAAGGAAGGTTTCCTCCTTCCATATGCTTTCTATGTTGCAAACTTTGATGTGGCATCCATGGTTGCCCTCCCCCGAATATATAAATACCAAGAAAGTCTACTCCAATGAAGGTCAACCATTTACCCACATCAATCCCGGAGCATACGATCCTTGTAAATAGATAATAAGGGCAGGGAACTTGCGTGCCTTGTTTAGGCATAGTTGGATAGCAAGTAGTAGAATATATGTAGGATAAGTACAGGAGGCTGATCATCCCAGGTTTTCAGAATGAAGAATTCTGGTGTTTGAAAACAAGGAGTACTAGTTAAGCATTTACATAAAGCATTTGAAATCAGTACTCCCCGACTTTCAGAAATTATCTACTTCCACTCAGAAAGAAGAAGAGGGGAATTAGTCTATGTAGAAGAGGATCAGAGAACAAAATATAATGGTCAAGAATCAACAAATTCGAACATCAATCTCAAAAAATTTGTTAGTGAAAAGAGCCAGTATTTATAAATAATTCAAAATAAGGTCAAATTAGAGAAAATAAATGTTTATCTTTTTAATATTTTGCTCTATTTTGGGTCATTTTTATAGATTTTTAATTCTTATGGATTTTGAAAGCGATTAAATGTACAAACCAATGAAAATATTAATTATCTGAGATTTTTTGGGTTTAATAAAATTATAAATCTAAAATAAACCCAAAACTATAATTAATATATAGTAAATATAATAAATAAATTTATAGATATGAAAAAATATTTTGGGTTTTATATAATTTTTAGAATTTTTTATAAGGATTTTAGGTTTTTGTGATTTTTTGTATTATACTTTTTATTTTTAGTAATTCTAAATATGTTAAATAATATACTGTAATATAGAGAATAGAAGTTTTAAAAAAAGATTGGAAAAGGTTTTATAATTTTTACAGGTTTCAAATATTAAACAAGGAATAAAATGTGTGTTTTTGTATTTTTAAAATAGGAAAACATAATATAATGCCAAATAAAATTTTAAGCATGAATAAGTATCGTGCACTTATCCTAATTTTCTTAAAATTTTTCGCATAATAAAATATTTATTATGAACAAATTCAAGAACTAAATGCACACAAAAACACGTTCTTGCTTATAACTTAATTAAACTAAACGTGCATTTACAAATAGGTACATACTGTTTATGGGTTTGCCTACAAATATTATAGCACCTCATGTGGTGCTACACTTAAGGAGGAATAAATAGCAATTACAAACAATATTGAGGTTCTTCTCATAAATAATCCTAAAAATATTACATGAAAAATAATATTTATAGTAATAAATAGAAATACAAAATCATGGGCGGGGCTTCATGCAACTACCTCCAGGATGACGTGTGCTGGCACGTGGGTCTTGATCCTACAATCCTTATTGCACCACATTGCTTCACTTATATCCAACAACTATGAGTGAGTGCCTATTCACGTGGAATGAATGACCGGAATTAGATCTAGGTCGCTCCTATGATGGGATGGTGATGGATTAGCTTGGAGGAAAAAGGAAGAACAACTTCCTTTTCCTTCTTAGTTCCTAAATTTTTCGATGATTCAATCTTCACTGACCCTCCTGATTGTATCAAAAGCCTCATGGGAGTGTCCCACGCCAATGGGGACCTTCAGCTCATCCAGGCCTCGTCGGAGGAGGCCTGAAAGTCAAGTTATGTTCTGACAATCTACGAGCCTATTCTTCATTCAATTCGATATCTAAGGGCTTCCTCGGGTCCTAATTCCCACACAACAACTTTAAGGGGCTTAAGAGATACGCTCTTAACCGATTTTGAAGTTGATTGCATGAAGGGGAGGTGGATGCTAATGATCTCTATTGATGGTAACTGATGGAGATCGGATTCCTCGATCCTTGCAGGATCGAGATGATCAGATGAGTTGGGTAAATAGAGAAGGTCATGAGGTATGAGATGGGATGGTCAAATGGGTCAGAAACAATCGGAACAATGATTGAGAAATGGTTGAAGCCTAGTGATCTAATGAACTACATGTTTACTAAAAGGGATTTTTACCCCATGAACAATATAAGCTTTGTAAATTACCTTCTCGACCTTTGAAGTATCGATACTCCTTCTTCAACCCCGTAAATTTTCTCTGTATTACACCACAAACCCTACTGTTGATTTTAATTTAACTTGAATCAGTAACATGGGTTAACCTAACCATAGGTGCAGTAGATGGTGGATCTTCCACGTCCTTATATCCTTCTTCTTTTTCATCTTCTTCTTCCTCCATTCCTCTTCTTATCCCTCCTTTATTTACTCTTCACCGCATCTCCATCAATCCACCAAATCACAATTTTTTGTTTTCACGGATAAACCATGTCTTCCAATCACAAAAATGATTTTTAAATTTTTTTAGGATGAATTCTTTAGCTGATTAATCAAATATTTATTAATGCTAAATAAATAAATTCTAACTCTCCCCTCTATCAGAAGGGAGAAAGAAGAAGTGGAGTAGGAGGAGGCCGGGGTGATGGATGGGGGGAGGGTAGGGGCGGGGGTGGGAGCAGAAGATCAAGGGGAGGAGGAGGAGGCAGTGGAAAAAGGGGAGGAGGAGGCGGTCGAGGGGGTAATTAGTCCCCATTTCATCACCTTTATTCTTTCATTTCGTTCTTTAAAACCTAGTCAAATGCATGTATATATTATAATTTTACATAAATTAACATTCATTATATATTGTATAAAAATTGTATAAAACACATTATCTAAATCCAAAATAAAATAATAAAGAAAAGAAAAGAAATAAAATGCCAAAGGTATTTCATGACCCTAAATCTCGAGAATTAGGCATCATGACGTTTTGGTCGACAAGGAATATAGTAGGGGGAGATAAGGGTCAAAAACACAATAAAACCCTAATTTTTATTCTTCAATAATTTATTTTTGGTACCCATTTCTTTTATTATTTATACCTCAAATAAAGAAACTTTGTACATGAAAGTTGTAGGTAAAAATACATAGAAAAATACAAAATCGATTTCACACAAAAATAATACACAATATACATTTTACACTCAGAATAAAATTCCAAACCTTAAACTTCCCATACCCATATATTCTCCATATGTTCTCAAAATGCACCAAAACTTTAATTGTATGTAGCTTTTGATTAGTTGTTTAGTAAAGGCGGTTTCATTTAAATTGGAATTAAGATGCAAAAGTTAGGTTTCAGACCCCTATTGTATAATATACCTAAATAAAATATTCATTTTATTTATTCTATATAATTTTTATAATTTTGTAAACATTCTTCATAATTTATGTACATATTTAGAATATAATAAAATCATAAAGAAAACAAATAATCAAAATATAAAAATATATAGATGGATATATTATACTTATACCTATATAATAAATATACATATTTATTTAAGTACACAAATCCATCAAAAATACAATAAAAATAATTGTGCATGTAAAAATAATTTATAAATATATAATTTATGTATATAAAATAATAAATTTTAGATACAAAATAAAAATAAAATATGCAAAACATAGGTAAATATACCTATAAATGAACCCTTAAAAAGTAATTTGTAATAAACTAAGTTACTAAATAAATAAAAATCGGATTAAAATATTACATAAAATAACAAATATTTTTTTATGTTTTAGTCAAAAATTTAATAAATCATATACTATTTTATTTTATTTATTTTGTATTTTTAATTTAATTTTGTCCTTATGCTACCACGTGGACTAAATAGAGGCAGGCCTCGGTTGACCTGCTGGTCAACTGGCTCCCACTGACCGTTGGACCCTGTAGCATCGCTGACCACATGAGTTCATCATTTTTTCACCATGATTCCTTTCATCATTTTGAGTTGTTCTCTTCTTGACTTTCGATCCTTGGTCCTCATACTTTCACGTCTATGATTTATCTAGAGTAATGGAACATCACCTTGGGGATTGCTTTTTGTCAAAGACCCTCTGTAAATAATGTCGCCATCGACTTCCCTTAGCCCCTAGATCCTTCTTCTGCATCCAAACCCCAGCTCTCTCGCATCTAGGAGAATCTTAGTGACAATAGGAAACCCTGGGGGACCTTAGAGAATCGGTTGACATTGAATCAAAATTCATCCAGCTCAGCAACTGTCCTCAAACGCACGCTTGCTTCCAACCAGTCCAGGTCAGGTAGGTCTTCCTTCTTTGCATTCTTTTTGTTCCTCAGCATATCAGTAGCTTAGGTTAAGTTTTCATTGCATTTTATCTTGCTTTATATTTCGTAAAATCTTAAAATTTCTTCTCGTTGAAGCTTCATCTCCACCACTCATTTTTAACCGCTACGACCGACCTTTGCAAATGCTACCACATTCATCACCCCATGCATCTCTGCACATCACAGTCTTGCTCAGATCAGGGAACCAACACTCCTTTCTCCATTGTTAGTCGGAAGGCTCTGCCCAAGTCCATTCCTGTCCAGACCTTCGTTTTTGTGCGCCAAAGATTTCCACAGGGTATGGATTGCCAAATGACCCATCTTGGGTTGATTTTTATCTAACGCAAGGCACCTGGAGCATTGATACTTCCTCGACCTCACAAGCTTATGTTGGAGCCCTAGATGCTCATCACAGACCAACGTCTGAAGTGGATGAGCTATGACTCCATTTTGCATCTACCTTGAGCTTCCAAGTGGTTGGTGGATTGAGCAGTGTCCAATCAAAACTGACCATAAAAATAAGAAAATAGAATATAATTCCAAATAAAATTTAAGCATGAACAAGCATGGTATCTTGCATTTACCCAAATTTTCCTAACATTTTCCACACAATAAAAATATTTAATATGGATAAAATAAAAGAAAATAAATGCACATTAAAACATGGTCTTGTTTGTAACTTAATTAACTAAACATGCATTTACTATATAGGTTCAGATAGTTAAGGGGTTTGCATGAATAATATAACACCTCATGTGGCGCTACACTTAAGGAGGAATAAATAGTAATTACAGACAAATTCAAGGTCGTTCTTACAAATAAACCTAAAAATATTAAACGCAAAAGAATATTTATTGTAATAAATAGAAATACAAAATGATGGGAGGGGTTTTATGCATTTACCCCCAGGATGGCGTGTGCCTGGCACATGGGTCTTCACCCGACGGTCCTCGTTGTGCCACGTCGCTTCAATTAAATCCAACAGCTACAAGTAGGCACTAATTCATGTGAAATGAACAACCCAATTAGATCTAGGTCGCTCCTTTTATCGGATGGTGACAGATTACCTTGGAATAACGAGGAAGAAAAACTTCCATGTACTTATTTGTTCCTCAATTTTTAGATGATCCGATGGTCTGCAGCCCTCTTGATTGTATAAATAGTCTCACGGGACTGTCCCGCACCTTTGGGGACCTTCATCTCATCCAGGCCTTGTCAAAGTAGGATTAAAAGTCAAGTTCTGTTCTGACAACCTAAGATCCTATTCTTCCTTTGATTCGAGTTGCAGGGGCTTCCTTGAGTCCTAGTTTCCACACAAAATCTTTAAGGGTCTTGAGAGCCACACTCTTGACCCATTTTGTAGATGATTGCACGAAGGAGGGGTGGATGGTGATGATCTCTAGTGAGGATTGAGATGATAAGATGAGTTGGGCAAATAGAGAGGGTCACGAGGAATTAGATGGGATGGGCAAATGGGTCAAAACTAATTGGAATGATGATGAACAAATGATCAGAGCCTAGTACTCGAATGAACTACAATTTTACTAAAGGTATTTTTACCCCACAAACCCTATAAACATTGTAAATTACCTTCTCAGCCTTCGAAATATCGATATCCCTCCCTCGACCTCGTAAATTTTATTCATATTACCCCACAGTCCCTGTCATTAATTTTAAGTTTACTTGAGTCAATAACATGGGCTAATTTAACTATAGGTGCATTCAATGGTGGATCTTCCACCTCCTCATATCCTTCTTCCTCTTCATCTTATTCTTCCTCCATTCCTCTTCCTCCCTCCTCTCTTTATTTTCACTCTTCACCACATCTCCATTCGTCCATCAAATCACATTTTTTTTGTTTTTAGTATTAACCACGTCTTATTTTTTTCACATATAAACCATGTCTTCCAATCACTAAAATGATTTTTTTTCAAGATGAATTCATGATCTGATTAATCAAATATTTGTTGCTGCTAAATAAATACATTGCAACTCTCCTCCTCCATTGGAAGGGATGAGGAACAAGGAGTGTAGGAGGAAGTGTAGGGGCGAGAGGGGGTGGAGAGGGCAGGGCAGGAGCGGAGGTGGGGTAGAGGATCAAGGGGAGGAGGAGCTGACAATAGAAAAAGGGAAGGAGGAGGATGCGGTGGAAGATGGGTAGAGGAACAAGGGGAGTAGGAGGAGGCGGTGGAAGATGGGTAGAGGAATAAGGGGAGTAGGAGGGGGCGTGGACGAAGGAACAAGGGGAGGAGGAGGAGGCGGTGGAGGATGGGGGGGCAAGTGGAGGAGGAGGATATGATAGAGGGGCCATGGCAAATGAACATGGGAGGTGGTGGCGGCGGTGGAGCGGGCGGGGTTGAACATTGGGAGGAGGAGGTGGTGGAGGGGCAGTGGTGGAGGAACAAGTTGAGGACGAGGAGGCGGTGGAGGGGGTGGGGGTGATGGAACAATGGGAGGATGAGGAGGAGGAGGAGGTAGTGGAAATGGTGGGGGCGGAGGAATAATGGGAGAAGGAGGGAGTAATGGAAGGGGATAAAGGTGTAGTAACATAGGGAGGTGGAGGCGATGGAGGAGGTGGTGGGGTGGAGGATCAAAGAGAGGAGGGGGAAGTGGAGGGAGAGGGGATGGAGGAACAAGGGGAGGAGGAGGAGGCGATGTAGGTGGTAGGGCCGGAGGAATAAGGGGAGCAGGATGTAGCAGTTGAGGGGGTGGGGTGAAGGAACAATGGGAGGGAGAGTAGTACAGGTAGGGGGAGAGATCCTGATACAGACGGATATAGAGGAGGATTGGAGTGGTGGAGGAAGAACATGGGGAGGTGGAGGAGGCAACTGAGGGGAAAGCTCCTGATGCGGACGGAGGTAGGGGAGGAGTGGAGCAGGGGAGAAGGAATAAGGGGAGGAGGAGGAGTTAGTTGGGGGGATAGCTCTTGTTGTGGGTAGGGTGAAGGTTATGGAGAAAATCTTAAGCGCATCACAGAAGTGTAAAGATCGCATCATATGCGATTGGGAGAGACTAGTCGTACTTGTAGCTTGGGGCAGCGGAATTTAAAAAATGCTAAAGCTATGAAACCACATGATCCAATAACACCTCGGATCATTTCATATAAACCACAAAAAATATGCAGTAATACCTCTTGAAGCATGGTTGCGATCGTGTATTTAATGTAAGAGACCTCCTGTCTCAAGTCTGATCAAACGGAGGAGGCGCTTCCAAGCTCAATGATGAAATGTGTACTCCTTGCAGTGCATGTTGATTATCCAAGCGACGAATCTAGATCTTGTCTCATGACATCTGACGTCTTTTTCATGAGAGAGGCACACTAAAGGAAATGGATATCCACGAGTAGTCAAAGCAGCAGCACGATGGTATAGTAGCGACAACGACAACTCTCTCTCTCTCTAGGGCACCAAGATGGACGACCACAATGAAAGAGATTAGATGTGTATAGAGAGAGAGATAATTGTGTCTCATGTTGTGTACAAATAAAAGGCTAGCGCTACCATTCTATTTATACTATTTGGATGACCGTGGATCACAATCCATGTGGTTACAAATTCAATGGTTAAGATTGATTTGTGCTTATAATTAATGGACATGATCTTAATGTTTTTTAATTACCAACAACAAATTTATCATCTTTAATTAAGTTAAATATATTGAAATAAATAAATATATTTCAATTTAAATCACACCAACAAAGATGGAATAAAGTGAAAGGAGAGAGTGCCTACTTCCTTACATAGAGTGGACGACCACAACTTGACAAATCAAGTGTCGTCCTCCACCATAAATGTTAGGAAGGTGCACTCCACATTCCAATTTCATGTGATCTCATATCTCACACTACACTACACATATGCAACAACTTTTGTTGCATAATTATTTACCAAAATAATTCCAAATTATTATGTGATAATTTCAATTATTTCACATATTTACCATTAATTATCCAATGTGAATCCAATTCACATCAACTATTAATTCATAAATACAAATTACAACTATCTCTCTCTATCATATTCTAAGTCACACTTATAATGTCCGTGAACAATATGGGTAGTGCTATCCTCATTATTTACATCTTAGATAATTAAATCACCTCTAATCATCTTGGATATCTATTCTCGTGAACCTAAGTAATATGAAACAAATTCATATTATTCATAATAATTAAATCACATTTAATTATCCATTTTGCTCAATGCTCAGATACAATATCAAGAATAGAATTATTCTTAAACTCTTTCAAGAATAATGTGCTTTCTCTGCAGATACTTGGTGGCAAGAACATGGCCATTATACATTCCACGTATAGTGACATGGATGTTGAGATCACATCTCAAATTCAGATCTCGAGAACCTCCCATAGATGTTTGATTAAATCAAAGCTGTAAATCTAATCTTCTCATTACATCAGAATCACATTGAGATCAATATCCAACATTTGGACAAAGATTAGATTACTTCTTTATTGAGAGGAGTCAATAAAATCCAGACCTCTTTCATCACTCCCTCGGAATTGAAGCAACATGGTTATACAATAAACCCTCAGGTATTCCTAATACATGTACATCATGTGTACTGGAAGGTTTAGAATACCTAGAATAAACCTGAAGTTTTAGATCTTATTTAGACTTTCTCCTTTAGAGTTTTATCATTAAGTTTCTCACTTGATCACTGGGATTTGGTATTGGTCATATACTTTCCAAAAGCATATATCACATCTAGGTATTGATTATATTCTTTTCAAAAGAATATATCAAACTTACAAATTTAGTCAAGCTTCCAAAGCTATATGATCGTGCACAGAAATTTGATCCCAATATCTCATGAGTAAGCTCGTGTCTTCCGATTCCGTAATGAATTGGTATGATCCCTTTGAGAGATCGTATTGCTCATATGCCCTAGTATGCACACCAGTTCACCGATGTATAGACCTTTATTAGGCCATCAATGTATCAGTCTACAAAATGTACATACTCACACATATATTAATACATCTATCTTCTGTCAGAGGATGCATGCCTATATCGTGACAGTATATGACATAGGTCATGGTTATCTTGATCTCATTAAGTCAACTCTTTAACCTAACTTATCTAACATCTCCGAATCTCTATGTAGAGGACCTGCATCAAGAGGTCGGTCAGATATCAACCAAAAGACAAAGGATTTCCATATCCTACTCAGGATGGAGATCATCTCTTAATAATCATTTAATGATGCCTGATGAGTCCTCAATCTAACTCGTTGGATATTCAACCATGCACCATCTTCCATGATTCAACAATTGAATCAACATTTGTATAATCATTAAAATGGCCATAGTACATAACCTAAATTAAACTATAGGACCTAATATGCAAATTAATTATTCTTCATTTCAAATCAAGGAATGAATTGCAATAACATATATTGCATAACGGTCCGCCATGGGCTTGCATGTCCAACACAGAGGCATGGGAGGAGGGTGGCGGGGTGTAGGAACAATAGGTAGAGGAGGAGGTAGGGGAGGAGGATGTCTAGGCGAAGGAGCAGCTTCTTTCCCTTAGCTTCAAGTTACCATTATCGAAGGTTGCACCCACCCCAACGGTCACTTTCTCACCCGCAAGATACGAGTCTTGGGCGTCGTCATAGTCATCGATCTCCGAGAAGTGGAGGAGGTGGAGGGTCAGTCGAAGGAGGAAGAGGAAGATGTGTAAGATATGGGCAGAGAAGATTTTGGGTGGGGAAAGGGAGGAGAGGAGGAGGGTGATGGGGGAGAAAGGGTAATCATTGTAATGTTGGCAAAATGAAAGGGTATTATGTGTAAGAACTTAATGGAATCTGGCTAAATTTAACTGTCCAATGTATGTGAGTGAACTGCAAGGTTCATGGGGTAAGAGTTAGCATGTTTACAAGGTTGAGGGAGGAATTATGTTGTTTCAGAGGTTAATAAGGTAATTTACAATATTTATAGGGTTCAAAGGGTAAAAATACCTTTGCAAAATTACTCTAAATAACATAAAATAAAGCGAAACTAATATTAACTTTACTCTATGGAATGGAAATGCAAACTAAAATGATAACCTAACAGCTCAACAGGGATGTACCTGGAGCAGAGAAACCTCACCTTAGCTAATCTATGATGATTGTTGGATCGACCTCTCTCTGCATTGTCCGTGCTGACAAGACATGGGAGTTCCTTACTGTCACCAAGGGCTCAACTCAGAAGTGTTCTTTGAGGTTATGGTGGAAGAAAAGGGATCAAAAACTTGAAGGAAGCTTGGCTTGTTTATTTATAAACATGGAGATAGGTGATGTCGTAAAGTCAATGATGTGTGATTAGTTGGTGGTTGGTGAGACCAAAGATTGTGGAGAGGTAGAGATGTATGGGATGATTAGAAAGGGTGAAGGTCTCATGGTGGAAGAAGGCGTAGAGGTGGAGTAAGAATTGGTTGAAGTTGGGTGCTCAACGCATCTAACAGAAGTCAGAGCTAGGTGGGTATAGTTGACCCTAGGTCAACAAAAAGTGAGTCTTGATTGGTCCATGTGGACCAAGTCAAGACAAAAGGCAAAATAAAATCGGTAATAATTCAATATAAAAAAATAAATGATTTTATTAAATAAAACTAAACATATGAAAAATATTTCTTATTTTATAAACTATTTTCAGTGATTTGTATTTATTTTAACAACATTATTTGTGAGATGTTAATATTTTCATGTATATGTATAGGTATATATACATGTATTTTACTTATTTTATTTTTTATTTAATTTACATAATATTGTATCTAAATGTTTTCTATATTTATATCATTACTAAAAACCTATTTTCATATTTTTGTTCTATTTTTATATTTTATTTATATGTACAAATAAATTCATGTAAATATATTTTAAGTATTCTTTATCTATATATTTATATCTATTATTTATTTTACGTGTATTTTAAATTTTTTATTTGTATTTATCTTTAAATATATTTTTTCTAATATTACAAGTATTTAAAATTACAAGGAGAGTAAAAATGTAACTAATAAAATATATTAATTTTATATACATATGCTCAGTACAATAGAACCCTCGAAAGCTGGCTTTTGTATCTTAGCTCCATTTTAAATAAACCTACCTTCATAAGAAAGATATTTAATTTGAAATACAATGGAGATGAGTTTGGTTTAATTTAAGTTCATATGGAGTAGATATTTATATGTGAGGCTCTATTTGTGGCTTTTTCCATATGTGTGTAAATTAGGATAATCGTCAATCTTGACAGTTGCAAATATAATAAATGTAGTTCAAAATCACTTTTTTGTAATACTTTTATTTGGCGTAAATATCAGTGCTAGAAAAATTGTTTGAAAATGTGTTGAAGCTTCACCTAATCTCTTTTCAAATAATATAAGACAAAGTTTTCTATATTTTAAGTTTTTTTCAATCTTGAAAAATGGTAAAATGAGAATGAAGAGAAGAGACCTCTATATCTCAAATAATAGACTGGTGGTAGGGTTATTCTTTTTGAAAAAAATTATTCTACAAAAGTGTTCAGAAATGTATCTTCATATACCAGTATTAAAATATAAATTAAATGATAATGAGACTCCAAAGATCATGTTTTATTTTTACAGAAGATCATGCTATATAAAATGAGAAGAAGTTGTTAAATGGTACATAAAAGGCATCCAAAACTTTTTCAATTATAAGCACAAGTAGACAACAAATTCATAACACCTGATTTGTAGATTATTGCCTCATTTTGATATTAAAAAAATAAATATAGTGAAATTCATGTCTTGTATACCAATATCTAAGTTAAGTAATATAAAGTGTTGATACCTTGATATCACATTATGTAGTTCAAAAAGATTCATCTTTACTTGATTTATAGATATATTTTTTGAAATAAAACAAACAAAAATATAGCCAAATAAAACCATACTAAGAAATAAATTAATTCGTATTAAAGCTCAGACGATCGCATTTCTTCTATGGGAGATAAAGTTATATAAATAGATATAAAGTTGATAAATGATTTCTAAAAGGCATCTAAATTGCTATGCTTCCTCCAATTGTAAATGCAACTTGATTTAGAACACTTGATTTTTAGAACATTACCTTATTCAAATATGAAAAAAATGAATATGGTAACTAAAACACTTTCCTTCTAAATCATGACCTGATTTAAATAATGAAAACTATTGAAATTAAAAGTCAAACATTTTTCTCGTATAATGGGATTTTTGCCCAAACATATAAATCTTAATATATAGAAGTAACAAATTAAGGTAATTTAGCCATGGCGTAAACATGTATGTATATTACCATATAAATGAACTATAAGTGCTTGTTATGAATTTAGTCAACTAATTTTCAAAATATAACATATGTAACCTAAAACACAGAAGAAATAAATATACATGAATTTTATAGTTGAAAAATAAGTACTAATTTTTCTATAGGAAACTATAGTAAGAGATCATGATTGTGTAACGAATAAGAATATCGAATGTTAGCCATATGAAGAAACATAAGGACAATATTGTAGAAGTTATGTAAATAATTTCAATTGGTATTATAGGAGATAACTTTATAAAGATTTGGCTTGTATTGACAGAAAATGAAGCTTGATAATTGGAAATTATGAAAATGCATACATGGTGACATATATCTCTACATCTAGAAAGCTTTTATTCATTTAATTGAAATACTATCAAAAGAACTCAAAGATAGATGATGATTAAATGATGCTTGCTTGAGTAACTTTCTTACACAAAGCTATATTCAGAAAATATTCTCCTAGAAATATCAAGAAACTCAAAGAACATGAGAGAGAAAGTAAAACATCATTCACAAAGAATTTCTTCCTTCACTATAGAAAGTGAGTTATTGTTGTGTCTTCCAAGTGGCTATGAGGTCCCTAGGACACAGAAAATAATTGGGAACAAAGGAGGTAAGATATTGGTGAAGTTCTATAAGATTGAGCAATCAGTGATACTTGTATGATTGTTCATGTCAATATGATTGATCAGGTGAAAGTGTTGTTCATTTTGTGATTGTTAGGGTAGATATGAGCATCGGTCCCAGTATGGCCCAACTCGAGTTCAACCATGTTTGCGAGCCCTATGGCTCGGGCTTAGGCCAAGTCAATTTTCCGAAGTAGAGCCCAAGCTCGAGTGTAACCCCTGAGGGAATGTGTCGGTCCCTATATTGGGCCAACCATATTTGGTATATATTTTCACTAATTAATTCTTAAAGAAACATAAAATCTATTTATAGCAATTTCTAACTATATTCCTCATGTGATGTATAGCAAGAGCCTATGCATGTGCTCTACCCAATCCACTTCCAATTTAATAGTTCGATGATGGAATCTCCTAGTATGGGAAATGAAATACCTAAAGAGAAAATCCAAAAATATTGAAGCTTGAGGCATTATGTCAATTCCATTCACAAGGGTAGCAAGTAGAAACCAAAAAGAAGGCCTCCCCATCTTTATGTTCCTAATTGTCGTGACAATTGGAAACCTTGCAGAGCCACCATATATAGTAAAACAGTTGTAGACACAATATGTTTAGTAGAATTTGAGGGCCGATTTGAGTGGATAGTCCAAGCTAAAACAACAAGTTAATCATTCTAATTGTTATTGTCATGCTTAATATAGAAAAAAACACCTCATCATCATTCAACATCATCATGAAACCACCACTACAACAACACTTGGGAAAACAACCATTAACTTACACCTTCCATAATAAAAGTTCATAGAAAGCAATCCCTTTGATCACACAAGATAATTTTCAACCTACATACTACAAGCTACAAGAAACAACCATAAAGTGATGGTGCACCTGCGATAAAAGAGATGGCTCATATGGTCATATGATATAAAGAGGTGGGCAGGTTAGTCAGGGGTGACGAGAGGGGTTGTAGCTGATGGAGGATATGATTGTGGGCACATGGACAATATTGCAGTACCCACTCCACAACTATTGAAGAGGCCTGAATGCTTGAGGACAAAAGGGGTCACCATTTTGGTAGAGGAGACTGGAGAGGTAGAGGGTTGAAGGTGTGAGTTAATCTAGACTCAAGAAGTTAGATGAGGTAGGGGTTTGCATGTGACTAGGGGTCATGGGGTTGGTCCTACTACTATTAGGTAAGAAATTATAATTAGAGGGTCAAGGAGATCGGGCCTAGGTCATGGTAGAGACGACCATGGGTTGCATAGCAAAGCAATGGGGAAACCAATTTTTAAGGTCGATCTAAGTGAGAGGTTGCCTCGATATGTGAAATGGGCCTAATATAAGGCTCGAGCCTACCCATTACAAGTTTGAGCTCAGGTTTGGGTGAATATTATTGGATCGAGCATCGGGATGGGTAAGACCAGACCTAATGCTCAACACTACTTAGGGTGTTTGATTTCAAAATATAATTGATCATCAAGAGGGGTATCTTGATCATATGTAGTTAATTAGTAAATTTAGTTGGATGATCAAGGATGATTGATCAGTAAGAAAGGCTGACCACTCGATGCTGAATTCTTTGATGCTATTTATTTGGAAAGTTTTGATGTCACTATTTAGGTTAGAAGATTGCTAAATAAAATGAAAATAATGCACTAATTTTTTATCAACAATAAAGAAACTTTATGTTTTTGCAACTTCGTCAGTGAAGTCCAATTGTAGAGCTTCTTTAGATGAAATAATATGCAGTCTTGTAAATAAGTTGACAAGTGAACGACTGTGATATATGTGTATCAACTTTAAAATTAACTTGGAGAAACACAAAATTAACAATCTTCGCTTTTAACGAAGACAAGACTTTTTAAAAGCTTTGAGAGATGTAACTTTATATGCATAGAACTTTACAAATAAATTTGATTAAGGAAAATAAAATTCTAAATAGACAACTTAATATTTTTTTAAAAATCCCCCTACTAAAAGAATAAAAACCGAATTTTTAAATTCATTAATTGTAAGGTGTGTGAATGTTATTTTGGTGTAAAACAAGTCTTAATTCATTTTTAATTTCTTCCCCGTAATTGACTATGCAATAATTAATCAAGCTTTTAATTCATTTCCATTGTAAGTAAAAAGGTAGAAAAAAGAAACTTATAAAAAGAAACCTTGTTCCAATACATAAAAACCATGGAAAGAAACATGTATAATTCATTAAAAATTTTATGGAACTCAAACAAAATGTTCATGGAAGACAAACCATGTTCCAATACATAGCTGTGGAAAGAAAGAAACGAAGATCAACTACAAAGATAGAGAAAATAAGATCAATTATGTAATTAATGGGCTCTGGTGCAACAATAATCTTTCCTCGAGAGGAGAACACACTAGGAGATAAAGGTCGAGGTCTTGGTCGAACAAGAGTATGAGGAGGAGCTCCGATAGGAGGAGCAAGTCTGTGTGTAGAAGGTTACCAAACAGATGGTCATGATTTATGAGGTTTCATGGCTAGAAAAAATCCTATGAACATCATTTGTAAGTTTGTATATGACCTCAGATTGGTCATCCACAAACCAAGCATATATTTCCATACGCAAAATCATATTTTGATGATGGTTAATCATAGTGTCTATGGTCTCTTTAATCCGACTGCTCAAGAGAGTAGACACTAATCATGTTACATACGGAAAATTTATCACATGCTCAAGTTGATGGTCCTTGTATGCCCAAGTTTGATCAAAGTAGGATTGAGAGGGGTGAAGAATCTGTAGAACAAATCAACAAAAACGAGGAGCAGGTAGAATAGGACTGGGTCCAGATGTACCAGGATGAGGAGGTTTCTCCTCAGAATCAACATCTAATTACATGGCTTCTTAATTAAATGGTACATGCAAAGTTACGAGGGCACAGAGAAGTGGTGCATAAGAGATTGAGCCAAAATAAAAATGTTGTAATGACATCAATTAAACTCCTAACACTAGATGAAATTGAAAATCAAGGCGATCAGGACATTGGTGACATGGATCTAATAGGTGTCTTTACCCTAAAACCCTAGGAAAAGACAATTTAAATTTGCTTTGGATGAACGATCAATATTCCTAATTGATCGATCGATGGTGATCGATTGGATATAGTCTGATAGTCGATCAATTACGTATTTTTGAGTCTCCATTTTATGAAAACTATTTCAAAAAATATCCCTCGAATTATACAGCCTTAATTCTCTTATAATCATCTCAAACTAGGGTGCAAATAAGGTTTCAATCAGAATATCTACAAGTTGTCTATCTATGGAAATATATTCCAAACATATTTCCCCTCTCAGAATATTTTCAAAAAGAAAATGATTTCTAATATCAATATGCTACATTTTAGAGTGGATTAATAGGATTCTTAACTAAATTAATTGAGCTTGTGTATCACAAAGAATATGATTTTAGCTAAAATTCAAAAAAAATCAAAGAGAGTACTCTTTATTCAAATTAATTGAGAACATGCTAAAATATGTGGTTGTATACTCCGCCTAAATACTTGAGATTGTTACATAATTTTGCTTTTTAAAGAATCAAGATACAAGGTCATTCCCTATGAATCGACATGTGCCACTTTACTTTTTCTAACTGTGCAACGTCTTGCATAATCTATGTCGTTATATGTTAATAGATCCATGCAATGCCTCTTCGAATAAAATAAGACAAAATTGTGAGTAAAAACAATATAACAAAAAATCCTTTTTACGACTTTTAAGTGAATTTCTTTAGTTGTCGATTGAAAATGTTTAGCTAAATAATTGCTAAACAATAAATCATGTATGGTCGCAATTATATAAAGTAAAGATTCCATCATTCCTCCATAAAGTCTCTCGTTAATTGTCTTTGCTGACTCATCTAGGTCAACGTATATCATTAAAGAAATCGGTGTAGACTTCCCAAAACATTTCTCAAAACCGAACTTCTATAAGATCAACTTCATATACTTATGTTGGGAAAACAAAGTAACAAACTTTGTTTGTGTGACCTGCAAGCTTAGGTCATGAATTAGACTTTGGCAAGGGTCTTAAAATATCCTCAAAAATAGCGAAGACAAAGTTTTGTTGAGGCGACCGCTCACTAAAATAGAGTGATCAATAATTACCCCCCAAAATAAATCAAGTAATTTGAAGCAAAAATGTACGGTTAAAATTTATTATAACTCTACTAAAGATGTGTATAATTTCAAGTATTGTAGAGGCCGAACACAAGGAGCATACAATATAGATTCAGAAAATTAATTCTAAAATTGACCTCTTAGTCTCTTTTTATTATATTTTATGAGGGGTTTTTACAATATAAATTTTATGGATTTTTTTATATTTTTTATTTATTTTAAATTTTGAATTTTTATTTTCTTTTTAGATTTTCTAATTTTCTTTTTCTTTTTAATAATAATATGAGTAGATAATATAGGTCTAATAAAAGGATAATAAAGATAATAAAAAGAGAAAATGAAAAAAAAAGGAAAATACTCAAAGGTACAAAACTTTTTATTTTTTTATGCTAATAAAAATATTTTTGGGATTTTGATAATTATAATAATTATAAATAATAATATTAGTAGCTATATCCATATATAAGGATGTAGGCTTTTACATTTATGGATATATGGATGTAGTTATAAATACTCAAAATCACGAAATAAAATTTTGTATTTTTTATATTTTCTCTAGTTTTGGTAATTTTGCTTATAATTGTAACTATTTTTAATTTTTATTTGAATTAAAATGTCAAAACAATGATGTATAATAAGAGGCGAATTGTTTTGGAATTTAAAAGTAGCTAAAAGTCCCAAAATTTTCCAAAACTAATTTTAATACATACTTTATTATATAAATAAAAAATTGAAAAATAAATAAATATTTTTTTATTCTAGAATATTTTTTTGATTTTTATGTGGATTTTGGTGCTTTAATGTTTAGTGTTTTTCTTTAGTTATTTTTAGGGATTTTGGTCTACAATTACAAAATAAAGTAATAAATAAAGTATAATTTTTAAAAAAAATCCAAGTGGTTTTATAATTTTTATGTATTTTTTAATTCCAATAGAAGACATATGCAAGGTTTTTATTTTTTAAAAATAGTAAAATATATTTAAATAGCCCATAAATAATATTTGTGATGAAATATGGTCTAAGGCATTTGAAATACTTTTCCAAAAATTTTTGGATGCGAAATGGTATTTTTAGTAAAAAAAATACAAGAAATAAAATTCAATTTTTGGTAGGTACCTAAACATAATTGAGTAAAGCTACTCTATGTTTTCCGATACCTTTGAAGAAGTCATGGGCCAAAAGAGAAAAATACTCAGATTAAATAACTCCATATGCATTGACATGGGTATATATGCAATATTCAAAAAGTATGAGGTCCTTTATACATATTTTCCAAAATTTTTAATACTGAATTAGAAATTATATGACTAAATGGAAACAAAAATAACCCGAGGGAATAGGTACAAAATGTCTAGTCCCCTCAAATGCACGTGAGTTGACATAGACTGGAGGGAAAATAAGAACAGTGCATGGATTAAACTATAAATTTTACAAGATAAATATAACTATAGAAGAAAGTTTTTGGATAAAAAATAAAATATAAAATGCACATGGATATAAGGTAAAATTACCCCTTCTAGATGATCTGATGGTTGGAGTTTGTCACTTTAATGTGTGGCGCGTTGTGGATGTGTGATGCCAGTTCATTACGATGGTCGAGACTAGATCCATGGATGGAGATCGGAGGGTAGCTGGAGCTTGGATTTGACAGTTACTGCTACAACTAGATGAGGTTCTTAATCGAATGGAGGAGGCTAAGGCTGGAAGAACTAGGAGGAAGCTCCACGTGGGAAAGCTTTCTTCATTGATATCTCTCTCCTCTGACGGTCCCTGCCACTACCAAATTGTGCAAAACATATGTGAAGTGGCGTTGCAGCTGCTGGTGTGCTCTGAAGGTCTCCAGACCCTAACGATAGGGCTTAGGAGCTTAAAGAAAAGTTCCAGCATCTGAGACCAAATCCACAAGAAAACTCGACCTAGATAAGGTCTTTGTCTCCATTCCCTGCAAAGACAACACATCCACGCAAAAAGAAGGGTCATTGGGGCCTTATTGGGTGGAAATGAGCGGAGATGAGGTCGAAGCAGATATCTCCAGTGACCGGAGGAGGAGAAGATCCAGACTCCTGATACATGTAGGATCAGATTGAACGGAGGAGCCTAGGTCATAGGTGAAATGAAAGGGCTTGAAATGGAGGTGATTGACATGTCGTAGAACAAACAAGGAGCAATAGAAAGCTTGTTGGAGTAGAGCTCCAATGAACTACAGAAGTATTTTTACGCAACTAAGTCAACTAAAAAGAAAAATAAATGCAATAAATAAGAACAAATACTAAAAACTACTTAGAAAGCAAAGAAAAGTGAACCTGCCAAAAGAGGGAGCTCAGAAGATGGTTAATAGAGCTGGATCAACCTTCTCCTGTGCCTACAACACGTTGCAGACCGACTGAGAAGGGAGCTGTCACCTCCCTTAACTCAAAGCACAAGGATCTGAGGGGGCCGAAGCATGGAAAGGGATAAAAAATCAAATCAAAGACCGACCAAGGGTTATATACAAGGGTGACTTTGGATTAAGGTGACTACTCAATTGATTGATCCTCAGATCGATGTAGATCATTCGCGTGAAAGATCAATGATCGAGGTAGAGAAATGGAGAAGGAATCATGCTATAATAATGAAATAATAAATGGGTGTAAATTGATGATGTAGGGGGTGCTACGGTCTGAATGCCTATGATTAAAGTCAAAAGAGTTGACGAAGGGTCCATATCAGACGAGCTCCTATTGGCCCAATTGGGCCGCTAGGAGACACAAGAAAATAAAAGTGCTTATTAATTCAAAATAAAGAACTATATGATTTTATTGATTTTTTGATAAAATGTGTAAATAGTTATTATTTTATGTAGTGATTTCGTATGGTTTTTATTTATTTTTACCAGTTAATTTCTTATAGGTTACTTTTTACAAGTGTAATTATGTAATATTTATCTATAAATTGTGTTTTTTATTTTTATTTTGTATTTTAAATTTATTATTTTATATTCATAATTCATATACTTATAACTTAAATAGATCTACATGAATATATTTTTATTTATTTTTCTGATATAATATGTACACTTAATCAATTATAGCTATCTATTGTAAAATTATATATACAATTCATATATGTATTTATGTATATTAATTTATTTTAATATATTTATAATGATTTTATTTTATTTTAATTATGTAATGTACTAAAAATATATTTACAAAATTATAAAAATATAAAATTGTAAAAATGTAAATATTAAATAAAATGAATATTTTATTCAAATGTATTGCACAATAGGGTCCAAAACCAAACCTTTGCATCTTAAATCCAAATTAAATGAAACAGCCTTCATTAAATAGTAAATTTTATATAAAATAAATGTGATTTTAGTGCATTTTTAGTTCACATGGAGAAGATACATGTCTATGAAGTTGGGATTTTGATTTTTATTCCGAGTGTAGAAAGCATAATATGCATTATTTTTGTGTGAAATAAATTTTGTATTTTTCTATCTATTTTTATCTACAACTTTCATGTACTAAGTTTATTGAGCTGAGGTATGAATAATAAAGAATAAAAATGGTCCGAAAATGGATTTATTGGGGATATACAAATTAAGGTTTTATTGTATTTTTGGCCTTTTTCTCCCCCTACTGTATTCCATGTCGACCTAGTCATCATGATGCCTAGATCTCAGGTTTTAAGGTCATTCAATACCTTTGGTATTTCATTTCTTTTTCTTTGCTTTTCTTTATTCTTTTAATTTTTAAATACAATAGTTTATACAATATTTACACAATTTATATAAAATAATGCTATTCACATGCATTTATCTAGGGTTTAAAGGCCAAAATGAAAGAAGAAAGGTGATGAAATGGAGATTCATCACCCCCTATGCTTTCCTTTGCTAGTCCCTAACAAACACTTATGCATATAAGTGTCGAAAAGAAATAAAGAAAAGATAAGGAAAGATCTTGGATTGATTTTAACTTTTCATTTTCATAAAATCAAAGTTTGGATCTCAGTCGAACCATTAGCAATTAGGTTTGGTCGGATATTATTGGGAAGCAGGTTTAAAAAATAGTACTCTCTAAGTCCCACAAGGCTTTACCTGAGTCTCATAAAAAATCTGGGTTAGAATAAGTCGATTTCCTATGCAGTCACTTACGACTATGATTCTACCTTGTACAATGTCAGTGATATATAACTCCACTCGATTGAAGTTGTAAAAGTCAATCTTCTCCAACATGATGACCCTAATTCCCAAATCCAACAACTCTTTCCTCGAGAAACGAGGTATTCTCTTATAAGTTCAAGTACAACATGATCAAGAAGAGGATGATGAGATGAGAACGACTGGTAGCCAATGTAGCTACCTATCTTAGGATGCTTGACCAGTGTAGCCAAGTCATCCAGATGTAGGCTCACATGAATTTGACTTTGAAGCTCAAGCTTGCTTACTTACTATACACATACTCCGATGGGAATTGATTTCTCTTGGAATTTTGCCTACCTTTTCTTTTTTAACTTGTTTGTTTTGCATTTTTAATACTATATGCATTAGTATTTACATATGGACTTTTTCCTCTTAAGCCAGTAGACTATGCCTCTTTTGAAGAATTATTGCAACCCATGATTTCTGTCATTAGACCTCATGGCTACTTGATCAGATTGGGGCACAATGGCCAAAGATATATGACTTTTGATGTTTCCATCAGCTTGTGTCTTATGCCAGCAAATCCAACCCTCTACCACTTAAACTGATAAGAGTAATGCATGTTCCAAAATATTCTACTTAGGCAATCAAGACGACACCGAACCAAGTCTCGCGGTCCTAAAGAATAGGTCTATTATCCCTAAAGCATTTTAATTCCAGTTCATATATGGTTCCTGTGACTAAGCCGATTAAGGTCCTACGAAAATCCAATCTTTGGATTTTGCTTAGACTAGTTCAATTATCAACATCAATCTAAAAAATGCAAATGCTAATAAGAAAAAATATTTTTTGATGTAGTTTTCTAGTTTTGAATTTTTATGGAGTTTTGAAAAACAATTTGTACATTTTATTGGGATTTTAGAAAATATTTTACAAACATTTGCAAACTTTGAAAATCATTTTGCAAAGATTTTTCAAATAGTATGCATACATTTTTAAAAATATTTTCAACCATTTTCCAAACC
The DNA here is from genome assembly GCA_037367405.1 of Ottelia alismoides. Classification (NCBI taxonomy): domain Eukaryota; kingdom Viridiplantae; phylum Streptophyta; class Magnoliopsida; order Alismatales; family Hydrocharitaceae; genus Ottelia; species Ottelia alismoides. Next base: position 452,599 of record JAZKJV010010422.1, on the reverse strand, counting down.
ATTTGTAAATTGATTTTCAAAACATTTTATTCACACAAATAAAAGAATTTTTGCAACCACAAATACTTTACAAAGGTTTTAAAATATTTTACAAAAAGTTTTTCAAATAGTTTCAAAACAGTTTTTCAAATCATTTTTTCAAAACATTTTTAGACCAGTTTATTATTCAATAGCTACAACGAAATGTGAAGAATTTTGCACATATTTTTACAAATTTATTTATTTTATTTATTTATTTTTATTATATCCATATTATTTGAAAATATGAAAGTACGAGTTAAGGCTAAAATATATACGAAGTATATACGACTCTCCTATTCTTAGCTTGAGCTATGTTCTCATAGATCAGAGAGAAAAAGGAAGATATAACTCATACTGAGTATTGAAGAGCCTAATGAATAAATAAATGAACGAATGAGAAGTTGTTTCCTCCTGATACTTAGGATGAAATAATCCTAAGTATGGTAGATTGTACACAAGGCAGGGAGGGTCAAGGATGGGAATGAACAGATCACAACTTGGTCTTTCTCCCACTATACTTATGTTAAGATATACCTAGGTATGTACAGAAATATCAACAGGAGAGGAGATAGTTGAGGATACCAAGAAATCGATGAAAAGAAAAAATATGTTGGGTGAATGTACGCATCATTCCCCTATACATGGGGTAAGATATCCCAAAGTATAGGCGACAACATGAGTGAGTAAACAGAAGTAGGGGATAACAACACAATGGGTACACCCTCTACACTTAGGACAAGGTACATCCTAACTATAGACCTATAGATATAATTACTGATCTAGGGTGTACACGAGAAACAGAAGAAAGAGGGAACTAGATTGACACAGAGGATTCTATCACTGATCCATCCTTCTCCACATTTGACTTCATTGGATTTGATCACTCGCTCCATTCCTACAAGATGGTGATTTCTTTTGAACACTGCACCATGGTTTTGTTTTGATTTTCTTCTACTATTAATATACACCCACTTAATTACATATTTGGATGTTCTTTTTTATTTCATCGTCAACCTCACTTTGGGACTATGAGAAAAGTATGACATTCATCTAATAGATGCCATCTTGAACCATTACATAGTGTTATCCTAATCTTTACGCTCGGCAAGGGACATAAAACTTAGCACTTGTTGAGAGGCACCTCAACATTACTTACATCTTGTATATACATGTTTCATTTCGTAAACATGCACCAAGTAAATATCAGGAGGCTCTCTAAGCATCCGGACATCCGATGGACATATGGTCGTAAGATCAAGGTAAACATCGAATGCCTCAAAACATGGCTCATCATCACGAGGGTCATCAAGGATAGAAAACTCAAAGGAACCACATGAATCAGATGACTCGGTCTCTGCAGTCGATAGATCAGCTACAAAGTCAGTGGGTGAGATCGGGTATCTAGAAACTATTGCATCCACCCATAGAAAACCCTCGTGGCGCAATGCAAGTTGATCCATGGAAAGTGAGGTCATGCTAGAATCTAACTCTCATCCTAGAAGAAATAATCACACTCATCATTGGGAAGGGATGTATGGTGGATGGGAGGGGATACTAAGATGTGGCATGTAAAAATGGTAGTCCTCAACAAACAATATCTGTTGTAATGGGACATGGTATGTATCATAATCAACATTGTGCATGATGGAGATAGGACAGTAAGGAATAGGGAAATAGATCGACTCATAGGAGGTATAAAGAAATGTGGGTTCTATTTCTGTATCCTGAGGTACCAATAGAGATAGTACAATAGGATCTTGAGACTCGACGTGCAGAACAGACTCCTAGGTTGGTAGGGAAACTACAAACACACAACATCGATATCATCCTCTAAACTTTGTACTTCTTGAGAGATCTCATCCTCGATCAGGTGTGCAATCGAAGAAACTTCAATGATAGGAGCACATTGATCAGATCCAAAGTCTATCAATGGAAGCACACTCACTCCAGCCTCAAATCTGCCCAGACCAGTAATAACATCTCTTTCCTCAATGCATGATTCCTCAATTTGCACAACAAGCCTAGGGGTACTATAAGGCCACATTGGGGGAGACGAGGAGTATGGGAAAGACATACGAGACAAGATGCCCGTCATGACTCCGACCAAATGAGGGTTTAGATAAAATCGGATGAGCCAAATTTGTGGCTCAAGAAGAGAATCATCTTGAGCCAGACCATGAATGCTGACTTGAAGGTGATATGGGTGAAAAGAAGCCACAAGATCCTGTTAGAGAAGTTAAGGATGACCCATGATCATGCAATTGAAGGACTCAAGAAATGAAAAGAAGAAAAGAAACTGAAGACTACTAACTAGAAGTAAAAGGAACGTACTATGATTCACCGATCACAAACAATACACCAAGTAAACTCCAATCACCAACTTGACACAGTGAAGATCATTAGGGTGAAGTCAATTATCTTTTTAGTTTTAGAGTTATGAGTTTCAAAAAGTAGTATGAGCGCATAGGAACAGACCTGGAATGGGGGTTCTAAGTCCTAGTGTGAACGTGCCTATCCTAAAAAAAGGCCTCACACAGTGAGGAAGTTTCTCTTCTCATTACGTTTATTTACGGTCAAGTAGATATAGAAGGCCTAGTTTTATTTAGGTTATCACTTTTTTTGCTTGTTTTTCATGCACGACGCCTAATGAGATTTCAGATCTTTTTAGATCCAAGATGGTCAAAATCAGAGAGAGAGAGATCGAGAAAGCAATGCAAGAGAGAAATTAATGATGCATGCTTAGTTTGAAGTCTTATAGTGCTTTCTTGCTCTCTCCATGTGGGATGCTAAGCAGAATTGAAACCTATACTATATGCAAATGCAGTTCCACGAAAGTGTTCTAATACAGAAATTGCTATTATCATGAAGAATCTATGCTACTATTAAGAAATATAACCCAAAAGGTCTAGTCTAGGAGGCTCCTCGATGCCCACCACAATGTGTCATGCAAGCACTGTATGGAGACCTCTCGCGATGTGTTGTTCCAAGTCCAAGTGAGAAGCAGTTAATCTTTGACTAGATCCAAACGGAAATCTACAGGTACATGAATACACTAGATGTATGGACTTATTCTATCATACAAGCAATCCTATGATAGGGATCAATCACAGAAAATAACGAAAAAGAAAAATGAGAAACAAAGAAAAATAAAAAGGGAGAAAACCATGAAAAACCAACAAGGCCCCAAGGTGAACAATCACCTGGGAGCTAGACCTCATGAAATGTCGAAGTGTCCAGAGAGTTCGAATTATTACAAATAAAAGTATCTCTCTCACTTAAATCACAAACATGAAATAAAAATAAATACAAAGTGGTATCGTCCTGAATATTTCTCCAAGTCTTCTTTTGTCACTCTCTCTAGTCAACTTGTGCTGAAAACCTGACTCCACTTCACGGTGGGTGCGTAGGTCTGCTAGGGGAGCCTCCCTCAATCCGCAGTCCCTTGCAACAAATCAAATAAGAAGAGCGTTAGACAGTTCAAAAAAATCAAACAAAATGAAAAATAGATAAATGGAAAATAGACAAGAGGAACACAAAACCAATCTATGCATCGTTGCTCCTCAACACCTACACCATTTGATGAACTCGACTTTGGTGAGGGTCTAAAGATATCCTCACAAAGAGCAAAGATAAAGTGTTACTAAGGCGACTACTCATTAGAATCGAGTGATCAACAATTAACCCATAAAATAAATCAAGCAATGTGAAGCAAAAATATGGAGTTAAAATTTATTATACTCTACAAAAGATGAGCATATGCGCAAGTATTGTAGAGGTCGAACACATGAAGCACACAAAATAGATTGGGAAAATTAATTCAAAAAATATCCTCTTAGTCTCTTTTTATTGTATTATTATGCAGATTTTTTATTATTTATTTTTTATGGATTTTCGTTTCATATTTTTTTATTTGTTTTTAATTTTAAATTTTTTATTTTATTTTAGACTTCCTTCTTTTTCAAATTTCTTTTTAATTAATTATAATATAAATAAATAATATAAGAGTAATATATAGATAATAAATATAAAAAAAAAGATAAAATGAAAACAAAATAAGGAGATTATCATATGTTGCAATCCTTTTTATTTTTTAAAGATATCAAAAAATAGTTTTAGATTTTTAATAATTATAATACTTAGATAGAATAATACAAGTAATTATAGCTATATATAAGGATGTAGGCATTTATATTTATGGATATAGCCATAAATACTCAAAATCATAAATAAAATATTTTTGTCTTTTTTTATAGTTTTATCTATTTTTGAATTTTTATTATATAATTTACTATTTTTTGGATTTTAAATTGAATTAACACATTAGAACAATTAATTATAATAATATGTTGAATTGTTTAGAATTTAAAAATACCTAAAAGTCCCAAAATTTTCCATAAATACTTTTAATCTATATATACTACATAAATAAAATCCAGAAACATAAATAAATATTTTTGGATTTTTTAGAAATTTGATTTTTATGAATAATTTGGGGCTTTTTTATTTTTAGTATTTTTTATTATTTTTACATATCTTTGGTCAGTAGTTACAAAATAAATAAATAAACAAAATAATTTTTTAGATTTTTTCAAAGTGGTTCTATAATTTTTATGTATTTTTAATGAAAACAAAAGATAAATTCAAAATTTTTGATTTTTACAAAATATGAAAGTAGTTTTCATTAGACCAAGGAAAATATGTGTGATGGAATATGGTATAAGATATTTTAACTAATTTTCCTAAATATTTTTGGTGCAAAATGGTTCTTGTAATAAACAAAATCCGTTTAATGGAATTCAATTTCTATCATGGAGCTAAACACAATTTAGCAAAGCTACTCGTCATTTTTCAAACCCTTGGAAGAAGTCTAGGGCCAAAAGTGCAAAGTGCATAGATTTAATAGCTCAATATACACTGATAGGGGTATAATTGCATCAAAAAGTGCAATGTCCTTTATACAATATTTCTGAATGTTTTAATACTATAATTAGATATTATAGGACAAAATGGAAACAAAATTAACCTAAGGGCTTAGATGCAAAATGTATAGTCCCTCACATGCACAAGTACATGAGGTGACATATACTGGACCTAAAAGAAAATATGATATGGGATACTATAAATTTAACAAAATAAATATAACTATAGAAGAAAGTTATTGGATCTATAATAAAATAAAAAATTTGCAGGGGTATAAGGCAAATTACCCCTACTAAGAAACCCGACGTGGAGTTCGTCACTTGGATGCGTGGCGCATTGTGGATTTGTGATGATGTTTTACAATGATGACTGAAATTAGATCCCTATACAGAGATCAGATGGTAGCTGGAACTTAGATCCAATGACTACTGTTGCACCTAGATGAGGTTCTTGATCGAAGAGCGGAGGCTAAGGCTGGAAGAACATGGAGGAAGCTCCAAATGAGCGAGCTTCCTCCAACGATATCCCTCTCTTCTGATGGTCACTGCCGCTACCAAATGGTAGAAAACATGAGCAAGGTGGCTCCACAGCGATTGGGATGCTCAGAAGGTCTCCAGACCCCAACAATAGGGCTTAGGAGCTCAAAGAAGAGGCTCAACAACTGCAACCAAGTCCACGACAAAACTTGACCCAGATGGGGTCCTTGGCCTCCATTCCCTACAAATATAGCACAACCAAGCAAAAAGAAGGATCATGAGGGGCCTTATTGGGTGGAAATGGATAGAGATGAGGTCGAACCGAAGCTCTCCGGTGAACGATAAAGGAGAAGAGTTGAACTCCTGATCCACATAGGATCAGGTTGAACGGAGGATCCTGAGCGTAGGTGAAGCAAAAGGGCATAAAATGGAGGTGGTCAATGGGTCGGAGTATAAACAATGGATAGCGGAAAGCTTGTTGGAGCAGAGCTCTAAGGAACTACGGGAGTGGGTTTTTACGCTATTGAGGTCAATTAAAATTCAAAATAAATTTAGGAAATAAATGCTAATATAAAACTACCTAGACATCGAAGAAAAGTGAGCTCAAACCTATGAGAACCAGGAGCTTGGAAGATTACGGCAGTGGCTGGCCGGCGAAGCTGGATCAATCTCCTCTTGTGCCTACAAAACACTACAAACCTGCCATGAAGAGAGATGCCACGTTCCTTAACTCAATGCACAAGGATCTAAGGGGTTCAGATCAGGGAAAGTGGATCAAAAATCAAATCAATGTCCGACCAAGGGTTATATACATGGGTGACTTTGGATTGAGGTGACAACTCAATCGATTGATCCTCAGATCGATGTAGAGCTTCGGCATGATAAATTAGTGATCGGGGAAGAGAAATGTAGAAGGAACCATGCTAAAAGAACGAAAGAATTAATGTGGGTAAATCGATGGAGTATTGGGTGTCGCGGTCTGACATGGCTAGTTTGATATCAAAAGAGTTGACCAAGGGCCAACGTTAGATGAGCTCCTTTAGGTCTAACTGGACCGCTAAGAGACAAAACAAAAAATAAAGTTGTTTATTATGTCAGAATAAAATACTAATAGATTTTATTAATTTTAGGTTAAAAATAAAAAAATTACTATTTTTTGTAGTATTTTATTATGAGATTTATTTATTCTTACAAGTTAATTTATTATAGGTAACTTTTTACAAGTGGAATTATAGGTTTATTTATTTATTTATTATGTTTTTTATTTTTATTTTTATTTTAAATTTTATTATTTATATACATAATTTATATAATTATAACTTAATTTGATATACGTCAATATATTTTAAATTTATTTTTCTGATATAGTATATATAGCTATTTATTATATTGGTATATATGTATACAATTCATCTATATATTTATGTATAATAATTTCTTTTAGTGTATTTTTAATTGTTTTATGTTATTATAAATATTTACATATATTATAAATACTATTTACAAAACTGTAAAAATATAAATTTTAAAAATGTTAATAATAAATAAAATGAATATTTTATTCTAATATATTATACAATAGGGTCCAAAACCTAACATTTGCATCTTAACTCCAAATTTAAAGAAACTAACTTCATTAAATAGCTAATTAAAAGTCATATAAAGTGAAACATGATTTTGATATATTTTTAGTTCATATGGAGAAAATACGGGATAATGAAGTTAGGAGTTTGGATTTTTATTTAGAGTGTAGAAAACACACTATGCATTATTTTGATGTGAAATAAATTTTGTGTGTATATATATATATCCATAAATATTATGACAAAGTTTATCGATGTGAGGTATGAATAATATATAATAAAATAGGTCCCAAAATGGATTATTGGGGATTTACATATTAGGATTTTATTGTATTTCTAGCGCTTATCCCCCTACTTTATTCCTTGTTGACCCGGTCATCATGATGCCTCAATCTCAGGGTTTTGGATCATTCAATATCTTTGATATTTCATTTCATTTTCTTTTCTTTTCTTTATTCTTTTATTTTGGATTTAAATAGAAAATTTTTAATACAATATTTGGACAATAAATAATAGATGTTATTTTATGCAAAATAATGCTATTTACATGCATTTAGCTAGGGTTTAAATGCCATGATGAAAGAATAAAGGTGATGAAATGGAGATTCATCGCCCCTACACTTGCCTTTGCTAGTCCCTAGCAAACATTTATGCCTACAATTGTAGAAAAGAAAATAAAGAAAAGAGAAAGAAATAGCTTGGATTGCTTTTAACTTTCAAAGTCGTCTTCATAAAATCAATGTTAGGAACTTAGTTGGACTGGAAATTAGGTTTGGTTGAAAACCTATTAGAAAACAGATTTAAAACACAACCACCACTAAGACCCACAAGACTCTGCCCCAACTCTCCTCAAAAGCCAGGTCAAAACAAGTCGATGTCATACATAGTCCCTTATGATTACGAGTCTACCTTGTACATTGTAAGCGATATGTAGCACCTCTTGGCCGAAACAGTAAAAGTCAGTGTTCTCTAACATGGTGACCCTAATTCCCCAATCCAGCAACTGCATCCAAGGCATCCGACTGCATACTCACATGGATTTGATTTTGAAGCTCAAGCTTGCTTATTGACTATGCACATACTCCGGCAGGAATTGATTTTTCTTGGTTTTTTGCATGTTTTTTATTTTTGGAGTTTTTTATTTCATAATTTTTATACTTTATAAAACAACATTTATATATGGAATTTTTACACTTGAGCCAGTAGACTATTCCTCTTTTGAAGCATTGTTGCAACTCACGACTTCTATCATTAAACCTCATGGATACTGGATTGGGTACAATGGACATATATATGTGACTTATGATGTTTGAATTGGCTTGTGTTTTATGCCAGCAAATATAGACCTCTACTGCTTCAACTGAGGTGAGATAAGTGTAAGGTGCATGTGTGAATGTTAGAGCGCTATCGACAAGAGTGATGCATGTGTTCCAAAATAAATTACTTAGGCAATTAAGATGAAAATGAACCAAGTCTCATGGTCTCAAAGAATTAAGTTTAGCAGACTTGAAGCATCTCAAGTTCTAGTTCATATAAGGTTCCAATGATTAAGTGCATTAAGGTCCTACCAAGCTCCGATCTTCGGATATTTCTTACACTAGTTCAATTCCAACATCAATCTAAAAAATGCAAATGCTATGTACAGTGCAACGAAGATAATTTAATGATGCAATTTTATAGTTTTGAACTTTTTATGGATTTTTTCAAAAAAGTTTTACAATATGGGTTTTAGAAAATACTTTGCAAACATTTACAAACTTTGAAAACCATTTGCAAAGCTTTTCCAAACAGTATGCACAGATTTTTCAAAATATTTTTATAACCATTTTCCAAATCATTTGCAAACTAATTTTTAAAAAAGTCTATTCACAAAAATAAAGGAATTTTTTAACCATAAATATTTTACAAATGTTATAAAAAAAATTTACATAAAGTTTTCCAAATAGTTTCAAAATCATTTTTTCAAATCATTTTTGCAAGACATATTTAGATTAGTTTATTATTTAATAGCTACAAAGAATTGTGAAAAATTTTGTACATATTTCTACAAATTTATTTCTTTTAGTTAATAAATTTTATTGTAACCATATTATTTGAAAATATGAAAGCACGAGTTGTGGCGAAAGTATATGTAAAGTATATACGACCCCCTATACTTAATTTGAGCTATGTTCTCATAGATCAGATAGAAAAAGGAAGACATGACTCATACTGAGTATTGAATTGCCTTACGACTAAATAAATGAAAGAATGAGAAGTTGACAATTCCCTCTATACTTAGGATGAAATAATCCTAAGTATGTCAGACTGTACATAAGGTAGGGAGGGTCAAGGATGGGAATGAATAGATCACAATTCCGTACGTATCCCCTTATACTTAGGGTAAGATATCCCTAAGTATAGATAGAATTGTAAACAGGAAAGGAGACAGTTAAGGGGACCAAGAAATTGATAAAAAGAAAAATGTGTTGGGTGAATGTATGCATCATTATCCCTATAATTAGGGTAAGATATACCTAAGTATAGGTAACAAAAAGAGTGATGAAATGAAATTCAGGGATAAAAACACAATGAGTACACCCCCTATACTTAGGAAAAGGTACGTCCTAAGTATAGACACACAGATCTGACGAATGATCTGAGGTGTACGCGACAAACTAAGGAAATAAAAAATAAAAGACGAAACACATACATATAAGAGGTGAGGAATGTTGAGGTGCCTCTCAACGAGCACTAGGTTTTACGCCCATATCCAGGTGCAAAGATTAGGATAACGTTGTGTCAAGGTCCAATATGACATCTATCAGACGAATGACATACACTTGCCATCGTCCGAAAGTGAGACCGACGAGGAAATAAAAAACACCCAAACATGCAATCAAGTGAGTGTATACCATCACTAGAAGAAAATCGAAAAACTAAACCATGGCCTGGTGGTTCAGAAGAAATCATCATCTTGTAGGAATGGAGTGGGTAATCAAAGCCAAAGAAATCAAGCATGGAGAAGGATGGATTAGTGATAGAATCCTCTACATCAATCACAATCTCGAAAAAATATGTAAAGTAAAGACCATGGGACTATCTAAGAATCCGACCATCTAATGTACATATGGTCGGAAGATCAAGGAAAATATCGAATGCCTCAAAACATTGCTCATCCTCATGAGGGTCATCAAGGAGAATAGACTCAAAGTAACAATAGAAACTAGACGACTCAGTTTCCGTAGTCGATAGATTGACTGCACAGTCAGTGGGTGAGACTGGGTATCTAGAAATTTTTGCATCCACACGTACAAAACCCTCGGGGTGTAATGCAAGATTATCCATGGAAAGCCATGTCATGCTGGCATCTAAAATCTCATTCTATAAGAAATAATCACACTCATCGATCGGGAGGATGTATGTTGGATGGGAGGGGCTACTAAGATGAGGCATGCGAAAATGGTAGTCCTCACTAAACATAATCTGCTAGAATGGTCTTGGTTTGTATCAGAATCAACACGATGCACGATGGGGATATGATAGTCGAGAAGAGGGAAATAGATTGTCTGATAGGAGGGATCAAACAATGCCAGTTTTGACTCCATCTTCTAAGGTACCAATAGAGATGGTATAATATGCTCCTAAAACATGACATGCAGAACTGACTAAAGGGTCGTTATGGGAAATTGGAAACGTACAACATCAGTATCATCCTCCAAACTTTGTACTTCTTGAGAGATCACATCCTCAACTAGGTATGAAACCGAAGAAACCTCTATGAAAACATCAAACAAATCATATCCAAAGTCGACCAATGTAAGCACACTCACTGCAGCCTCTATTCTGTTCTATTGAATAATATCATCTCTTTCCTTAATGCGAGCTTCCTCAATTTGCACAACATGCCAAATGGTACTAGAAGGAGACAATGGGGGAGATGAGGAGAACGAGCCAGACATACAAGACAAGAGTCTGGTCTAGACACCAACTAAACGAGGGTTGAGGTCAAACCAGACAAGGAAAAATTGTGGCTCAAGAAGAGAGTCATATTGAGCCAGACCATGAATGTTGACTCGACGATGATACCGGTGAAAAGAAGCCACAGGATCTATCTGTCGAAGGTAAGGATGAACCATAATCACAATGCAAATGAAGGAATTAAGAAATGAAAATAAGAAGAGAAGAAAAGAAATCGAAAACTACTAACTAGAAGTAGAAGGGATACACTTGGATTCATCGATCACAAACAATACACCAAGCAAACCCCAATGCACCAACTCGACATAGTGAAGACCATAAGGGTTCGATCAATTATCCTTATAGGTATAGAGTTGTGAATTTCAAACAACTGTATGAGCGTATAGGAATAGGCCTAGGATGGGGGCTCTAAATCCCAGTGTGTACATTCCTATCCTAAAATAAAATCCTCATACAATGAGGGATTTCCTCTTCCCAATACAATGAATCCATTTATGTTTATTTTAGGGTCAAGTAGATTCAGCATTCCCACTTTTATTTAAGTTATCACTTTATTTTATTGTTTTTCATGCATGACGCTTAATGAGATTTCATATATTTTTAGATCCTAGGTGGTGAAAATTAGAGGGAGAGATCGAGAGAGAAATCGCAAGTGAGAAATCAATGATGCATGCTCAGTTAGAAGACTTATAATACTTCCCATCTCTCTCCATGTGGGATGTTAAGCAGAATTGAAACCTATACTATATGTAAATACAGTTTGATGAAAGCATCCTAATACAAAAATTGGTGTTATCGTGAAGAACGAATGCTACTACTCAGAAATAGAATCCAACGGGTTCGGTCTCGGAGGCTCCTTGGGGCACACCATATTGGGTCCTAAAAGTTATGTTGGGAGACCTCTCGCGGTGTGTGGTTCTAAGTCCAAGTGAGGAGTAGTTAATCTTTGACTAGATCCAAACAAAAATCTGTAGGTACATGAATATATCATATGTGTGGACTTTATCATACATAGAATATTATGCTAGGGATCAATTACACAAAATAAGGAAAAAGAAAAGCGAGAAACAAAGAAAAATAAAAGTGAGAAAACTGAGAATAACCGATGAGGCTCCCAGGTGAACAATAACGTAAGCATTGGACCTCGTGAAAAGGTTGAAGTGTTCTGAGAATCTAAATTGTTATAAATAAAAGTATATCTCTCTCACTTAAATTACAAATATGAAATAAAAAGAAATACAAATTGGTATTGTCTTCAAAAAATCTTTATGTCTTCTTTTGTCGGACTCTCGTGTCGACTTGTGCTTAAAATCTGATTCTGCTCCACATGGGTGCATAGGTCTCCTAGGAGAGCCTCCCTCGATCCGTGGTACCTTGCAACAAATCAAACAAGAAGAGAGTTAGATAGTTCAAATTAGAATCAAATAAAATGAAAAAAATGGAAAATAGACAAGAGAAACCCAAAACCAATCTATGTGTTGTTCCTCCACATCAATGGTGCAATTTGATGAACTTGACTTTGGCGAGGGTCTAAAAATATCCACACAAAGAGCGAGGATAAAGTGTAATTGAGGGGACCACTCGCTAACGTCAAGTAATTAACAATTAACGAATAAAATAAAACAAGCATAGTGAAGCAAAAATGTGGAATTAAAATTTATTATAACTCTATAAAAGATGTGTATAAATGCAAGTATTGTAAAGGTCGAACACATGGAGTGCAGAAGAGATAGATTGGGAAAATTACTTCCAAAAATGTTCTCTTAGTCTCTTTTTATTCTATTTTTATGTGAGTATTTATTTATTTGATTTTTATGATTTTTTTATTTTTTTATTTCTAATTTTTATAAAAATATTCATTTTTTAGATTTTCTTTTTTTTAAATTTCTTTTTAATTAATTTCAATATAGGTAGATAATATAGGTGTAATATAGAGATAATACATATAATAAAAATATAAAATGAAAATAAATATAGGTAAAATACCCAAAGGTATAATCCTTTTTATTTTTTAAAGATAATAAAAAATATTTTTGAATTTTTAATTATTATAATGATTATACATAATAATATAAGTAATTATAACTATATATATGGATGTAGGATTTTTTATTTATGTATGTAACTGTAAATACTAAAAAGTCACTAAATGGAATATTTTTGTCTACTTATATTTCCCTATTTTTAGTATTTTTCTTATACTTTTTTTACTATTTTTTGGATTTTTAGTTAAAATTTCAAAACAATGACTTATAATAATAGGTCGAATTGTTTTGGAATTTAAAAATAGCCAAAAGTACCAAATTTTTACAAAACTAATTTTAATATATAGTATATTATGTACATAAAATTCATAAATGGAAATAAATATTTTTGGATATTTCTACAATATTTTTTTATTTTTATGAGGATTTTAGAGCATTTTAATTTTTAGTATTTTTCTTTTGTTATTTCATAAACTTTTGGATATGAAATGGTATTTTAATAAACAAAATACAAGATATAAAATTTAATTTCTAGTAGTGACCTAACACAATTTAGTAAAACTATTCTGTCTTTTCCATACCCCTGGAAGAAGTTCAGGGCCAAATTGCAAAATTCTCAGATTAAATAACTCAATATACATTGACAAGGTATAAATAAATATTCAAAAAGTGTGATGTCCTTTATATAATTTTCCCAAATGTTTTAATAATGAAATTAGAAATTAAAAGACTATATGGAAACAACAATAACTTAAGGGCTTAGGTGCAAAATATCTAGTCCCCTCAAGTGCACAAGCATGGAGGTGATGTGGACTAGACCTATGTGCAAATGTGAACAATATAGGGGTTAGAATGTAAATTTTAAAAATAAATAAATCTACAAAATAAAGTTTTTAGATCAAAAATAAAATACGAAAAGTGTAGGGGTATAAGGAAAAATCACCCCTCCTAGGCGATTCAACGGTTGTAGTTCATCATTTGGACATGTGGTGCATTGTGGATGTGCAATGCTATTTCGCAACGATGGCCGAGATTAGATCCTTGGATAGAGATCAAATGGTAGCTAGAGTGATGTGGACTAGACCTATGTGCAAATGTGAACAATATAGGGGTTAGAATGTAAATTTTAAAAATAAATAAATCTACAAAAGAAAGCTTTTAGATCAAAAATAAAATACGAAAAGTGTAGGGGTATAAGGAAAAATCACCCCTCCTAGGCGATTCAACGGTTGTAGTTCATCATTTGGACATGTGGTGCATTGTGGATGTGCAATGCTATTTCGCAACGATGGCCGAGATTAGATCCTTGGATAGAGATCAAATGGTAGCTAGAGCTAAGATCTAATGATTATTGTTGCTCCTAGACGAGGTTGGTTATTGAACGACAGAGGCTAATGCTGGAAGAACATGGTAGAAGCTCCACCTGGGTGAGCATCCTCCAGCTCTATCCCTCTCCTTTGATGATCCTTGATGCTGCAAAATGGTGCAAAATGTGTACAAGATGGCTCTACATCGGCTGATGTGCTCAGAAGGTCTCTAGACCTCGACGATAGGGCTCAAGAGATCAAAGAGAAGGCTCAACACATGGAATCAAGACCATAGCAAAAGTTGACCCTATGGGGTATACCTCCATTCCCTGCAAAGACAACATAGCCAAGGTAAAAGAAGGATCTTAGGGGCCTTATTGGGTGGAAATGGTAGAGATGAGGTCTAAGCGGAGCTCTTTGACGAGTGGTAGACGAGAAGAGTTGAACTCTTAATCTAGGCAGGATCAGGATGAATAGAAGAGCATGGGGCATAGATGAAGCGAAAGGGCATGAAGTGGAGGTGGTCAAAGGGTCGGAGAACAAACAATAGACAATGGAAAGCTTGTTGGAGTAGAGATTCAGCAAACTAAGGGAGTGGATTTTTACGCTACTGAGGTTAATTAAAATGCAAAATAAATGCAGCAAATAAAAACCAACAATAAAAACTACCTAGAATGAACTGAAACCTGTCGTAACATGGAGCTCGGAAGTTCACGGCGGAGGCTGGTTGGCAGAGCTGGATCAAACTCCTCTCGTGACTACAACACGCTACAGAGCAATCGATAAGAGAGAGCTATCACCTCCCTTAACTCAAAGTGCAAGGATCTAAGGAGTTCGGACCAGGTAGAGGGGACCAAAATTCAAATTGAAGTCCATACAAGGGTTATATATAGGGGTGACATTGGATTGAGGTGACATATCAATCGATTGATCCTTAGATCGATGTAGAGATTCAACATAAAATATCAGTGATCAAGGAAGAGAAATGGAGAAGCAATCATGCTAAAAGGATGAAAGAATCAACGGGGGTAAATCAATGAAGTAGGGGATGAGGCGGTATAACGTCCCTAGGTTTGAAATCAGAAGAGTTGACCAAGGGTCAACGCGAGACGAGTTCCTATTAGTCCAACTAGGTCGTTAGGAGATAAAAGAATAATACAAATGTTTATTAATTCAAAATAAAATAAGAAATCATTTTATTAATTTGAGGTTAAAGTATAAAAATATTTATTATTTTATGTGGTATTTTATTATTATTTCTATTTATTTTTACAATTTAATTTATTATTGGTTACTTTTTACAAGTGTAATTATGGGTATATTTATCTATTAATTATGTAATTTATTTTATTTTCTATTTAAATTTTCTTATAGTACATACATAATTTATATATTTATAACTTGATTAGATATATATGAATATCTTTTATTTTATTTTTTTGATATAGTATAAACACTTAATCAATTATAGCAATTTATTATATAGGTATATCTACAATTCATCTATGTATTTATGTATACTAATTTATTTTAATGTATTTTTAATGGTTTTTATTATAATTATGAGAATATACTATAAATACTTTACAAAATTATAAAATATTAAAAATTTAAAAAATAAATAAAATAATTTTTTTTATTCAACTATATTGTATAAGAGGGTCCAAAACCTAACTTTTTGCATAAATGAAACCACCTTATTAAATAGCTAATTCAAATTTATATACAATAAAAGGTGATTTTGGTGCATTTTGAGTTCATACGGAGAAGATACAAGGCTGCAAAGTTGGGATTTTAGATTTTTATTAGAGTGTAGAAAGCACAATATACATTATTTTTGCGTGAAATAAATAAATAAATAAATATTTATCTACAACTTTGATGTACAAAGTTTATTGGTTTGAGGTATGAATAATGAAAAATAAAATAGGTCCTAAAATGGATTTATTGGGGATTTACAAATTAAGGTTTTATTGTATTGTTAGCCCTTATCTCCCCCTATATTCCTTATCGACCCAGTCATCAATATGCCTAGGTCTAGGGGTTTATGGTCATTCAATACCTTTAGTATTTTATTTCATTTTCTTTTATTTTCTTTATTTTTTATTCTGGCTTTAAATACAATTTTTTAATACAATATTTACATAATAAATATTAGATGTTATTTTATGCAAAATAATGTTATTTACACGATTTACCAAGGGTTTACAGATCAAAATGAAAGAATAAAGTTGATGGAATGGAGATTCATCATTAGGAAATAATCATTCTCCCATCATACTCATCTCAAACTATTCTTGCATAGCTTCAAAAAATTCCTTGCAAAGAGTTGCATTAGTGGAACCAAACATAATATTGTCAACATATATTTGCATAATCACTAAATCAGACTAAAAGGACTTCACAAACAAAATGCAATATACTTTCCCTACTTTTAAACCTAAAGTGAGTAAGAAGTCTCTAAGTCGGTCGCACCATTCTTAAGGATCTTACTTGAGTCTATAAAGGGCTTTCTCGAGCTTCAAAACATGTTCTAACTTAGAAGGATATTCAAAACCTGGTGGTTGATTGACATAAACTTCTTTTTTAACGAAGCCATTTAAAAATGCCCTTTTAACATCCATCTGAAAAATCTATGAAACAAACAAATGCTAACATTGCTCTGATTGATTTCATCCGAGCAACACGAGCATATGTGTTGTTGAAATCAATGCTTTCTCTATAAGTATATCATTATGCAACAAATATTGTCTTGTTCTTGACAACTATTGCTCTTGAACATCCATTTGGTTCTAATAACAATGTAGTTCTGAGGTTTGGGTTACAAGCTCCCATACATGGCTTCTTTAAAATTGGACAAGATCATCGTCCATTTCCATTAACCACAAATCAATATTGCAGGCCTCATCGATAGACTTTGGCTCAACTAAGAATTTGAAAGCTGATAAAGCAAGTGAATTTAAAGTGTGATATAGTTTGGATGCCTTTTGAGATATCCTCAATCACCAACTCCTTGGGATGATCTCTAGAAATGATGAAGTCCTTGCGTACACTATGAGAAAATACTAATCTCAGGTATAATTGACGGATATATGCGAGCATCTTCCTCTATTTCTAATTTCTTTAGCGAGGATTCTTACTCAATAGAAGAAATATTAATTGCTTCCACACCGATCATTGTTTCTTAATGAAGATCCTGGAGGCAATACTACATGAAGAATATCCTAGGAAGATACCTTCTTCATATTCAACGTCTAACTTGTTAAGATTTTCCCTAGTATTATGAATAAAACATTAACATCTAATGACTTGAAAATAATCTATCCTTGGTGAGCATTCAAAGTATTCAAAGTAGAGCTTTAGAGGAGTCTTATTCAATCCTAGTAGTATCGAAGTCCTATCAATACATATCAGGCGATATTCATGACTTTTTCCTAAAAATATTTAGGTAGGTTGGATTCTCATAACATTGCACAGGTACATTCCCAAAGAATGTAACTCTCACTCTACTACGCCATTTAGAGGTGTTGTCCTAAGTGTAGATAATTCATATTTGATCCCACGCTTTACATAGTATTCCAAAAAAATTTCTTTCTCAAACTCCTTATCATGATCACTTTTTAGCTTAGTACTATTTCGTTACTCGTTCTAACATTTTTTTAGATATATTCTCAAACTATGAGAAAAGCCTTTTGAGGAAATAAACAAAAACCCAAGTAAACCTTAAGTAGCCATCTTCTATAAGAAAATAATAGCGACATTCACTTAAACTTTTTGATTTTTGTGAGTCCAAACAGTTCAAGGTGTGAGAATTCTAAAGGTCTTTTTATGCTAATAAATGGTTTCTTTGTTACGGTTTTTTATGAATTATCCCTAATTCACATATTGAACTTCTTGTAGGATAGTTTTTATAAGTTCTTAGATAAGTCACGTTTGCTAAGCCTATGGATTAAAATTAAGTGAATATGATATACTCTTTTAGGCCATAACAAGGGTTTTTTTTGTGAAGCCAACAAGAAATCCAACGACGAGGACTTATCAAATCTAAGTATGCAAATACAATTGTGCCTCCCTTAAGCAAAACTTCTAACGCGTCTTCCTTAAAAACTTCGTAACAATCTTGAAAATATCACTTTAAAACCTTTTTTGCAAATCTGAGAAACACTCAATAAGTTGTGATTCAGAGCTTCAAGAAGGCTAACACAATTAATAGAAGTTATAGAGTTCTTGACTGTACCCTTAACAATGATAATATCAATGTAGTTGTTGCTAAAAGTACTTGTCCCGTTAATATTTGCTTTGATTTTGAGGAAGAGTCATATGCTTGGATCATTCATTGTCTATGATCTACTTGTCATTCATTTTACAAGTGTTTATGTCACTTTCTGAAGAACTAAAGGAATTTGAGTTGGTGGAGTCCCTCGTTGTCTAAAGAGCTTTTCTCTTTGGGCGTTTGCGATAGTGTATGTGTGCTTTTCACTTTTGATCCTTCTCAACTCTTTTACCTTGTTGTATTCATGGCTCTTTGACTCTTGATCACTTCTCTTTTTGAGTAGAGGATAATCCTTATTGAAATGTTCTTTTGTAGTTGAAACATTCTAATTCACTTCTTTTTCAGTGGCCACCTTTCTTGAAAAATCTTTTGAACTTCCGGGTAAACATAGTAAGGTCATCTTCAGAGATCTCACCTGACGATGTCTCTTTAGTAGCTTCAAGAGCAATACTCTTCTTCATTTTGATCTCTACTTCAGCTTCTGTGGTATGGGTCTTCTAAAATTAATTGGAGAGAAGATTTCCTATGAATGCATTAACGAGCAAGTTGCTCGTAGTACTATGATCTCACCAACGAGCAAGTTGTTGGCAGTATTTGCTTCTATGATTACTATAATTGTCGTGCTCCATTTAGAAGTGAGATATTGTAGGATCTTCTTCCCTTGATTTGCTTCAAAAATCTCCACATTGAGATTCCAATGATTATTGATGATTCATGAGAATATTGTTCTATCTCCCTAATGTATTCTCTAGATTCCATCTTGAACAACTCCTATCTCTGTTGATCGAGACTGACTTGTACCTCTTTCAACTTGGTTGTAGCTCCCTACGTTTCACAGAGTTTCATCCATAGCTCATATGCGGTCTTGTATGCCGAAAAATGGTTGAACTCTTCTTTAGCGATAATATAGAAGATTGCATTCATATTCTTTAATTTGTACGTTTCTCCCTTCTTTTCCAAGTTTGACATTAGTATATCATCGATCGACTTTAGACTTATGTGCTTGGACTCACTAATATTATATACGGATTCCAGAAATATTTGCATTCTGAATTTTCAACAGTTGTAGTTAGTTCTGTCAAAATGAGGAGGCCTGACAGTGGAATGACTTTCATAGCTAGTGCATGATGCAAACTTGCCATGTGCTTAGACCTGCCCAAAATGCGGGAAAGGCCGACCCATGGGTTGGGCAGAGCATGCTGAGGTTAAAAAACCTTTGTCCAAAGCCTGCCATGGGCCGACCCATGGCCTATTTCGTTCTTTTCCCATTGAAATGTTTAATGGTATTTAATATATATAAATGATTTTATTAATGTAAATTATAGTTTATATAATTAATATAATTAGTTTACATGTCACTTGACATGTAAACTATTGAATTTTATTTAAAACTAGTGTCACAAATGAAAAACTTAAAGTGTATCATATTAATACATGTATTATTTGGCGCGTTCGCTCGCGCGTACACGCACACGTGCATATATTTGTGGGTTTGGCTAGGCAAGCCCATGCTTAAATCTCCAATCCCAATCCCAAGCCCATTGGCCAGGTCTACATGTGCACCATCCAGTGTTCGTGTCGAGTCATGGAATCTGCTCAAATACAACTTTGTGAGTTCTTGAGGATCATGATACAATTATGGGTATGAATAGCGTATCAGTGGTAGTTTAAAACATTTTGAAGAATAATACTAAGCACATCACAATTAATCAATCAACCAAGTAAGAATGTTGCACGTGATGCTTATGTAGAAACCCAACCAAGTAAAACCACAACTTGAGTAATCTTGCTCGATATTTTCGGTTAGCCAAAACAACCATCTGCTTTACTATAGATCATATGATGTTTACTCAAATATCTCAACATTTACAAAGCGTAAACGTTCACAACCTTGGATCAGATACAAAAATCATCACTACATATCAAACACAACAACTACTATCGAGGATGGACAAACTCCGATTGTCCTCTGACTTCCTTTGAAATGGTGTGCTCTGTTGTCCAAGAGCTTCCTGAACTTAAGGATCAAACACCAAAAGTTTTTGCAGAGAATGGTTAAGGATAGAAACTGATATTTCACAATAACTTTTATTTCAACACTATTATAAATAATTATCAAATATGGGTGCAATGATATTGTAAATAAGATAGCAACAACAAGAATGATTGCATATAAATTATCAAATATACGTACATGCAATTATATCACAGATTAGACAAAGCAAATAAGCAATAATATTGTAGCTGAAATATCACAAGATCTTGAAGCTTAGCAAAAGAGTCCTAACGACTATCAGAATAACTCGAAGAGCATATGGCGATGGAATATTGCTTGCTTTGATTTCTTGCACAAAGCTATCTCAGAAAATATTATCTTCAAAATATCAAGGAACTCGAAGAATAAAATAGAGAATATTGGAATATCACTCGAAGAGAATTTCTTTTTCACTATAGAAACTAAAAGTGGTTGTTGTGTCTTCAAACATGGTATGAGACCCTTATAGGAAAAAAGTATGAATGCCGGAAATAAGTTGTCTAAGAGATTGGTAAAAATTTGCTAGACGGATTGATTAGTGAATCCATATATTCTGTCAAGCCGAAGTGTCAATTTATCATTTTGTGACTATTAGGGTGCTTGAATTCAAATTATCAGATCATCAAAAGGGGTTGGTCAGTCATAGGTGGTCAATCACTAAGTTCACTTGGTCAATCAAGGTTGATCGATCAATAAGTAAGGTTGATTAATCAACATTGAGTGCTTTGATGTTCTTGATTTATAAAGTTCTGAAGATGTTGTTGAGGTTATAACTTTGCCAAATAAATTGCAAATAATGCAACAAAATTTTTAAACAACAAGAAAGAAACTTTTAGCACTTGCACTTCATTACTATAATTCACTACGTAGAGCTTCTTTAGCTTAAATAATGTGTAGTCATGTAAATAAGTAAACAAGTGAGCGATTGCTATACATCAGTTTGTCATTTTTAAAATTAAGTTCGAGAATAAAGAAATAACACAACTTGTCACCAAAGACATGGTCAACTCAAAGGAACGTAGAATCTAGTCTTCAACAGTTGATCCCATTGTTGAATGGTGCTCAAGGTTGGTGATGCAATGCCATGAGTCCTAGTGATGGACTCCATCTCCATTACGGCTTGCTCTAAAACAACAACATGTTCCATTACATCTACAGTCTTCCCTCCGACTCGAAGAGAACTTGCAGCAACAACGCCATCTACTCCGTTAATGATTCCACCAACAATTTCCTTATGCTTCGACTCAATTTGATATGAATTCATGCTAATGAAGTGTTGTATCCTCGGCTTTGATGTCACTTGTCACATGGTTAAAATTCCAAACTTGATTTTAAGAATCTAATCATTTTAGCTTCAACAAACTAAACTAACCATTCTGCTTCTATGTAGAGAATCCACAAAGATGATGCTCTTCTCATTCTTTACATGTTCATGTACTAACACTCAAGAATAAGCACAAACACAAGGACGACACTAACAACCTCCTCATGCTTTAACTTTCTTTATATGGTTTCAAACCAATAGAATGTTGTATCCTCAACATTGATACCAGTTGTCACAAGGTCACATTACATGATTTTAAGAATATAACATGTGTGGTTTTAACTTCCAACAAGCTAACTAGCCTTCTTATGACTAGAGCATCCACAAACATGTTAGAACTCCTCTTGCACTTCACCTGCTCATGCACTAATGCGCAAGCATAAGTACAAATACATGGACGATTAAAATGCTTCTTCACTCTTATTTAAAAGGGAACTACAATGTGTTGATTGGGTTGTGTGAAGAACGAGCCATACCCCTCCTTATACAAAACATAGGAAGTCAAGGGACCTACCATAATTACATTTACAATCATAATGACAACAAGACACAAGATCTTTCGTAGTCCTCAACTACCTTTGAGTTGTAGCCTCCGAACCTTCATGTGTTACCCATCCTTAGCCATCTACAAATTAAGGGGTAGTCCACCAAAACTCTACTATCGTGGCCTCCAAACCATTCGTGTACATGCATCATTGAGCATGTTCATTCGCATTCATACTTAAGTTGCATTGCTTACATGCCTCCTTGGATCATTGTGCACCAATACATATACCGTACGCCTTTGTGCGTATACCTTTGTGACCGGCCATATCTCACTGCTCCACAAGTCTTTGATGTTTCACAATGCATATTGTGCATATTGCCTCTACACTCACATACATGTTGATACATGCATCCTTTTTCATGTCTTGCATTGTTGTATGTAATTATTATGCTTGCTTCACCATGAGCTCTAGAATATATATTATGTTCCCGTGCTAGTGCGATCGTGTGACTCTCAATTTCCACGTACTCATTATGGTGGATGAATCCCCCATGACTCCAGTTGATAACGTCGAGCTGCCCACCCATGCAACTTCTTCCTGAAGTGCCACATCACTCATATCAGTACTTTCGTCATCATGCATAGATGCACATTCTCAATTACAGAATTTGAAGGTTTGACAGCTACCAAGATGGTGCCGTTCATATTTAAAATTAGACTCGGATGGCACGTCTTAAATTGTACATATTTGTATAAAGCGTATATTGTGGCACATTAAATGTGGATATATCCTCATTGATTCTATCCTCAATTGGATAGACACTTCCACGTGAGGTGTATTGAAGGCCCGATGGGAGGATCCAACCTAACGTTTTTTTGGAAAACTTCGGCTGACGGAACATTTGCCTACTTGCATTTGTACTTGACTGAGTATATACTTCCCTACGTGAAATTGTATAACGAAATTGAGGTTATTATATTTTTCAAGAAGTGTAATTTTTCATCTGTAATTTTGTTCCCAATATTAAAGGAATTTCATAATATCTACTACGGGTTAACTCAGTATAGAATATGTTGCATGTTTGTTGAGATATAAAGCTCTCCTCTTTGAAACATGTTAAGTGACATGAAATTGTTAAACAAAGTGGGGATTTCGATTTGTTTTATAATTTTGTCGGTCTCCTTTCCTTTTTATTTTATCTAATAAATAGATAAAATAAAAGCAAACATATAAGCTTTGATGTTGTTAGATGCTCCCCTAACCAAACAGTTCCTCCTCTTATGTTCTCTCCTAATATAGCATAACAAAGGGAAACATATATAATACATTCATAATAAGTGGTATTTATCCTTCATTCTAGTTCGATCCGTCGGATTAAAAAAATGGTATGGATTGTAGAAAGAGGTAACCTACGTGATGTCATTACGATATGATCATCATAATCAAGAATTTCTTTTTTCTAGAAAATATATCTATATTTTAAGCTTACCCTCATCAAAACAGGCTTGTTCTTCCGAGGGCCAGGGAACTTTATAGATCTTCTCACAAGATTCAAGAAGCACTTGCGTATCTCACCTTTGTACCCCCCTTTTTCTTATCTCTAATAATTCAAATCATGATTACTAATCATCATTAACACCACCTATATCATAATAACTACCATTTATGTTAAAGTTTTAAAGAAAATCGACTAAACAAGGAGTTTGAATAACTCACACTAATCTCGCATATATCTTACAAAACAAAATACTAGCAATAATGAAGGATTCCTCCTTATTGTTTGCCACACCTCCCTATCACATCTTCTTTATCCTCCAAACTGAGGAGTGAATGTATACTTTAATGGATAATTATTGAAGTTTGTCCATAATTCTTATTAAGTTAGTTTGAGGAATAAGAAAATAATAAATATTGTAGACATAGATACAATAAATGATGTGATCATAATTTGACCACTTTATTGTGGATAACTTATTAGATAAAATCCCCCTTATGATCTCTTGTATTCAAAGAAGTATAAATCATATATTATACCTTTTATCTGCAACAATATCATGTTTCAAAAAGGGATTGACGGCGCAGCTTGTTGCCCGTCTTCCAACGGTTTCTTTGTAATATATCCTGTTGTAAAGAATATGAATGGTTTTTTAAATGAGATTTTTTGCAACAAATGTTGTTATACTAAAAAAATAACTAAAATAATTTTATTACTCATCGAATATTTGAATCATTATATCGGAATTCTCAATCTAAAAAAAGATTCTCAAAACTCTAAGAAATTCACAAAATTCTGAAACGCTCAAGCATTTGAATAGTCTATGGTGCCTGGCGCGAAACCAAACAGGGTTTGATTATTTTAGAAAATCTCACGTGTCAAGATTGTAGATGGTACTTTTTATGGAGCGGATCATTTGTTGTTACAGCGTGGGGGAGGGGAACCATTCAATGGGGATGGAGATGAGCGCCAAACAGCTCGTCACCCATGACCACCCTTGGATCTCTATCAAATGGTTCCGGCCATTACAGCACCAATTATCACAGCAGAGGATCGATCCGCCGCCACTTTTCACACCTAATTTTACCACCAGCTTCTAAAAGAAACACATATTCACATGAAAGGAGGACTGGTAATGGATCCTATTCGATGAAAACAGACAAGAACTGTGTTGAGGAGGCAGTAGATCAAAGGAGTCCTAAAAAAATCGGACATGGCACACAATGCTGCAAATGAAGCTGTTAATAATAGAACAAGAGACGTGCATAACATGCCACCTCCTTTCTTTCCTTTGTTTTCTACCTAACGTCCACACACAAGGTATATTGTCCTATTCTCTCTGTCATTGATTGCAAAGTTGGAGACTTCCTATCTGTAAACCTCGCAGGATCCTACATACTTCCAGATCCAATCTGCTATGTTCGCAACAGGAATAAAAATTCTTTCAAACTCAAAGTTTTCTTTTAAAGATGTCTTGAATGTTAATCCGTCCATTAGCCTACAATCTTATTCGGTAGTACAAGTGTGTTCCTGCCGGGGCTCGTATTGGAATCCGCGTATATGCATGTGACTATACAACAGTATATGAACAAGCTGAGATTCCTGGCTTAACTTGTGGATTTCCCAATCAAAATCTGTCTGCATTATCAGATGTTTGTGATCATATCCTTTTCGAGCAATCAGTGGGTACATTCCAATCGAGTGATCCATCAGTCTTCAATGCGTCTAACAATTTCCACTTAAATGAGCATGCCCACGTGAATGAGACTGGCCATGTCTATTTAGCTGAATATCAGCTAAGCAGGCCACATGTTCAAGTCCACATCCCGCCAAAAGCATGAGAGGTCGCGGCAATGCTGCAGATGATTAGTTTGGATGATTTTGCGTACTGGCCGACGGCCCAGCCACGACGGTCCCTGAGATGAATGATTGGCGCAAGGATGTCGACCTTTGTTGGGCATGGGTCCTGGGTGATAATATCGTGGAGGGACATGAGGTCTGCTGAGGATCAGTGGGACAGGAGTCCACATGCTGCATGTGGGCAGTCTTCAGCATCGGGAGAACAATGCGGTGATGGGATATACAACTTCTTCCATGTCAAGGCAAGGGACTTCCCTTCAAAAATAAGGGAAGCCATGTTTGGGAGGGGGCCCCTTGAGTTGCTTAGCTAGCCAGATAATACACATACATACAATTTTAGTGTTTAGTTTCTTTGATCATGTAGAGTGATGTTATCAGGACGTGGACACATGACACCCTGGAAAACTGACATAAGAGATTGAGACGATAACCTCAAAACTTGATTTGAGCATTTTGAGTTGCTGCGGTCTTGAAAATGGTCCAGATTGATGCTTTTGAAGCTTCTTCTATATGTAAAACCTCCCTCTATTACAAGTGGAAATAAGAGAAGAGAGAAGAGCCACTGTGCAATTGGCTAATGGGTCTCACAACTTAGTTAAGGCATTTATGTATGCTGACGGATGCACGAGACCCATTGTGAAATTCTGAAATATCTTTCCTGTCCTTGTGAGTCCTGCACGCATCCGTTAGGATACATGGTAATTTCCCAACGGGACCGGTTGACACGTTTGGAAATAAGGAAAATGATCCACTATAACCTTTTTTTTATAAATGATCATTGGCATTCTTACAAAGCAGAACTAGTACAGAAAACGAGAATAAGAGTTTTAGTACATGATAACTGGTTTTTAACCCACACATGTGTAGGGAGAAACCATGGGATCGAAATATATTAATCCACCAACATTGGCTTGATTTTACAGCCCATATGAACTCAAGTTGCTTCAAAGAAGATTTTTTATTGAAGCTACACAAAGTGTTTTCAAGCCTTCCTTGATGGACTTCGAAAAAATGGTCTCTCCCCGCTTTTACATAGTTTCTAAGTGTACGAGGCCTCCTATTGATTTTCTCTTTATATTCGTACTATTTTCTTTGTTTTGTCTATGTTTACTCTTTTTTCTTCGAGGAGTCTTATTGAGAACTTCATTGCATTTTTCTCGTTTGTACGATAACGATTTCACTCTATATAAGAAAACATGTCCCATTTGCTCTTCCACATGGTATCGGAACGATGGTCCTTGATCGGAAATCCGGGCAACTCTTGACCTATCCTTACCCCTTTCACCGTCACCCCTTATTCCATGTAGAGTTCTCTACACTAGAAGTTCTCTATACTTGATGTTCTCTACTGATGAACACGAAGATCGTGTGAGTGATCCTAACGTCCGATCTTGGAGGGTCTGTGGTGCTCAACAAGTCAGGCCCTACAGTCGTTGTGTCGAGTGCTCTCTTGGCTCTCAGATATCGACAAATCGTGTGCATCAACAATCAACCCACAATGATGAAAAGAATAAGATGAGCTAAAATTTATTATGCCCTACAAAATAGTATGTATAACATGCAAGTGTAGGAATAGAACCACAAAGGAGCAACGGGGTAGCCACAAAAATTGGCAGTCCAAAACGAAAATCAATAAATGTTTTTGTGTGTCTTATAGGGATTTTTAGTTTTGTTTCTGGGTTCTTAATATTTTATGTTTTTTATTTTTAATTTATACATTTTTTACTTTTATAATTTTTATTTTCTTTTTATATTTTCATTAATATTGATTTTCTTTTTTATTTTTAAAATGTATTAAATTTATATATATATATATATATAAGTACATATGTATGAGATAATTATTATATAGGATAAATATATATATATATATAATGTATAATCTTAAAAATACCTTCAAGTACAATCCTTTTTATTTTTTTTAAGGATTTAGATATTTATAGAGATTTATAAATATTAATAATTATTATAGGTTATATATAGTACATATATACATGTATATAAACTATATATAGTATTCTATTTATATAAAAAAATATACGATTAAAAATTACTAAATAAACGGTTTTTGCATTTTTTCCTCTATTTTTATAAAAAAAATTTTATTTTTGCAAATTTTTTATAATTTTAGTGGATTAAAAATGTCAAAATAGGGATTAAAGATAATAGGACCTATGGTTTTGAATTTAAAAATAGATAAATACCTCAAAAGTTTCCAAAACTATTTTCAATATATAATATATAATATAAGCAAAATTCAAAAATATGAATAAATAGTTTTGGACTTTTAAATAATTTTTAATAATGTTTATAAGGTTTTGGTGATTTTCATTTTTTAGTATTTTCCTTTTTTAATATTTAGTGAATTTGACCTGGAGTTACAAAATACAATCATAGAGAATATCTAAACTTCTTGGGATTTTTTTAACATTTTTGTAATTTTTATGTTCTTTTAATTTAAAATTGGAGGAAAATGTAATGTTTTGTATTTTAAAAATTGGAAAAGATTTTTAATTACCTCATGAAAAATATAGGTGATTTAAAAAAGCCCAAGGTGCTGAAATTATTTTCCTATAAATTTTGGATGTAGAATGTTATTTTTAATAAAGAAAATACAAGAAATGAAAATAATTGTTCTAGCAGGAACCTATTTGTAATGAAAATAAAACTTTAATTCATTCCATAACACTTTACAACCGTCTAAGCTACATATGCAAAAATCCCAAAATATTCAATAAATAACATGCTAGCATGTGTATATTTGCAATGTACAAAAATTTACGGGGCCTACTTGTAATTTTTCTCAAAACATTAACAATTAAATACAAAATCCATGAACTAAACAATAACACAAACCCACAGGGGTGTCCCTGTAAAATGTTCCACCAGTCATGTGTATGTACACGAGAGGTGACATGGACTAGATCTAAAAGCAAATAAAGTAAATGCAAGGGTTTCTATGCAAATATAACAAAAATAAATGAACTAGTATAGAAAACTAGAATAAGAGTTTTAGTACATGACAACTGATTTTTTACCCACCCATGTGCAGGACGAAACCATGGGATCGAAATATATTGATCCCCAACATTGGCCTGATTTTACAGCCCATATGAACTCGAGTTGCTCCAAAGAAGATATTTTGTATTGAAGCTACATAGAGTGTTTTCAAGACTTCCTTGATGGACTTCAAAAAAGTGGTGTCTCCCTGCTTTTACATGTTTTCCAAGTGTATGAGGCCTCTTATTGATATTCTCTTCATATTTGAACTATTTTCTTTGTTTTGTCTATATTTACTCTTTCTTCTTCTAGGAGTCTTATTGAGAACTTTATTGCATTTTTCTCGTTTGAACGATTAGGATTTCACTCTATATAAGAAAACATGCTCTGTTTGCTCATCCAAATGGTATCGGAACATGGTCTTAGATCGGAAATCTCGGCAACTCTTAACTTGTCCCTACCCCTTCCACCATCACCCCTTATTTCATGTAGAGTTCTCTACACTTGAAGTTCTCTGTACTTTGCATTCTCTACTAATGAACACGGAGATCGTGTGAGTGATCCTAACGTCCGATCTTGGAGGATCTATGGTGCTCAACAAGTCAGGCCCTACAGTCATCGTGTCGACTGCTCTCTTGGCTGTCAGATATCAATAATCTCGTGCATCAACAATCAACCCACAATGATGAAAAATCAATGAATAATGTGAGATAAAATTTATTATGCCCTAGAAAATAGTATAGATAACATGCAGGTGCAGGGGTCGAACCACAAAGGAGCAACGGGGGTAGCCACAAAAATTGGCAGTCCAAAAAGAAAATCAACAAATTTTTTTGTTTCTCTTATAGGGATTTTTTATTTTTTTGGGGGGTTCATAATGTTTTATGTTTTTTTATTTTTAATTTATACATTTTTACTTTTATAATTTTTATTTTCTTTTTATATTTTTCTTATTTTTAGTTTTCTTTTTACTATGTAATAAATTTATATATAAGTATATATAGATAATATATATGAGATAATTACTATATAGGATATAAATATAATATATATAATCATAAAAATACCTTCAGTTACAGTCCTTTTTATTTTTTAAGGATTTTTAAATATTTATAGAGATTTATAAATATTAATAATTATTATAGGTATAGTAGATATATATATAAACTATATTTTGTATACTATTATACAAAAAATATATACAATTAAAAATTACTAAATAAATTGTTTTTTTCTAAATTTTTGTACATTTTTATGTTTTTGCGATTTTTTTGTATTTTTAATGGATTAAAAAAGTCAAAATGGGGATCAAAGAAAATATGACATATGGTTTTGGAATTTAAAAAAAGATAAATACCTCAAAGTTTCCAAAACTATTTTCAATATATAATATATAATATATAACATATAATATAAACAAAATTCAGAAATATGAATAAATATTTTTGGATTTTAAATAATTTTTAATAATGTTTATAAGGTTTTGGTGATTTTCATTTTTTTAGTATTTTCCTTTTTAATGTTTAGTGAATTTTGGCCTGGAGTTGCAAAATACAATCAAAGAGAATATCTGATTTCTTGGAATTTTCAAAATATTTTTTGTAATTTTTATGTTTAATTTAAAATAGGAGGAAAATGTAATGTTTTTGTATTTTAAAAATAGGAAAAGATTTTTAATTGCCTCACGAAAAATATATGTGATTTAAAAAACCTTAGGCACTTAAATTATTTTCCTGTAAATTTTGGATGTAAAATGCTATTTTTAATAAAGATAATATAAGAAATAAAATTAATTATTCTAGCAGGAACCTATTTGTAATGAAAATAAAACTTTAATGCATTCCATGACACTTTAAAACTGTCTAAGCTACATATGCAAAAATCCCAAAATATTCAATAAATAACGTGTTAACATGTATATATTTGCAATATCCAAAAAAATTTTATGGGGCCTACTTGTAACTTTTTCTCAAAACATTAACTATTAAATACAAAATCCATGGACTAAAACAATAAAACAAACCCACAGGGGTGTCCGTACAAAATGTTCCACCCCTCACGAGTATGTACACGAGAGGTGACATGGAATGAATCTAAAAGCAAATAAAGTAAATGCAAGGATTTTTATGCAAATATAACAAAAACAAATGAACTAGTACAGAAAATGAGAATAAGAGTTTTAATACATGACAACTGGTTTTTTACACACGTGTGTAGGAAGAAACCATGGGATCGAAATATATTAATCCCCTAACATTGGTTTGATTTTACAGCCCATATGAACTCAATTTGCTCCAAAGAAGATATTTTGTATTGAAGTTACATAGAGTGTTTTCAAGACTTCCTAGATGGACTTTGAAAAAGTGGTGTCTCCCCGCTTTTACATGTGTTCTAAGTGTATAAGGCATCTTATTCATATTCTCTTCATATTCGGACTATTTTCTTTGTTTTGTCTATGTGTACTCTTTCTTCTTCTAGGAGTCTTATTGAGAACTTTATCGCATTTTTCTCGTTTGAACGATTAGGATTTCACTCTATATAAGAAAACATGCCTTGTTTGCTCTTCCAAATGGTATCGGAACATGGTCTTAGATCGTAAATCCGGGCAGCTCTTGACCTGTCCCTGATGAACGCGCTTTTTATCAAGGGTCTGAATATGTCGTCGTGGCGACCCTCAATAAAAAGCGAGTGATCAACAATTGACCCACAATCAAAGAATAAAACAATCAAGCTCAAAGGAAGGGTGAATCAATCTTTATTTACTCTACCATAAAATGTATAGGGAACAAGCATGTAGAGGTCGAACCACAGAGAGCAATACAAAAATGCATGAGCCTATATGTGCATACCAGTCATTCTTGAGTGAAGTGGGTCTCTCTTTTTTTTATTATTTTTTTTTGTATTTTTTTTTTGTTTTTATAATTTTTATTTTGATTTTATATTTTATACTTTTTTTATATTATTAATTATATAAATCTATATAATATATATATATATAAAGAGATATATATATATAGGAAGAGGGAGAGAGAAGTAATATAGAATATATATATATAAGCATAAAAACTTAATATATAGACTTATATTTTTAACCCTTTTTTTTATATTTTTTTTTATATTTCTAATTTTTATGTATTTTTTTTTTTAATTCAAAAATGTCCATAATCTAGGACTTAATAAATAGCCGTATATGATTTGGGTTTTAAAAATATCAAATAATACCCAAAATTGCCCAAATTAATTTTTTCATATGAATAATAATATATAGATAATTATAAAAGAGAAAAATGTATTTTTTTTTTGGGTTTTTAAAGAGTTTTTCTAATTTTTATGTTGCTTTTGGGGTTTTAGGATTTTTTTATTTTCTTTTTCATGTTTTTAGGTTTTTTCCTTTTCTGGACTCAATATATATATAAATATATCATATATCATTTTTTTTGAATTTTTCAAACACATTTTCTAATTTTTTTGTATTTTCTAATTTAAACAGTACAAAAAGGGCTTCTTTTTCATTTTTAATAATTAGGAAAAATGCGAAAAATGCAAACTAAAATATGTGCGTGAACAAGCATGGCATAGAGCACCTATCCTAATTTTTGTGGATTTTTAGAAGCCTAATAGGTATTTTTTAATAAATGGATAAAGACACAAAAATAATTAAGCCTGGCAGGGGTATTTTTGCAAATAAAATAACATCCAGGGGCACATGTGCAAAAATACCAGAAAGTTAAAACGTGTTCTGTGATTTTAGGGACTAAGAACAAATAAAGAAACCCGCCAGGGCCCCCTTGCAATTTAACCTCCACGTGGGACTACACGTGATCCGCACCCACAGGGACCAAAATGCAATATCAGAAAGTTCAGGGTCCTGGTTGCAATTTTTCATAAAAATAATATACTGAATATTTTATTTACTGGACTAAATTCAAATTTACAAACATACAGGGGGGTCTTATGCAAAAAGCCCACCTCACGTGGGACGACACGTGAGGTGACGTGGACTGGACCCAAAAGTAGTATCAAAACAGTACAGGGGGTCTCATGCAAAATATCCACATTAATTATAACGTGCTTATTTATTTACAGGACTGAAAATAAAAGACAAAAAAGGCGGGGGTCGAATGTGAAAATTACCCCCAAAAGGCGCGCTGATGGACGGCTGATCTTCGTTCACTTGGCACGTGGCGCCTCCACGTGCGCCGATGACGGTTCGTCGATGGATCGCTAGGATTAGATCCTCCGAGATGATCCGACGGTCGAGGCGGTGCTCCATCGGACGGCTGGTCTTCAATCTGGGCCTTCGTCTTCATCCAACGGCGGAGGAGCTGCGAGGAAGAACAGGGAAGAAGCCTCGCCGAGGCGAGCTTCCTCCGCTCGGATCTCGCTCTCCCGCCGGTCTTCTTCGCTCCTGAAGGTCCAAGAAGCTTCCTGGAGGTGTCCTCTAACGTCTGGAGGTCTCGGATCGGCCAGAGGTACACCGGAGCGCTGCAACGAGCTCGAAGTAGGGTTACGGCTCCAGATACCTCCGCCGGCTTGTAAATCGACTCCAGGTGCTCTATTTCGCACCTAACCTGCACAGGAAGAAAGAGTGGCTCGAGGGCGTCTTCCTCGACCAGGGGTTTTGAAGCTGTGAGCAAGCGGATGGTGGTGGGCGACGAAGCTCCGGCGAAGGGTGGTGGAGGAGCTTCGATTCGCAGAGCTGGGCGAGCTCTGGTTGATCTTGGAGCGTGGGTGCGTGGAGAATACGTAAGGGAAGGCGATGAGGTGGGGCGAAGGGTCAGATAGCGTGCTGATCAGAGTAGAGAGGTTCGCCGGAGCTAAACTCCGGCGAACTTCGATCTTAAGCTAATCGAGCAACTGAGGCTCTACGGACTGATCTAAAAGCTAAACTACGAAGTAACGACTAAAACTAAGCTAAAAACGGAAAGAAAGCAGCTCTTATACCTGGTGTGCGACCAGGGAGCAGGACCTCCGGCGACGCGGCGGCCGTGGGCGCTCCTTCGACTCCTCCAACTGCCTGAAGCTTCCAGGAGGACCCTCCTGTCACAAGGAACCTCAGAGGACTGGAATAGACGGTGGAAGACGACGGAAAGGGAGGCCAAAATGGATGAGGAGGTCGGAGAGTTTATTTATAAGCAAAGTTTGCGCCCTTATTGGCCGGCAGATCTTGGTGAATCTAGATGCTGTACAAGGAATCATGGGATGCGGCGTGATTCGTGGATGTTCGAGGAACAAATCTCATGAAGGGTCTTATCACCCTTGAGCAACACAATCGGCGTGAAAAATCGAGGAAGAGGGACCTCTCGTGACTTGTCAGAGGGGCCATCCTTGAGTCAGAAGAGTTGACCCGAGGTCAACTCTTGCCGGCCTGTGGTTGGTCCACGGGGGCCGCTAGAAGACAAAATAGGCTGGAGTATCAAAGAATGAATTATTTAGGCTAATAAACGATTTTATTATTTTTCAAGTATAAAATAAAAAATCTTTATTATTGTATGTAGTATTTTAATACGATTTTTATTTATTTTTATGAATTATTTTATTATGGTTTTAATTGAATAATGTGTATATGTGTATATCTACATGTATTTTTTTGTATATTTTATTTTTAATTTATTTATTTTATTTTATTATTTTAGTTTCTTATTTTATAATTTTATAACTTATTTTTGTGAGTATAAGTATATTTTTATTTTATTTTTATGAGTTTATTTATATTTTTAAATAAATAGATGTATGTGTATGTATGTATACTTATAGGTACTTTACCTATATATTATATGCATTTTATTTATTTAATGAATTTTATTTGTTTTTATTTTGGATTTGTATTTTTAATAAGTTATGTGTAATATATATATTTTTAGAAAAATATAGATGAATAAAATAATTAAAGAATGTTTTCTCTTTTATTTATATACACATGGGTAACATAGGTATTTTGCCTAGGTATCAGCTAGGCTTATTTTATTTTTGAAATTTCTTTTTGGTTTTCTTTTAATTTCAATATGTACATGAATTATATACATTGTTTACAAAATTCTAAAAATATGAATTTATAAAAGTAATGGATATTGAATAAAATGAATATTTTAATCAGGTATTATGTACAAGAAGGGCCAAAAACCTAACTTTCACAGATGGACTCCAAAAATTATGGAACTAATTTTATAAAATAGTTTATGAAATGCTGTATACAATTAGAGGTGAGTTTGGGTGATTTGGAGTTTTAATTTGCAAGATATGGGTCTGTGAAGTTGAGATTTCTGCTTTTTATTATGTGTATAAAATGTACACTGTATATTATTTTCACATAAACTCAATTTTGTATTTTTATTTACATTATTAGCTACATCTTTCATGTACAACAGATTTTAATTTGATGAATAAATAATTCTTTACAAAATAGGTGTCAAAAATGCATAAATGAATGAATAAATAAATGAGATATTTATTGTATAATTGGCCCTTATCTCCCCCTACTTTATTCCTTGTCGACCAATTCCATGCTGGCCTTGGTCTCGGGGTTAGGGTCATAAAATATTTGCAATATTTTATTCCTTTTTCTTTTCTTTTCTTTATTCTATAATTTTGGCATTAAAAACCTTATTTTATGTATAATTAATACAATAAATAATAGATGCTAATATGTACAAATTAATGCTATTTACATGCATTTGCTGGGGTTTTTAAGGCCAAAATGATAGAATAAAGGTGATGAACTGGAGATTCATCACCCCCCTATACTTGCCTTTGCTGGTCCCTAGCAAATACTTATGCAATAAGTATCCGAAGGATAAAGGAAAGAAAAAGGAAAATGAAAGGAAGATAGAGTGAATAGGGGGTGCTTTCAGTGCAATGCATGTCTCTACAAAATCTGAGATTGGAGCTCCTGTCAGTCCTTAGGTGTGGATGTGTGTGGAACCTAGTCGGGAACCAAATTTAAAGCACAACAGCCTTCGATAATCGCAGAATTCGGTTCAAAGCACCTTAATAGCCTAGTCAGAACTAGCCTACACCATACACAAACCCTTATGACTATGAAGCTGACTTGTACAGTGAGAGTGGCTCCCCACCTCAGAAGTGACAAAGAAACACCCTCCCCCAACCTGGTAACTCTAATGCCTCGGTCTAGCAACTCTTTCCTCGAGAAGCGGGGTATTCCCTTCTAAGTTCAAGTGCAACCGGCTCAAGAAGAGGGGGAAGAAGTATAGACTTTTGGAAGCTCAGCCAGTGTAGCCGAGTCTCCCGCTGCAAGCTTCATGAGATGAAACATGGATACCACAAGCTTTTGCTTTATTGAACTATATACATACTCCGGTGGGATTATTAAATTTTCAATCCGACCCACCACTTTTTTGGAGTTCTTTTTGCATTTTTTTTTTTTCAATTGCATCTGTACAACATATCTACATGAGCAGCATATACAAGAAATTTTCCTCTTGAGCCAGTAGACTATCCCTCTTTTGAAGCTTTATTGCAACCCACGGCTTCTGTCTTTAGACTTCATCACCACTAGACCAAGTTGAGGTGCACTTCCTTCACTATAAGAAGAAGAGAGGTTCCGCCTAGAAGTACTACCCTCATATGCTACCCCAAGCCAAAGGAAACTGCCTCCTCACCACCTCATCCATGGAGAGCTATGTGAAAGGTGCAGGTGTCCAAGTTAGGTCACGGCCGACAAGAGTCATGCGTGTGTTTCGAAAAGTTCTAGTTAGTCCACTGAGGTGACTTGAACCCAGCCCTGCTTTCTCAAAGAATTAAGTCTGACTAGACCTGAAGTACCTTAAACCTAGTTCCCCTAAGGTTCCAGTGCAGTTAGGTGCAGTAGGGTCCAACCGAGCTCCACTCTGAGACTTTATTAGACTGATTCAATCATCAAGCTCACTCAAAAAGAATATGCATGGTATGCTTATGCTATGCACAATGAATGATGCAAATTTTCACAGAGGATCTTTAAAAAGAATCAAAGATTATTTTTACACAAAGAATTTTTGCAAATAAAATAAGAGCTTGACACATACCAAAAGTATACACCATTATTTACACGGGCGTACTGCTTTATTTACAAAATGTATGAATTTATACAGACTTTACATGGAATAGTTTATTTCGGTTGTTGAGAAAGAATTTTATGTACTTTATTTCTTATTTACAGGTGTTTGTAATAGTGATCTTATCCTTCAGTTCTAGTTTTGAACATAGTTTTGCAAACTATAGTACACGATAATTTTTGCAATCATTTTCACGCATTTGAAAACTATTTTTGCAAAGAATTTTTCACACTATATGTACATTTTTCACAATAATTTTGACAAACATTTTTCAAAATATTTGCACACAGGTCTTTCAAATCCTTTCTTTCACACAAAGAAAAATTTTTGCCATAAAAACCATTTTCACACCGTTTGAAATCATTTCACATCAAATCTTTCAAAACTGGTCACACTATTTTTCAAATCATACTGTATAGGTATCTGATTTATTAGTCAGTATATACAAAGGAAGAGAAACTGTATTTTATGGTTTTGGTCTTATAGGCTTTATTTGAACTTATTCCTTATTTACAAATGAAAGATTTTTGTGTGGATTCCTCAGACTCACTTCGAGAATCATTTTCTCAAGGGTTTTTTTTTTTTTTTTGAAAACTCTAGTCCAAAATAATTTTGCAATATGTACACGTATTTGAAAATCCTTTTACAAATGTTTTACACAACATAGATAGATTTTTCGAAATACCTTTGACAATCAACTTTTCACAATCATTTGCACACTAATTTCCACATATTTTGCTTTTACTCAAAGAAAATAGGTTTTTCACACAAACTACTCTTTTCAATCGTTGAATACTTGTTCACGCTATTTTCAAACAACTTTCACAAGATTTTTCAAAAAACAAAACGTTTCGTAAAACACTTTTCTGACTTACTAGTCAGTATAATTACAACTAGTCTGAGGAACTCACAATCATCTTTTATTATTATAGAGCTACTTTTTATATCCTATTTTATCGAGGTGATATTTTATTTTTCAGTATGAGTTATGGCTTATAGTATATACATGGTATATACGACCCCCCCTATACTTAGCTTGAGCTATGTCCTCATAGATCGAAAGGAAAAGCAAAGACATAACTCGTACTGAGTATAGACAGATCTAAAGAATGAAGGAATAATTAACGGGATGAATGAATGAATGAGAAGTTGACCGTCCCCCCTATACTTAGGATCAAGTAATCCTAAGTATAGCAGACTGTACAAAAAGCAGGGAGGGTCAAGGGTAAGAATAAACAGATCGTTCTCCGGTTGCCTCCCCCTATACTTAGGGTAAGATATCCCTGAGTATAGACGAGGAGAGGAGACAATGGAGAGGATCAACGAATTGACCTACTCGGGGTGCACGCCCCCCTATACTTAGGACAAAGTACGTGCTAAGTACAGAAAACTGTCCACAAGGTCGGCACCTCTTAGATACAAAGAAAAGAAGAAAAGAAGAAAAGAAGAAAATCAGAGAAGAATTTGTTGGATTGCATAGTCTGAATCTTTCGATGCCGCAGGTGCTGTCGAGGTATCATCATGGTGCATGAGCTGAACGGAGTCAACAACGGCCAAGAATGCATCAGGTTCCAAGTAAGGCTTCAGTAGTTGGCCATTGACGACGAAAGGCTGTGCGTCAGGGGACAATTCTGATATCGCGATGCTTCCGTTGTCACGCACTTCACATATTCGGAATGGCCCTGTCCACTTACTTTTTAATTTTCCTGGGAATATCCGCAACTTTGCATCAAACAACCACACTTTCTGCCCAACATCGAAGGTCTTTCGTCTGATGTGCCGGTCATGCCAGCGTCTCACCTTCTCCTTGTACATCAAGGTGTTATCGTATGCATAGTCTCGGAATTCCAAGAGTCTGTTCAGATCATCCTTTCTCTTCTGACCACTTTGGTGTGAGTCCAAATTACAGCTGTTGATTGCCCATAAAGACTTGTGAATTAATTCCACGGGCAGATGGCACGGCTTTCCATATACAAGACGATAGGGCGACATGCCCAAGGGAGACTTGTAGGCGGTTCGATATGCCCATAGAACCGAGTCCAAGAGTTGAGACCAGTCCTTTCTGTTTGGCCTAACAAGTTTCTGCAGGATAGTCTTGATTTCTCTGTTCGATAATTCTGCCATGCCATTGGTCTGAGGATGGTAAGGAGTGGCAACCCGGTGGTCAATGCCGTACTCCTTCGTCAACTTCTTGACCTCTTTATTGATGAAGTGACTACCCCCGTCTGAGATAAGGATTTTCGGTATCCCAAACCGCGAAATGATGTTCTTTTTGAGAAACTGGCAAACTGTTTTGCTATCGGCGGCTCGAGCAGGGATAGCTTCAACCCAACGACTCACGTAATCGACGGCGAGAAGGATGTGCTGAAATCCTTGACTGTTAGGGAAAGGTCCCATGAAGTCAATGCCCCATGCATCGAAGACATCTGCTATCTGAATGATTTTTAGGGGCATTGAATCTTTGGCAGTGAGTGTACCTTTCATTCGCTGACAGTCAGTGCATCGTTTAACAAATTCAGTTGCATCCTTGAATAGAGTAGGCCACCAGAGGCCACACTGAAGTACTTTGGCTTCCGTCCGATCTCCAGAGTGGTGTCCGCCAGATTCGAGCGAGTGACAATGCTCGAGGACACTTGATTGTTCCGTCTGAGGGATGCACCTGCGCCAAATACAATCTGCCCCTTCTCTGAATAAAAGAGGATCTTCCCAATGGTAGAAACGGATGGTCGACATAAATTTGCTCTTTTGGTTCTTCGTCCAATCCGACGGTATTACCCCAGAGACGAGGTAATTGACAATCTCAGCATACCAAGGAAGAGAATCTATAGCTAAAATGGTTTCGTCAGGGAAGGTTTCTGTGATAGGTGCATTGCTCAGGGGAGGTTCATGATGCTCTATTCTGGAGAGATGATCTGCTACCACGTTCTGGGTTCCAAGCTTGTCCTTGATTTCCAAATCGAATTCCTGGAGTAGAAGGATCCAACGAATCAGCCTTGGCTTGGCATCCTTCTTCTGTTGTAAGTAGCGGATAGCAGAGTGGTCTGTAAAGATGGTGACTTTGGATCCCAACAAATAGGATCTGAATTTCTCTAAGGCGAAAACCACAGCCAGCAGTTCTTTCTCTGTTACAGTGTAATTTCTTTGAGCTTCGTCTAACGTTCTGCTGGCATAGTGAATGGCGTAGGGCGCTTTATCTTTTCTTTGCCCAAGAACAGCTCCAACTGCAAAGTCGGACGCATCGGTCATTATTTCGAAGGGAAGAGTCCAGTCGGGCGGCTGTAAGATCGGAGCCTGAGTGATAAGCTCCTTCAAGTGATTGAAAGCAAGGAGAACTGGCTGATCAACAATAAAATCCGTCTCCTTGCACAAGAGTTCTGTCAGAGGTCGGGCAATGCGGCTGAAATCCTTGATGAATCGCCTGTAGAATCCCACATGCCCCAGAAATGACCTCACATTCTTGACTGACTGAGGTGGCTGAAGATTTGAAATGACGTCCACCTTCGCCGGGTCGACTTCCATGCCACGTTTGGAAACGACGTGGCCCAGCACAATACCTTCGGTGACCATAAAGTGGCTCTTTTCCCATGAGAGCACTAAATTGACTTCCCGGCACTTTTGAAGTACTCTGTCTAGATGCTTAAGACAAGAATCGAAGCTATCACCATAGACGGAGAAATCGTCCATGAATACCTCGAGGAAACTGCCTACCATCTCGGCGAAGACTGCTAACATGCATCTTTGGAAGGTTGCAGGTGCATTGCACAGTCCAAAGGGCATTCTCTTGAAGGCGTAGGTGCCGAATGGGCAAGTGAAGGTGGTCTTCTCTTGGTCTTCAGGGGCGATCGCCACTTGGTTGTACCCAGAGTACCCATCCAGAAAGCAGAAGAACTCCTTGCCTGCTAATCTTTCCAGAACTTGATCAATGAATGGCAAGGGAAAGTGATCCTTCTTAGTTGCTGCATTGAGACGGCGGTAGTCAACACAAACCCGCCAGGATGTTGGTACCCGAGTAGATATTTCCTCTCCTTTATCATTTGTAACCACAGTAAGCCCTGATTTCTTGGGAACTATATGCAATGGGCTTACCCATTTTGAATCGGAGATGGGATAAATGAAGCCTGCATCACACCACTTCGTGATTTCTTTCATGACGACGTCCCGAAGGTTAGGGTTCAGCCTTCTCTGAAATTCGCGGGACGGCTTGGCGTCTTCTTCTAAATAGATGTGGTGCGAACACAAGGCTGGATTTATCCCGCGGAGATCTGATACGTTCCATCCAAGTGCCTTGCGGTTCTTCTCTAGAACCTCGAGAAGTCGAGATTCCTGATCTGGTCTCAGCCTGCTGCTGATAATGACCGGATACATTTGCTCTTCACCCGCAAGGAAAGCATACTTCAGGCCTGCAGGAAGTGGCTTGAGTTCTGGTTTCGGTCTGTCCCCTTTACCGGTCACTTCTGATACCATGCTGGTGGTGGAATGTATTTTGAGACTGTTACCATCCTCAACATCCTGTTGAGATCCCAGTGATGTACCGAACGGTTCTGCGGTGAGCTGATTATGTTCGGTCTGGAGTGAATGCTCAAGAAGATGCGCCTGCATCTGAGAATCTGTCTCCCACAATTCATCGGAGCCTATGCTGACCGTGCTTTCCAAGTCTTCCTCGAGAGCGAGGATTTCTCGGGTCCATGAATCATCTAATGATAACACTGAGTCTCTGATCTCTGCAATAAATTCACAGTCCGCATCTGACGCTGCCTGGCTCTCATCTGTTGTGGCATTCTGCTCTTTGTTCATGTTTATCGTGATTTGCTGGGAATTCGAGCTGAAAGTGATCTTCCCAGACCCGTAATCAACCACGGCGCCTGAAGTACGAAGGAATGGTCTGCCAAGGATGATAGGGGTCTGGAGCAAGGGTGCAGGTGAGTCCATATCAAGGACTACAAAGTCAGCTGGGAATTTCATTTCCTGCACTTTAACTATCACGTCTTCCAAGAGACCTTGGGGCCGCTTGACGGATCGGTCAGCAAACTGAAGGATCATGCGTGTCTGCTTGAGCGGTCCCAGCCCAAATTCCTGCATTATGGTCGAGGGCAGAAGGTTGATGGAAGAACCACTATCCAAGAGAGTGCGCTCGAAGACTTGGTCAAAAATCACACAACTGATCAGAGGTGCTCCAGTGTCTTGTTTCTTCTGGGGGAGATTGCTGATAGCTGCGACCGTGGCTAATGAGAGGACATGTTTCTCAACTTGCTGGCGTCTGTTCTTTCTTGATGGGCGACGCTTAGTAGTACATACTTCCTTCAGTCCTTTCTTCACGGCTGGCATGTATTCCACGGCCTTTAGCAAGGGAATCTCAACAGTCAATTTGTCCAAGATATCCACAACACCTGGGTCGGACAATGCATTTTTTTGTTTTGCAATTTTTTTGGATTTTTGTATCGCATGAGGAAAAGGAATATTCACATTACTGGCAGGAAAATCAGAGTTCTTATTTACATCAAGATTATCGCCCACAGAATGTTGTACATTCGGACTACAAAAAGGTGTACAAGCTGGATCTAACTCTGTTGGTGCTGCTGGGCGATCAAAAAGGGTAGCATTGGCTCCATCGGCTGGCACAGGATCAGCTGCTGCTGGCGGCTCCTCCAAGGCTGGCGCGGCTTCACTTCTGCTACAGGCTTCTTTTTGGTGTTTTTGTTTTTGCTGATTTTTTTGTATTTTCAGCTGAGGTTGTTGCTGGCATGGCACGACGGCTGGACTGGCTTCTCCTTCTTCTTCCTCCTCACCCGCCCCTGGAGCTGGCACGGCTGATGCGGAAGATGACGATCCACATGTTTCTTTATTCACCCCATATCTGGTAGCAGGCGGAGGCAAGGCCCTACCGCTCCTGAGAGTAACAGCATTAGAAAAAGCAGTAATATCATTATCACACGCGGACTGGACATCACATTCTACCTGCTCCTTCTTCCTGAAATTGTTGGGGTTGGCTTCGACCTGCGCCGGAATGGTAGTGCGAGTGGCGGTCAGGTCATCAAGCCGCTTGGTCATCTCTGCTAGCCCTTTGACAAGTTGGGCTAGACAGTCCATGGAGGGGTTCACTGGAGGTGCCTCGGTGGTGTCAGCGTGCAGACCACGCTGTTGTTGCATCTGCTGATGCTGAGACTGTTGCTGGTGATGCTGAGGCGGGGCAGGAAGTTGAAGTTGCTGATAAGACGGAGGTGGATACTGCTGGTATTGCTGAGGCGGAGCAGCCGCGTACTGGTGATACGGCTGTGGGTGCCGGTATTGCAGCTGCTGCTGGTATGGATGGTTCTGCCTCCACTGATGTCCAAACTGGGGAGGCTGCTGGTATTGATGGTTCTGCTGGGAGGATTGCCCAAAGCGACCACCCTGAGGTTGGTGGTATTGCCGGTTGGCAAATGGCTGACCCTGTGGTTGTCCCATAGGACGGGTCGGCTGTGCGTCATGAGTCCAAACCCCATTAACTTCCTGGACCAGGGGTGGTGGTGGGAACACTGAATCGGATTCTGAAATAAACTCTGGTTGATACACAACCATCTGCTGTTGCGGCTGGCTCTGATCAGGTGCCTGCACGTAGTACACGTGCTGAACCGCCGGTGGTTGCTGGCTCGGCTGAGGCTGGTATAGCGGTGGTTGCTCGTCTTTTCTCTCAGCTGGAGCTTCGAGCGGTGCTGCCGACTGAACAGAATTGATGGTACCTAGCAGCAGTTCTAGCTGCTTGGTGATGTGATCCAGCTTGTCCAAACTCTGGGTCCTCTTCTCGATCACGGCGAGTTTTTCGAGATCCTGTGATCGCTTCTCGATGATGTCGACTTTAGAGAGATGGCCCCCGATGATGCTGAGGTTGGAGCTCTCATCTCTCTCTGATTCCTTAGACGCTGCCATGTGCACTTGCTTTTGAAGGATTTGGGGTTGCTTCTGATAAGCCTTGGATGAAGAGAGGGCGGCCTCTCCTTCGGCCATTTCTTCAAAGATCTGCCAGACGACGTCTTCATCCTTATTGAAGTGTGAGCCCCCACATGCTGCGTCTACGAGCCTTTGACTTTCAATGTTCAGTCCCCCGAAGAAATGCTGAACCAAGCTGGTCTTCGGAATATCATGATGGGGACATTTCTCCTGCAGGTCAGTGAATCTCTCCCATGCTTCATGTATCGACTCATGGGGTCCTTGGGAGAAATTACTGATACGGGCTCGCATCTGGTTGAGCCGACCCAGAGGGTAGTACTTGTGCAAGAAGGCGGACTTCAGCTCCTCCCAGGTCGTCACAACTTTTCCCATATGATTGACCCAATAAAGGGCCTTATCCTGTAGGCTGAAGGGGAAAGCCGTCATCTTGACAATGCCCAGAGGGACATTGGGATAGTGAGTCGTACGGCAAATGCGGGAGAATTGCTGCAGGTGGATGTACGGCTCCTCGCTGGTGTTTCCATGGAATGCAGGAAGAAGAGCAATGAATTGGGGCTTCAGCTCAAAGTGAGCGTGGACCGGTGGAATGAGGATCCATTCGGTCATCTGGCTGTCTCCCGGGTTGTATGTTTCTTTAAGGGTAGGTTTTTGTGGTGGTAATTCAAGATCATCATTGTGGTCATCACCACCTCCTCCACCTTCACCTTCTCCTCTCCTGCCTCCTCTGCCTCTGCCTCCTCCTCCATCATCTCGGTTAATCACATCATTCAACATGTCCTGGAAAGCTGTCTGAGTGAGGGCCTGTTCGGTCAGCTGCTGCTGGATGGCCTGGATAGATGCCAGTAATTGTGCATTGACCTGATTCTGATCTGGCACCTGTCCCTCTGGTGTGGGTGGCTGCTGACCCTTGCCCTTTCCTCCGGGAGCCATGTCAGGGTCTGAGTCGGAAGAGATGAACTCCGGAGTAGTCTCCAGGGCTCGCACTGTCTT
Organism: Ottelia alismoides; assembly: GCA_037367405.1. NCBI lineage: Eukaryota > Viridiplantae > Streptophyta > Magnoliopsida > Alismatales > Hydrocharitaceae > Ottelia > Ottelia alismoides. Next base: position 407,904 of record JAZKJV010010422.1, on the reverse strand, counting down.
CTATCTGCATAATGAGACGGCCCGAATCAGATCTCTTGCCATAAATACTCAGCTGTCGTGATGAGGCTAGAGTTCAAGTCAACCCCAGCGTGTTGTGAATGGAAAAATGATGTAGACTGTAATCGACTCCCATTCACAACGGTGATAGTGGGACAAAAGTGATCCCAGTTTATTTGGTGGCCAAGAGAAAGGTAGAAGACGAGGAGTCTGGAGTTCGATCCGCAAGGTCTGGATCGGTTCTCGGGAATCGCCTCGAAGTTATTGGCAGAGTTGAGTCCATGGAATCGATGTGGGTGTCGGCATGGTCCCGACGGAAACCATCCATGGATCAACTTCACGGAGCACAAGAGAATATCGGATTTTGGAAGAACGATACGATGGTCAACGAGGAACAAAAAGGAGTGTAAAACAGTAGAAAGGCTCGGTTGAGCGGGGTGGTCAAAGGAAGACATAACAGAATTGGCGCAAAGGCGCGGGACTTTGATCTTTGAACCTTAATCTAGATCCATACAAACACAAGACAAAATCGGGTTCACCAACTCACGCCATGTGAAGCCGTGAAAGCTCGGCTATTTATTATCTTTTCATTTTTAGAGTTGTGATTTTTCAGGCATTTCTTATAACAAGTCCTTAGTGCGCTACCCTATAGGAGAGAGAGTACTGCCGGAAGAGTATCCCGTACTTGTCCTCCTCCTGTGTAACCTGTAGTCTGTACTTTTTGGAGTCCTCGTAACCCTTCCTGGATCCCTACTCAGCCAAAGAAAAGAGAGAGGAAGCCGATAGGCGAAACCAATACTTCGGTTCTCGCTCGCAACGGAATCACCCGTGAGCGTGCAAGAACCTACTCGGACGCAGGACGATGAGACAGACACCCCCGTGAAGGCGTGGCCTATGCTCAATACTTCGGACAGGGTCGATGCTCTCACAACAGAGAGTCACCATTGGTGACCAAGTCCTACTTGCCTACGTACGATAGAAGCGCCATTACTTCGGAAATCCAGGCGATACACAAGGCAGTTGCAGACTGGGCTTTTGGCTCTAATCCTTAGGGGGTCGCACTCGCTCAAGGGAGTAGGGTTTTGGTCCCCCTCCAAGGTACCTGAAAACAATGAGGGCTTTATAAACCCGGTACAATGATAGTTCATTACGGATTTTAATTAAGGTCAAAGTTTATTTAGCAGTCCCCTAGTTTTAATTTTTGGGTTTTCACTTTTTTTGGATCTGTTTCATACCAGCGCCTAACGTTTTGGTAGATTTTCGTTTAAGTCCTAGGTGCTCAAAATCAGAGGGAGATAGCGGAAAAGCCATGCAAGTGGTTCTATGATGGAAATCTCATCATTGAACCGAATGATGCATGCTGAGTTAGAAGACTTACAGTGCATCCCAGCTCTCTCCATGTGGTATGCAAAACAGAATTTTTAAACCTATCTACATGGCGGTGTGCATTCGTCAAAATCGCTCTAAACATTAGCTGCTATTAACGTGAAGAACCATAAGCTTGGTCATTTATCTTTAACCTAAGGGTCCGGTCTTGGCTCACCCCTCCTCTTCTCGACACACTCGAGTTTAGGAGTAGCGCTTGATGGGGCTTGCTCACGGCACGTGGGTTAAGAGATAAATGACTTAGCTGTTTAAGGTTGACTAGATCCATACGAAGTAGACTATAGGAACATGCATTCTTATTAATGTTTGGACCTAGCTACCGAGTCAAGCAACCTATATCTAGGGGCTCCAAGCACACAAAACAAAGTGAAATAAAGGCGGAAAGCTCAAAACAGCGGAAAACAAAGAAAAGAAGGCGGTAGAAATCGCGGAAAACAGCGATGAGGCCCCCAGGTGAACAGACACCCGGGCACTGGACCTCATTGTGGAGAGTAGAGTCCTGTTAATTATTACATGCCAAAGTTGTCTCTCTCTTACCAAAAATTACAGAGATAATCCTAAATGTTCTAAGCCTATCTAATTCACACCTCCTTGCTTCCTTGATACTCTCTCCTGATGGTCATGAGAAGAGAAGACCATCCTCCTCCAAGCTTGGCTGCCTTGGCCTCCTAAGAAGCCATCCTTGCGTGGCGGACCCTCGCATCAAAGCCACAAAAAGAGTGTATTAGAATAGTTTACTTAATCAATCTTAGAGCACATAAAGATAATCACAAGAATTGAATCAATTAAGCATAGTGATTAATGTCAATAACATGGCTGCTCACAGAATATAATCAATCATGAATCAAAAATGAATATCACCAAAAATGTACACAAGAATGACAAAGAAGAAAGTAGGCTATGCTCATTGCTCCCCGGCAACGGCGCCATTTGATGAACGCGCTTTTTATCAAGGGTCTGAATATGTCGTCGTGGCGACCCTCAATAAAAAGCGAGTGATCAACAATTGACCCACAATCAAAGAATAAAACAATCAAGCTCAAAGGAAGGGTGAATCAATCTTTATTTACTCTACCATAAAATGTATAGGGAACAAGCATGTAGAGGTCGAACCACAGAGAGCAATACAAAAATGCATGAGCCTATATGTGCATACCAGTCATTCTTGAGTGAAGTGGGTCTCTCTTTTTTTTATTATTTTTTTTTGTATTTTTTTTTTTTGTTTTTATAATTTTTATTTTGATTTTATATTTTATACTTTTTTTATATTATTAATTATATAAATCTATATAATATATATATATATATAAAGAGATATATATATATAGGAAGAGGGAGAGAGAAGTAATATAGAATATATATATATATAAGCATAAAAACTTAATATATAGACTTATATTTTTAACCCTTTTTTTTATATTTTTTTTTTTATATTTCTAATTTTTATGTATTTTTTTTTAATTCAAAAATGTCCATAATCTAGGACTTAATAAATAGCCGTATATGATTTGGGTTTTAAAAATATCAAATAATACCCAAAATTGCCCAAATTAATTTTTTCATATGAATAATAATATATAGATAATTATAAAAGAGAAAAATGTATTTTTTTTTTGGGTTTTTAAAGAGTTTTTCTAATTTTTATGTTGCTTTTGGGGTTTTAGGATTTTTTTATTTTCTTTTTCATGTTTTTAGGTTTTTTCCTTTTCTGGACTCAATATATATATAAATATATCATATATCATTTTTTTTGAATTTTTCAAACACATTTTCTAATTTTTTTGTATTTTCTAATTTAAACAGTACAAAAAGGGCTTCTTTTTCATTTTTAATAATTAGGAAAAATGCGAAAAATGCAAACTAAAATATGTGCGTGAACAAGCATGGCATAGAGCACCTATCCTAATTTTTGTGGATTTTTAGAAGCCTAATAGGTATTTTTTAATAAATGGATAAAGACACAAAAATAATTAAGCCTGGCAGGGGTATTTTTGCAAATAAAATAACATCCAGGGGCACATGTGCAAAAATACCAGAAAGTTAAAACGTGTTCTGTGATTTTAGGGACTAAGAACAAATAAAGAAACCCGCCAGGGCCCCCTTGCAATTTAACCTCCACGTGGGACTACACGTGATCCGCACCCACAGGGACCAAAATGCAATATCAGAAAGTTCAGGGTCCTGGTTGCAATTTTTCATAAAAATAATATACTGAATATTTTATTTACTGGACTAAATTCAAATTTACAAACATACAGGGGGGTCTTATGCAAAAAGCCCACCTCACGTGGGACGACACGTGAGGTGACGTGGACTGGACCCAAAAGTAGTATCAAAACAGTACAGGGGGTCTCATGCAAAATATCCACATTAATTATAACGTGCTTATTTATTTACAGGACTGAAAATAAAAGACAAAAAAGGCGGGGGTCGAATGTGAAAATTACCCCCAAAAGGCGCGCTGATGGACGGCTGATCTTCGTTCACTTGGCACGTGGCGCCTCCACGTGCGCCGATGACGGTTCGTCGATGGATCGCTAGGATTAGATCCTCCGAGATGATCCGACGGTCGAGGCGGTGCTCCATCGGACGGCTGGTCTTCAATCTGGGCCTTCGTCTTCATCCAACGGCGGAGGAGCTGCGAGGAAGAACAGGGAAGAAGCCTCGCCGAGGCGAGCTTCCTCCGCTCGGATCTCGCTCTCCCGCCGGTCTTCTTCGCTCCTGAAGGTCCAAGAAGCTTCCTGGAGGTGTCCTCTAACGTCTGGAGGTCTCGGATCGGCCAGAGGTACACCGGAGCGCTGCAACGAGCTCGAAGTAGGGTTACGGCTCCAGATACCTCCGCCGGCTTGTAAATCGACTCCAGGTGCTCTATTTCGCACCTAACCTGCACAGGAAGAAAGAGTGGCTCGAGGGCGTCTTCCTCGACCAGGGGTTTTGAAGCTGTGAGCAAGCGGATGGTGGTGGGCGACGAAGCTCCGGCGAAGGGTGGTGGAGGAGCTTCGATTCGCAGAGCTGGGCGAGCTCTGGTTGATCTTGGAGCGTGGGTGCGTGGAGAATACGTAAGGGAAGGCGATGAGGTGGGGCGAAGGGTCAGATAGCGTGCTGATCAGAGTAGAGAGGTTCGCCGGAGCTAAACTCCGGCGAACTTCGATCTTAAGCTAATCGAGCAACTGAGGCTCTACGGACTGATCTAAAAGCTAAACTACGAAGTAACGACTAAAACTAAGCTAAAAACGGAAAGAAAGCAGCTCTTATACCTGGTGTGCGACCAGGGAGCAGGACCTCCGGCGACGCGGCGGCCGTGGGCGCTCCTTCGACTCCTCCAACTGCCTGAAGCTTCCAGGAGGACCCTCCTGTCACAAGGAACCTCAGAGGACTGGAATAGACGGTGGAAGACGACGGAAAGGGAGGCCAAAATGGATGAGGAGGTCGGAGGGTTTATTTATAAGCAAAGTTTGCGCCCTTATTGGCCGGCAGATCTTGGTGAATCTAGATGCTGTACAAGGAATCATGGGATGCGGCGTGATTCGTGGATGTTCGAGGAACAAATCTCATGAAGGGTCTTATCACCCTCGAGCAACACAATCGGCGTGAAAAATCGAGGAAGAGGGACCTCTCGTGACTTGTCAGAGGGGCCATCCTTGAGTCAGAAGAGTTGACCCGAGGTCAACTCTTGCCGGCCTGTGGTTGGTCCACGGGGGCCGCTAGAAGACAAAATAGGCTGGAGTATCAAAGAATGAATTATTTAGGCTAATAAACGATTTTATTATTTTTCAAGTATAAAATAAAAAATCTTTATTATTGTATGTAGTATTTTAATACGATTTTTATTTATTTTTATGAATTATTTTATTATGGTTTTAATTGAATAATGTGTATATGTGTATATCTACATGTATTTTTTTGTATATTTTATTTTTAATTTATTTATTTTATTTTATTATTTTAGTTTCTTATTTTATAATTTTATAACTTATTTTTGTGAGTATAAGTATATTTTTATTTTATTTTTATGAGTTTATTTATATTTTTAAATAAATAGATGTATGTGTATGTATGTATACTTATAGGTACTTTACCTATATATTATATGCATTTTATTTATTTAATGAATTTTATTTGTTTTTATTTTGGATTTGTATTTTTAATAAGTTATGTGTAATATATATATTTTTAGAAAAATATAGATGAATAAAATAATTAAAGAATGTTTTCTCTTTTATTTATATACACATGGGTAACATAGGTATTTTGCCTAGGTATCAGCTAGGCTTATTTTATTTTTGAAATTTCTTTTTGGTTTTCTTTTAATTTCAATATGTACATGAATTATATACATTGTTTACAAAATTCTAAAAATATGAATTTATAAAAGTAATGGATATTGAATAAAATGAATATTTTAATCAGGTATTATGTACAAGAAGGGCCAAAAACCTAACTTTCACAGATGGACTCCAAAAATTATGGAACTAATTTTATAAAATAGTTTATGAAATGCTGTATACAATTAGAGGTGAGTTTGGGTGATTTGGAGTTTTAATTTGCAAGATATGGGTCTGTGAAGTTGAGATTTCTGCTTTTTATTATGTGTATAAAATGTACACTGTATATTATTTTCACATAAACTCAATTTTGTATTTTTATTTACATTATTAGCTACATCTTTCATGTACAACAGATTTTAATTTGATGAATAAATAATTCTTTACAAAATAGGTGTCAAAAATGCATAAATGAATGAATAAATAAATGAGATATTTATTGTATAATTGGCCCTTATCTCCCCCTACTTTATTCCTTGTCGACCAATTCCATGCTGGCCTTGGTCTCGGGGTTAGGGTCATAAAATATTTGCAATATTTTATTCCTTTTTCTTTTCTTTTCTTTATTCTATAATTTTGGCATTAAAAACCTTATTTTATGTATAATTAATACAATAAATAATAGATGCTAATATGTACAAATTAATGCTATTTACATGCATTTGCTGGGGTTTTTAAGGCCAAAATGATAGAATAAAGGTGATGAACTGGAGATTCATCAGTCCCTACCCCTTCCACCATCGCCCCTTTATTCCATGTAGAGTTCTCTACACTTGAAGTTCTCTATACTTTGCGTTCTCTACTGATGAACATGAAGATCGTGTGAGTGATCCTAACATCCGATATCGGAGGATCTACGGTGCTCAACAAGTCAGGCCCGACAGTCATTGTGTCGACAACTTTCTTGGCTCTCAAATATCAACAATCTCTTGCATGAACAATCAATCCACAATGATGAAAAATCAATGAATAAGGTGAGCTAAAATTTATTATGCCCTACAAATAGTATGTACAGCTTGCAAGTGTAGGAGTCGAACCATAAAGGAGTAACATGGGTAGCCACAAAAATTGATAGTCTAAAAAGAAAATCAACAAATGTTTTTTTGTGTTTTATTGGGATTTTTATTTTTTATGGGTTCTTGATATTTTATGTTTTTTATTTTTAATTTATACATTTTTTTACGTTTATAATTCTTATTTTATTTTTATATTTTTCTTATTTTTAGTTTTCTTTATAATATGTATTAAGTTTATATATATAAGTATATATAAATAATATGTAATTTATAATTACTATATAGGATATAAATATAATATATATATAATTGTAAAAATACCTTCAAGAATAGTCTCTATATATTAAAAGTAATACATAGTAGAAATATATATAAATTATATATAGTATTCTATTCATACAAAATAATATACAGTTAAAAATTACTAATTAAAATGTTTTGTATTTTCTCTCATATTTTGTACATTTTTATATTTTTTGCTAATTTGTTGTATTTTTAATGGATTAAAAATGTCAAAACATGGATTAAAAATAATAGGACATATGGTTTTGGAATTTAAAAATAGATAAATTCTTCCAAAGTTTCCAATAATATTTTCAATATTTAATATATAATATAAAAAATTCAGAAATATGAATAAATATTTTTGGATTATTAAATAATTTTTTATAATATTTATAAGGTTTTGGGGCTTTTTATTTTTTAGTATTTTTTTGTAATATTTAGTGAATTTTGATCTAGAGTTGCAAAGTACAATCAAAAGATACTGATTTTTTTGGAATTTTTCAAAACATTTTTGTAATTTTTATGTTATTTTAATTTAAAATATGAGAAAAATGTATTGTTTTGTATTTTAAAAATAGGAAACCATTTTTAATTTCCTCATGAAAAATATGTGCGATTTAAAATAGTCCTAAGCACTTAAATTTTTTCCTATAAATTTTGGATGTAAAATGCTATTTTTAATAATAAAAATACAAGGAATAAAATTAATTGTTCTAGCAGGAACCTGTTTCTAATGAAAATAAAACTTTAATGCATTCCGTAACACTTTACAACCGTCCAAGCTACATATGCAAAAAACCCGAAATATTCAATAAATAACGTGCTAGCTTGCGTATATTTGCAATATCCCAAAAGTTGTGGAGCATACTTATAACTTTTCACAAAAATTTAACAATTAAATACAAAATCCATGGACTAAACAATAATACAAACCCACAAGGGTGTCCCTGCAAAATGTTCTACCCCTCACGTGTATGTGCGTGTTCACTTGAGGTGACATGGATTGGATCTAAAAGCAAATAAAGTAAAGCAAGGGTTTTTATGCAAAAATAACAAAAATAAATGAACTTTAGTTGAAAGTTTGTGGATTAAAAATGAAATACAAAAATACAGGGGTATTTATGCAAAATGACCCATCATGCGTTGATTAACAGTTGAGGATGCTCCACTTGCCACACGTTGCCTCTTGGTTGTGCAATGATGGTTCGTGGATGTGCGGTCGAGATTAGATCTCGGGTTCTAATCTGACGGTGGAAGGAGACATCATCCAATGATGGTTGTAGGACCAGGGGTCGGTTCTTGATCGAACGGCTGGGAGAACCCCTAGAACAACAGGGACGAACTCCTAACTGCCCAAGCTTCAATTTGAGCTCTTAATCTGCTCAGACACCAGAGCAGCTTCTAGGTTGCATAAAATGATGTTGAAGGTCTTCTACATTGGCTAAGAGGCTCAAAAGGATCCAAGACCCATCGGTATGATCCTGGATAGCTCGAATAGCAGGAGCTTCAGAAGTAATCTTGAACTCAACAAAAATCAACACGGATCGAGTCCTCAGGTGTTAGACCCTGCAGATTTAGTTTTGCTTAAGAAAAGGGAGGGTTCTAGAGCTAGTTTGGTGCAAGAATGAGCAAATATGAGGTATGAAGGAGGACTCTGATGACCAGCGAAAGAGGGAGCCCTGGTCTCTTGATCAAAGCTCGATCAGGGTGAATGGATGTTCTTGGGATGTAGAGAACGTGAAGGGAAAGATGATCGAGGCATTGGTGGGTCAGAACATAGGTGGATAATGTAAGATACGGTGACCGGAGTACTAGCTCCTGCGAAGTGCTCTAGTGAACTGCGCTCTTTGGATTTCATGAAAAACCAGATAAAATTACATGAAATAAAAACCTAAACTATGTTATCTCTAATGGTAGGAATGGAAAAGTGCAAGAAAACTAGGGCTCTACCTGAGGAATAGGGAGAGGGCTCTACCTGAGGAATAGGAAGACAAGGTGGAGCTCTGCCTGAGCTACTCCGGCAAGCTCGGATCACCACATCCAATCCTCTTCCTCCATGCCAAAAGCTCCAACAAATTTGTTGTTGCCACCAAAAAACCCAAGCATGAGGAAGATTGGGATTTTGAGGGTAGAGTGTGATCAAAATTCAAATGGAGCCTGGCTAGGGTTATTTGTAGAGGAGTTGGTTTGATCAAGGGTGTATCTCGATGCATTTATCCATCGATCGAGGAGTTATAAACGTGAAAGAATGATGAACAAGGAGTAAAATGTCAAAAAGGGCTCGAGTTGAAAGGATGCAAGAATCAAGGGGAAAATCAAGGAAGATGGGGGTATAGTTGATCATTCGCAAAATGCGTAAGTTAATATGTATCAGTTGTAGTACGACACTTAGCGAACCACACAGAACTAAGAGAAATAGCTCTACTAACAGTTTCTTGGCTTTAATTTATATTGAGAAGTCCATGGTCGAACATAAGGAAACGAGCAATCTTATGATTTAATTTAAGTATCATATATTTACTAAAGTGGATTAGATCATATTTAAGGTAAGTTGATGCAGAATACAAAATAGTGAAATTTTTAAAATATTTTTTATAATTTATGTTAAATTAAAAATAATAATGCACAAATAAAAAGATTTGAAAAACACAACCAAATCATGGATTAAGCAATCAATTTGAGCCTATAAATCAATGTAATGATGACCTAAGTCTCAAGACAACTAAGTTATTCAATTAAAAGCATCAAATCTCAATCTAACATTCAATTCATAACTTTAAAATGTCAATAAAGATAATAAAATATCTAGTGTGAATTATTAGTCAAAAATACGAAGTAAACGCGCCAAGATGTAGAGCATCAACAACCTTTCCAACAGAGCCATGATCACTAAAAAAGGATCTATAGACAAAGAGTTACTGATATTTTAATCCAAAGGTACATATGAAATAAAAATATATGAAGTTTTATTACAATGAAGCCAGAATGGACTAAAAAGAAATTACAAGAAATCGATGGGGTAATATTGCAATGCCACTAAAGGGCAGGGACTTATCTGAAGCTTTTTAGCATTTGCAAGACTTCATTGCAATTAATCTGTCGGCGTGTGGCTTTCATGTGCTCGCCTGGTGGTTCGGAGAGGGAGGCTAGGGCCACACATCACTATCTGGTGGTTCGGCTAAGGCTTGGAAGATCCGAGGCTGCTATCTGAATTTGATGCTCGGAATTCTCTACGTGGTTTATCGTGGACCATTCAATTATGCCCAAAATGGGATGATCGGATGGTACTTTAAGTCTTATCCATTGCTCCTCCGTGGGTGGTGACGCGCGGCCTGTGCTTCAACAATGCTTGGATTCCTCCTACTCGCTCCTCTATCGAAGGTGATGGTAGTTGGACCTCTATAAGGGATCTACGAAGAAGATTGTTCCCCAAGGAAGCTATGGAGTGTCCTAAGATGGTGAAACTGTATAGGGTCGTCGGAGAATATGGCTTGACGTTCTATTCCAATAAAGGTCTGACCATTGAAGCCCTACAATGGTTAGAAATGAAGCAAAACAAAACAAGAATCTTTTTGGACATTAAGGATGCGAAATCGAGAGCTGCATGTTGCGAGAGATCAAGCCCCAGGTGAGTTCTTATTCATGAAGAAGAAAATGGATTGAAGGGGAATTATCGGTGGACAACTGAGATAGATGAAATAGAGAATACACATTAATGATGCCAGTGAGGTGATGATGATCCAAGTTTCAGATAGTGAAATATTCAAAACATACAAACCAGAAAATTGAGTGAACTTGAAATCACAGTCAGGTTAATGATCTTACTTGGAGGTGTACGATGAAGAGAAATGTCTATGAATCCTAAGCATGAACAAGGTTCAAAACCTTGGTCTTCGCTTCATGAACACGACTGATGTTCGAAGTTCAAGCACGCCTTCGATGGAAGTCTGAAACATGAGATATTGCTCGTGGATGATAGAAGAAGGCTAAGATGATAGAAGATGATTTGGCCACATGGCCCAATCAGAAAATAAAGAAATGTGGAAAACATTGTAAAATAATAAAGAAATAATTAAAAATGAATTAACAAAATTTTCAACATGAAAGTTCTAGATCTCAATGAAATCTACAACTTTCAGGTAAAACTCAAAGAGAGAAAGGTCATCTATACATAAAAAAATAAACAATTTATTAAAATAATAAAAATGTTTTATTTTATTTTATTTTCTTACTTTTGGATTTTGGAATTATATTTTCTGTAAAATTAATTATATACAATTTTATCCTCATTTTTATTTGATTTTTAATAAAGAAGAAATACATAAAATAATAACACAAAAATATATTATATAATATCGCATAATTAAGGTTAAATATTTACGACATAAATAAATAATAAAGATTAATTGTTAATGAATTCTGTTGAATTTCTTAAGCAAGAGAGAATAATAATAGTCTTTAATGATGATAAATATGGGATTTATCTCCCACATATATTTAATCTAAGCTCATCCTTGAGATAATAAATAAATAATCAATTAGAGAGTTAGTGATTTTAGTTAATTCCCCTGACATATGTATGCGTAAGAACAAGGCTTGAATGACCTACGATTCTACGATTCTCATTCTTTATTCTTTTATTGTAGCCTTATCTTTTATAAGAAAAACCTATAAATATATGTAAATACAATAAATTAACATTGTACATGATAAAGAGGATAATTCTGAGGGTTTGCTAATCGAACCCAATTAGCGTCGCTGATGTGACCGCTCGAGAAAACCCAACTTTTATCAATAGATGAGTAACAATAATTAATTAAGAAATAAAGATAAAAAATGCGGAGTTAAAATTTAATATAACCCTACAACAATGTGTATAGCGTATAAGTATGTGTAGAGGTCGAACACATGGAGAAAATGGTAGAAGGAGGCAAAATACAATGCTTAAAACTTTATCTTTTATCTCTTTCCCATGTTATTATTTTTGTGGATTTTTAATTTTATATTCCTTATTTTTATTATTGTTTTTATATTTTTGTATTTTCTTTTTAGAAAATTTTCCAATTTTTTATTTATTTTTCATTTAAATATAATATAAATACATGTATAGGTATATATTTATATGTATAAATACAATGTAAACTATATATTGATACCAAATATATATCAATATGTAAGAATAATCAAAATATAGTAAATACCATATTTCTGTGCTATTATATTTTCCTTTTTTTTGTTATTTTTCTAGACTTTTTACTGATTTTTAAGTATTTTAAAAGTCAAATTATCCCAAATAAGGGATTAATTAAATACCCGAAATTGATTTGGATTTTACAAATATCAAATAAATTCCAAAATTACCCAAATCAATTTTAATATGTAAATATATATATATAATATAAAACAAAAATAATTTTTGGATTTTTAAAGGATTTTTTAGATTTTATAAAGGATTTTGGGGTTTTTCAATTTTTAGGCTTTTTGTGATTTTTTGTTTGTAAATAAGTAGGACAAAATATACCATATACAATTTTTTTAATTTTTAAAGATGTTTTTATGTTTTTTGGTATTTTATAAGTTAAATAGGGAATAAATGGGCTCCATTTTATTTTTAATAAATGAATTAAATGCAAAAAAGGCCAAATAAAAAATGGTGTGAACTTAAATGGCATGAAGCATTTAGTTCTATTTTTTCAGATTTTTCGGAGCACATTAGCTATAAAACATACAAAAAAAACAAAGTCCTTGTGCAAAAGTGCCTGAATAAAGCATTTCTTTAAGTTTATTATATTATTTTATATTATATAAAAGTCATCAAGGCACATGTAAAATGCCCAGCTCACGTGGGATGACACGTGAGCTGAGAAAGACAGGACCAAACATAAATAGAAAAACCACAAGGGCCTTTTTGCAAAAAGTCCATTTATTTTAAACTTGACCTTTAATTTATAGAACTAGAAATTAAATATACAAAATAGAGGGCTGGATATGTAATTTACCCCATAAGTGGCACGATTAGACAATGTTGAAGACTTCACTTATAATGTGGCACGATCCTAATGGCCTGTATTGCTTTGCAGATGCACGGCGGAGATTAGATCGTTGATGGCGAGCCGACGATCGACGCACGACGTGATCCAACAACTGTGACTAAATCTGGTGGCTCCTCCTTAATCCAACGACAACGGAGGGGTCCGGAAGAATAAAAGAAGAACTCACACTGGGTGAGTTTCGATCTGGAATCGCGGTCACCTCCGACCTTCTATACCATCGTTGAGCATCTCTCTTCATTCATGGGAGTCCTCCACGTCAACAGGTGGTCTTAGATACGACCCAGGTGCTCCAGAATGGTCGGGCGGTGGTGCGTGAAGTTTCCAGTTATTGACACCCCTCAGATGGAGCCTTCCAGACCTGTAAGAGAGTGCAAAAGCATCGCAAGGAATAGGTGGAGGGTCCGAGCTTTTATTGGTGGAGGATCGAGGAGAGGCACAACGAGATGGTACGTCTCCGGTAACCGATGGTGGAACGAGACGGGTGAACCAGATCAAGGGTTAATCTGGGTGAAGGAAGGTTGGATCGAAGGGTAGAAATGTTGGGAAACAAAGTGGGGTGGTCAGCGGCTCGGTCAACAGGTGCCAGCACGGTGAAAGCATTCGTTGGAGCGGAGCTGTAGCGAACATCGACTTAGTGATTTTATGATAAAACAATAAGCTAACATCTAATCTAACGACAACATTAAAATTCTGGAATTAAAATAAACCTAAAAACAATAAAAATGTGTAGCTTGTGTTGGACATGCGAGCCCACGGCGAGCCATTATGCAATAATTGTTATTGCAAATGTCATTCCCTGATCTAAAATGAAGAATGAATAATTTGCATAATAGGTCCCTTAGTACAATTAAGGTTATGTATCATGGCCATCTTGATGATCATACAGCTGTTGATTCAACTATTGAATCATAGAGGCTGGTGCTTGGATGAATATCTAAAGAGTTAGATTGAGGACTCATCAAGCACCGTCAAATGATTGTTAAGAGATGATCTCCAGCCTGAGTAGGAGATGGCAATCCTTTCCCAAATAGGCTGATATCTGACCGACCTCTTGATGCAGGTCCTCTGCATAGGAATAGAGATTCGGAGGTGTCAGATTAGCTCAGTCAAAGAGTTGACTTAATGAGATCGATATAACCAAAGTCCTATATCGTATGCTGTCACGATACAGGCATGCATCCTCTGACCGGAGACAGATGTGTTACTATATGTTTGAGTATGTACATTTGGCAGACCAATAGGTTGATGACCTAACCAAGGTCTATACACCGGCACGCTAGTGTGCATATAAGGTATATAAGTAATACGATCTCTCAAAGGGATCATACAGGTTCAGTTACTGAACCGGAAGACATGAGCTCACTCATGAGATATTGGGAAGAATCAAATTCTGTGCGCACGGTCGTCTCGCTTTGGAAGCTTGACTGAATTTGTTGGTTTGATATATACTTTTGGAAAGTATATGATCAAGACCTAGGTGTGATATATGTTTTTGGAAAGTATATGATCGTTACCGACTCCCAATGATCGAATGAGAAACTTACTGATAAAACCATGAAGTAGATAGTATAAAGTTGATTCGATACTTTGGGTTTAATCTGAGTCTTCCAGTATGCAGGATGTACAGGTATTGGGAATACCTGAGGGTGATGTGATCATAAACGATTGTATAACCATGACACTTCCATTCCTAGGGAGTGATGAAACGGGTCTGGATTTTAGTGACTCCTCTGAGTAGAGAAGTGACCTGATCTTGGTCCAAATGTTGGACATTGATCTGAATGTGATTCAGATGCAATGAGAAGATTAGATTTGCAGTCTTGATTTAATCAAGCATCTATGGGAGGCCCACGATCTGGATTTGAGATGTGATCTTAATATCCAAGTCACTATATGTGGAACAATACAGTCGCCCTATCCTTATCTCCAAGTATTCGCGGAGAAAGCGCATTATCCTTGAAAGAGTTCATGGATAATTCTATTGTTGATAAACGTATCCGAGCATTGATAATATGGATAATTAAATGCGATTTAATTATCATGAATAATATGAATTTGATTCATATTATAAGGATATTTATCTTAGATAATTAAATGTGATTTAATTATCAAAGATGTGAATAATGTGAATGTGATTCATATTATTGGGGCGCATGAGAATAAGAGATCCAAGATGATTAAATGTGATTTAATTATCATGGATATGAATAGTATGGATAGCAATATTCATATTAGTCATATTTATTATGAATGTATAATATATAAGAGAGAGATATTTGTAATTTATATTTCTTAATTAAATGTTGATGTGAATTGCATTCACATTGGACAATTGATTGAAAATGTAATTCACATTTTATTTTGGGCTGTGAATGTGATTCTCAATTTTCCAATGGTAAGATTGCAATATTCACAAAATAATTATGAATTATTTTTGTAGAATAATTTACAACAATTGTTGTTGTAAATCTTGGAGATTTCAATGGAATAATGTAATCTCATGAGATCTCATGAGATTGCATGAGTTGCCACCAATTCAAATATTATGGAAGGAGGCAATCTTCATTCCAAAATCTCCATGCTTGATTTATTTAATTTGGGATTCATTTATATTGATTTATAAATATATATATTTAATCTAAATTAAATTAATTGTTGTTGGTTTTTACCAACACAAATCTTAGCCATTAAAAGAAACACAAATTAATGAGAGCCATTGAATTTGTGTTGCCCATCGATTGAGATTCATGGATCCCAAAATATTATAAAAGGAGAGGCACCCCATTGCTCTTCTTTACACACAAGAGAACATAAGTCTCTCTCTCTCTCTCTTTCTCTCTATACTTCATCCCTCTCTCTTCCTCTCTCATGGCCGTCGACCATGGATGCCCTAGAGGGAGTCTCCATCGTCGCAGAGTTGTTGCTATGTTGCCCGATCATTTGTGAAGGATATGGTAAAATCCTCAAGCGCATCACGGAAGCGTGATCGTCGTATCGGATACGACGAAGAACGACTAGTCGTACTAGTTGTTCGGTGCAGCAGAATTTAAAAAAATTTATTCGATGAAACCACATGATCCGAGAACCATTCTCAGATCGTTTAATCTATAACCACAACAAGTATAATGCAATACCTCTTGAAGCGTGGTTGATCAAGTCTCTAAAGGAAGAGACCTCCTGTCTCAAGTCCGATCGTCGGCGAGACCGCTTGCGAGCATGGGGATGAACCGCGTTGTCCTCGCAATCCAAGAAGATGATCCAAGCATGGTTGCTCCTGATCTCGTCACATGAGATCGAATGTCTCCTTCGTGAGTGCAGCACTCCAAGAATACGGATAACCGAAGAACGTAGAAGCGGAGGCATGGTGGCGAAGGCGACGACGATTCTCTCCTTTAGGGTTTGGTGGTCGGCCACCAATTAGAGGGAGAGAGGGTTGACGTGTGTAGAGAAGAAAGAGAGAGAGAGAGAGAGAGAGAGAGATCCTCCATATCACATGTCTAGAGAGAGATGCCTCTCTATTTATAGGGTTTTGGGATCCATGGATCTCAATCCATGGGACATATAAAATCAATGGATGAGATTGATTTATGTCAATCCAATGGTCAAGATTGTTGTTGGTAAAACCAACAACTTATGATTTAATTTTTATTAAATATATTTGATAAATCAAATATATATTAATACCAAATTAAACCAACCAAATAAGGAGTGGAAAAACAAATGAGATCCACCTTCCCCATTAGGGGGAGTGGACGGCCACCAATTCCATAAAGGAATTGGTGTCGCCCCCTCCTTCCCATATGGGGAGGGCAATCTCATGGATCCCCATGAGATTGCACATCTCCTTGTTTTTCTCTCAACTTATTTTCCAACAATTATTTGTTGGTATTTTATTCACCAAAAATAATTCTTAATTAATTTTGGGAATATTGCAATCTTGACATTGGAATATTGTGAATCATATTCACAACCCAAAACAAAATGTAATTTACATTTTCAATTAATTAGACAATGTATCCAATACACATTAATAATTAATCTACTAATATAAATTATATTTAACTCTCTCTAATATATTATAAATCACATTTATAACATATATGAATAATTGGATATTTCTATCCACATTATTCTTATCCACATTAATTAAATCACATTTAATTAAATTGGATAATTTCTTCACACATCAATATGATTAAATCACATTTAATCATCATCTCTTCATTGCTTAGATCTTATGGAATTATTCTTGAACCCTTCAAGAATAATGCAATCTCTCCGCAGATAATTGGAGATAAGGACAGGGCGATTGTATTGTTCCACGTATAGTGACATGGATATTGAGATCGTATCTCAAATCCAGATCGCGGGCCTCCCATAGATGCTTGATTAAATCAAGACCGTAAATCTAATCTTCTCATTGTATCTGAATCACATTCAGATCAATGTCCAACACTTGGACCAAGATCATATTACTTATCTATTGAGAGGAGTCACTAAAATCCAGACCCGTTTCATCACTCCCTAGGAATGGAAGCGTCATGGTTATACAATCGTTTATGATCAAATCACCCTCAGGTATTCCCAATACTTGTACATCCTGCATACTGGAAGACTCAGATTAAACCCGAAGTATTGGATCAACTTTATAATGCCTACTTCATGGTTTTTTATCAGTAAGTTTCTCATTCGATCATTGGGAGTTGGTATCAATCATACACTTTTCAAAAGCGTATATTATACCTAGGTCTTGATCATATACTAAAAGTATATATCAAACCTACAAATTTAGTCAAGCTTCCAAAGCGAGACGACCATGCGCATGGAATTTGATTCTTCCCAATATCTCATGAGTGAGCTCATGTCTTCCGGTTCAGTAACTGAACCTGTATGATCCCTTTGAGAGATCGTATTACTCATATGCCCTTATATGCACACCAGCACGCCGGTGTATAGACCTTGATTAGGTCATCAACATATTGGTCTGCCAAATGTACATACTTAGACATACAGCAACACATCTGTCTCCGCTCAGAGGATGCGTGCCTATATCATGACAACATACGATATAGGACTTTGGTTATCTCGATCTCGTTAAGTCAACTCTTTGACCTAACTAATCTGACACCTCCGAATCCCTATTCCTATGCAAAGGACCTGCATCAAGAGGTCGGTCAGATTCAACCTAAAGAGATAAGGATTGCCATCTCCTACTCAGGCTGTAGATCATCTCTTAACAATCATTTGACGATGCTTGATGAGTCCTCAATCTAACTCTTTAGATATTCATCCAAGCACCAGCCTTTATGATTCAATAGTTGAATCAACAGCTGTATGATCATCAAGATGGCCATGGTACATAACCCTAGTTGTACTAAGGGGCCTATTATGCAAATTATTCATTCTTCATTTCAGATCAGGGAATGATATGTGCAATAACATTTATTGCATAATGGCTCGTCGTGGGCTCGCATTTCCAACAATCTCCCACTAGCCCAAAGAGCCGTTAATGGGCTAATCATATAAACCCACACTCATGTGACAATCATAGGCTATTTATAAAATAGCTAGGTAAGCTGATCAGTCACTCTGTTCCCACGAGACTACGCCAAGTCCTTTTACGGCACTTGCATATCCCCAGTAACAGTGCTCGCATCCAATGCGAACGTTGCATCTTATGCAACTAATACTCAATCTAGTTAGTTACAGTGTCTTTGACACTACAGCTTAACAATTATCATAACCAGTATTTCCATAATCCTTATCAGAATACCCTTTTTTCTGGAGATCACTATCTCTTAAGGTATCTACAGTTAAGACTTTCTAGATCTTTATCTATAAAGTCTCAAGCTTTTGAAGATAAGACTTTGAGATCATTATCTCAAAAATCTTGTCATCTATGAAGATTTTGTTATTACTGCAACCAAGTGTTTTATTTCCATAGTAGGATTAGTAACAGTTTACTACTCCCACTGCATGGCAGCCATCTGGCTTTTGTACACATCCAGTACATACCCGGTTTCTCAGAACTGATGCCCAAGGGTAAGTAGTTCTGGCATTCACTTCCTCAACTCATTGAGGTGCTATCCCTTTAGATAGGTCAATACCATATCTTTAAGGGATGGAAGCCTTTCCTAGAATTTCTATGAATAGAATATGTCCAAGGTATACTACAAATGTGATAGTCCAATTATCCTCTTCTTCTTGGCTTCTGAACAACTTCAAAACTAAGATCTAAGAGGTATCTTTGAAATCATATTTCAAGATATGGCATAGCCAGTCTATAAAACACTTATTATCATCCTTATATCATTCTAAATGATTAGGATATTATCTACATTTAGCACGATGAACACAAAGGCACTCCTACTAAGCTTCACATGGCTCATCCAGATTCTATCTGAAATCATAACATTTATAATTTCATCAAATCTTATGATCCAACTTCAAGAAGCTTATCTGAGTCCATAGATGGATTCCTTAGCTTGCACACCTTGCTTTCCTCAACCATGAAGCCCTGGGGCTACTTCATGTGAATATCCTCAGAGAGGTATTCATAGAGGAATGCAATCTTGACTTACATCTTGAAGATACAATAGTCAAGTTGTGTAGCTAAGATTAGCAATATTCTGATGGTTTTAAGCATGGTCACCGAAGAGCAAGTCTTATCGCAAGCAATGTCTTCTCTTCCAGTGTGTAGCTCATGGCTACGAACCGTGCTTTGAAGGTCTCTACCTTCTCATCAGGTTCCCTTTCTCTTGAAGATCCATTTACACCTCTACAGGTATTACCCATATAGGTGGATCCTCGAGGGTCCATATACAACACTTGTATATGAAGTCTACATTAGACTTTTATTGCTATCCATCTATCCATGCTATGATCTTCAGAAGCTTCATCACATGAAGTTCGATCATTGTCAGAATTCTCTAACACATGGAATCCATCCTCAAACTCATTTGAAGAGGTATTAGTGTTTCATATTTAATTGTCCTTTTAGTTTCCAATTTCAGGAGCCTCATTATCTTCTCTGGATTAAATGAGTTCCTACATTTCATTTTCATCTTGATTCTCAAGAGTCTCAACCTCTAAGAATCACATTCTCAGGGATGAGATACTTCAAGAATCTCAAGGTCATAAAGTAGGTGTCCAATACCATCCTTTATTTTCCTATTGAAGTAGCACTCTCTAGTGCTTAATTCTAGCTTATTTGCATGGAATTTTATTAAGGATATATAATGTAGTCTCTACTACATATATACCTGGAAACTAAGAGGAAATTATGCTAAAATTCATCATTGATAAGATCATGTCACACATGATCCAATTGTATCTCCCTATAACTCTATTGAGTTAAGGTGTGTTAGGAGGATTGAGATAGAAATGATATTAATATCTCCATAAGGTATTCTTTGAATTTATCTAGTAGGTACTTGCTACATAGATTAGATCAAATTCATTTTATCTTCTTTCAAACTTTGGTTCTAAACCAAAAATAATGAAATCTTTGAACATTTCAAAGGTTTCTTAGGTGAAGAGAAGAAATCTCATGTCATACATAATCATCAATAGATATCACATATCCACAATGTTCACTATGATATAGATGATCCACATACATCAATATGTATGAGATCCTGAATACCTCGGCATCTTACACCTTTCTCTAAGAAGGGTGTATTGGACATTTCACTTTGAATAAAAGATTCATAAGTATGTAAGTTATGAAATTTTAGACATTCTAAAGTTTCATCTCTTACTAGTCTATTGATCAAATCAATAAACAAATGTCCAAGGCTTGATGCTAGATCATTGTTAAATGATCTTCATCCTCATATTAATCTTAAGGTTTAATTTCAGCATTTAGAAATGTTAATGAACCATTCATCAATTTTCTAATTTAGTGGAGTCCACTAGATTTTAGATTAC
The DNA here is from genome assembly GCA_037367405.1 of Ottelia alismoides. Taxonomy (NCBI): domain Eukaryota; kingdom Viridiplantae; phylum Streptophyta; class Magnoliopsida; order Alismatales; family Hydrocharitaceae; genus Ottelia; species Ottelia alismoides. The sequence goes on along the minus strand of JAZKJV010010422.1, from coordinate 386,913 downwards.
TATCTGAAATATTTCCATCATAACTCTTTATGATAGTTCTATCTCAGAATTCATGTTTATTTCCAACATTTAGAAACAAACAATGAGTGTATTCTTATATCCAAGTCATAGAGACATTCCCTAAGACTAAGGGCTCTCCCACTGAAATTAACAAGTCTATCAATCCAACAGAGATTGTTGCAACAATTGCATCAATATCCATGTGAATAACTATAAACCTTAAGATCAAATTTCTGGTCTTCTAAAACATATGCAACCTATTGCAAATGTCATCATAAGATTGAGATATAATTATTTGACTTTATCTTATCAAATAAGAAAGTCAATTTCAATGATTTATGTAGATTATTTTGATGCTCTATCCGAGTCCTTCTCTAAGGATTCTAGACAGACTTGATAGTCATACTATCAACACATCAACTTATTGCAGTTTTGGCATTCATCCAACTCTTTGGATGTCATATGGAAGTCACAGAGGTACAGTCAACTCTTTGACTACAATTCTTACTTGGGTCCAACCCATGCTTCCACTGTGCTCCCTTTATCTATGAGCAACCATTGCTCAGGACAGAGGATCTCTTATTTTAAATTCAAAAGAATTCAAACTAAGAGTTTTTCAACATTTATACATGCTTCATTAAATTCATACAATATGAATATTATGAAGCTTCATGAATAACTAGAGTATAAACAGTAGAATGATGACACTCATCATCTACATCCATTTAAACTCTTAAAACATTGGTTCAGGCAGGTATTCAAACATTTTGAATACATCATCTCTTATAGAGCTACCATTCTGCATGATGCAGAGAACCATGTCACTCATGATTAAATGTCAAGAGCACATATGCATGCCAGAATATCTTCATTGATTTTATAAGGATTATTTGACAATTGCGATCATCATCGACATGTTACTTCCAAAGTACATTCGATGAGATCAAGACTATAGAGACATACAAACCCTAGGGTTGTAGTCCTATTATCTATTTAATTGTCATTCCTCAATATTATGAGGAAACTTGCACATTGCAACCACATACATTATGTGTTCAACTGCAAGTACAATATTTGGATCATTGAGTCCAATCCATGATATTTTACTGGTTATTATTGAGTATATAATTGAGTGGGTTTTAATGAAGGATTGTCTGAAATAAGAAATTTGCATAAATATATAAATATATATATATTACTTTGATTTAGGATTTTTATATAAAAGTTGTCTTGCCTTGTCAACATTGAAAGTTCATTCCCTTAATCACTTTCAATGTAAGAGATATACTTACCATTATATCTCAACAAGATCTGAGATCTTCTTCCTTATCTTTGTTACATCCCAATAATATGAGAATCTGCAACTCGGATAAAAAGAAGCGGGAACACATTCCGCTTTGCAAGTCCAACTTGCATTTCCCAATTCGGTCTTTAACACCCGGGCCCACCACCCCTAAGGCGATGTTGACCTGTTGTTAATTGAACCAACCGTCAACAGGAATAGTACTCGCTATGCACAATCCAATATCGCCCCAATAATATGAGGATCCGATATTGGGGTCACTACGCTACGGCCTTACTCTTTCGAGAAGCAAAGAGCCCGATCCAGATGCGCTTGCATACAGGAGCTGTCACTTCGGACAGGCGTCTCCCACATGCAATCCCTGGCGACGAAACTCTTCGCCTTGACGGGAGACCATGGGTGTCACTTATGTGATCCTCCATATCATATTCAAACTTTAATTAATCACTATGAATCATATTCATTATGATTAATTCATCCAAGGGAATTATTAACTCTAATCATATTAGAGTATTTTAATTGGACATAATCAACTTAATCATATTAAATTAATTATCAATCCAATTCAATCAATCAAACTTGATTATTTTACTTGAATACATATATGGTAATATCTCAAAATATGTATTAATTCGAATTTTAATAATTAGAAAAATACATCTTAATCCCTCGGACATTATCCCGTCCCTACCCGCTGTCATGGCCAGCACCGACGAGAGTGGGATGGACCACATACGTTGCAACCCGCAACCCCAATGCTCTCCGACTAGGCACCATATCCGCCTCGGGAGAGGATAATGCCAAATTGATTAATTTGTACTTGAGATGATCATCGGTTCTTCAACCGAAATTGATTTTGTCTAATTTGGATTTAATATGATTGAGATATGTTAATTTTAGTGAGTAGGGGTCCTTACTGAAATTTACGTAAACTCAGATCCTATGGTTTCCTTATTTAATGGGGAACAAAATTCAAGTATTAAATTCGTGTTTAAACAATTTAAACAGTGCCGAATTTATTTACTAAACAGATCTGCGAAATCAAATGCGATAAAAACTTTCGCGACCTTAACGAACCCAAGTCGTCCTCGGTTTTTCGAATCATATTCGAAACCGTCGACCTAAGGCTGTAATACCACTTGAAGGATATGGTAAAATCCTCAAGCGCATCACAGAAGCGTGATCATCGTATCGGATACGACGAAGAACGACTAGTCGTACTAGTTGTTCGGTGCAGCGGAATTTAAAATATTTTATTCGATGAAACCACATGATCCGAGTACCATTCTCAGATCATTTCATCTATAACCACAACAAGTATAATGCAATACCTCTTGAAGCATAGTTGATCAAGTCTCTAAAGGAAGAGACCCCCTGTCTCAAGTCCGATCGTCGGCGAGACCGCTTGCGAGCGCGGGGATGAACCGCGTTGTCCTCGCAATCCGAGAAGATGATCCAAGCATGGTTGCTCCTGATCTCGTCACACGAGATCGAATGTATCCTTTGTGAGTGCAGCACTCCAAGAAGACGGAGAACCGAAGAACGTCAAAGCGGCGGCGCGGTGGCGAAGGCGACGACGATTCTCTCCTCTATGGTTTGGTGGTCGGCCACCAATTAGAGGGAGAGAGGGCTGACGTGTGTAGAGAAGAAAGAGAGAGAGAGAGATCCTCCATATCACATGTCTAGAGAGAGCATGGTATGCCTCTCTATTTATAGGGTTTTGGGATCCATGGATCTCAATCCATGGGACATATAAAATCAACGGATGAGATTGATTTATGTCAATCCAATGGTCAAGATTGTTGTTGGTAAAACCAACAACTTATGATTTAATTTTGATTAAATATATTTGATAAATCAAATATATATTAATACCAAATTAAACCAACCAAATAAGGAGTGGAAAAACAAATGAGATCCACCTTCCCCATTAGGGGGAGTGGACGGCCACCAATTCCATAAAGGAATTGGTGCCGCCCCCTCCTTCCCATATGGGGAGGGCAATCTCATGGATCCCCATGAGAGTGCACATCTCCTTGTTTTTCTCTCAACTTATTTTCCAACAATTATTTGTTGGTATTTTATTCACCAAAAATAATTCTCAATTAATATTGAGAATATTGCAATCTTGACATTGGAATATTGTGAATCATATTCACAACCCAAAACAAAATGTAATTTACATTTTCAATTAATTAGACAATGTGTATCCAATACACATTAATAATTAATCTACTAATATAAATTATATTTAACTCTCTCTAATATATTATAAATCACATTTATAACATATTATGAATAATTGGATATTTCTATCCACATTATTCTTATCCACATTAATTAAATCACATTTAATTAAATTGGATAATTACTTCACACATCAATATGATTAAATCACGTTTAATCATCATCTCTTCATTGCTTAGATCTTATGGAATTATTCTTGAACCCTTCAAGAATAATGCAATCTCTCCGCAGATACTTGGAAATAAGAACAGGGCGATTGTATTGTTCCACGTATAGTGACATGGATATTGAGATCGTATCTCAAATCCAGATCGCGGGCCTCCCATAGATGCTTGATTAAATCAAGATCGTAAATCTAATCTTCTCATTGTATCTGAATCACATTCAGATCAATGTCCAACACTTGGACCAAGATCAGATTACTTCTCTACTGAGAGGAGTCACTAAAATCCAGACCCGTTTCATCACTCCCTAGGAATGGAAGCGTCATGGTTATACAATCGTTTATGATCAAATCACCCTCAGGTATTCCCAATACCTGTACATCCTGCATACTGGAAGACTCAGATTAAACCCGAAGTATTGGATCAACTTTATACTGTCTACTTCGTGGTTTTTTATCAGTAATTTTCTCATTCGATCATTGGGAGTTGGTATCAATCATACACTTTTCAAAAGTGTATATTATACCTAGGTCTTGATCATATACTAAAAGTATATATCAAACCTACAAATTCAGTCAAGCTTCCAAAGCGAGACGACCATGCGCATGGAATTTGATTCTTCCCAATATCTCATGAGTGAGCTCATGTCTTCCGGTTCAGTAACTGAACCTGTATGATCCCTTTGAGAGATCGTATTACTCATATGCCCTTATATGCACACCAGCACGCCGGTGTATTGACCTTGATTAGGTCATCATCCTATTGGTCTGCCAAATGTATATACTTAGACATACAGCAACACATCTGTCTCCGGTCAGAGGATGCGTGCCTATATCATGACAGCATACGATATAGGACTTTGGTTATCTCGATCTCGTTAAGTCAACTCTTTGACCTAACTAATCTGACACCTCCGAATCCCTATTCCTATGCAGAGGACCTGCATCAAGAGGTCGGTCAGATATCAACCTAAAGAGATAAGGATTGCCATCTCCTACTCAGGCTGGAGATCATCTCTTAACAATCATTTGACGGTGCTTGATGAGTCCTCAATCTAACTCTTTAGATATTCATCCAAGCACCAGCCTTTATGATTCAATAGTTGAATCAACAGCTGTATGATCATCAAGATGGCCATGGTACATAACCCTAGTTGTACTAAGGGACCTATTATGCAAATTATTCATTCTTCATTTCAGATCAGGGAATGATATGTGCAATAACATTTATTGCATAATGGCTCGCCGTGGGCTCACATTTCCAACAATTTGCTCATGGAACTCCATCCCCTTCGGTGTGCCTCGCCCGTGAAGAATACAATGGATCTCATGTGTCGAGATCAGGAGATCCACCTCTTGGATCATCAAAATGGATTGCGAGAAGCACGCGGTTCATCCCCGCGCTCGCAAGCGTCTCCTCCGTCGGATCGGACTTGAGACAGGAGGTCTCTTCGCTTAGAGACTCAATCGCAACCACGCTTCAAGAGGTAATCCTATTACTTGTTTGTGGTTTAGATGAAACGATCCGAGAAGTGTTCTTGGATCATGTGGTTTCGTCATATGAAAAAATTTTAATTTCCGCTGCATAAAACAACTAGTCCGACTAGTCGTTCTTCGTCATATCCGATACGACGCTCACACTTCCGTGATGCACTTTAGGATCTAACCATATCCTTCAAGTGGTATCAGAGCCTTAGGTCGGTGGTTTTGGATACGATCCATTAACCGAGGACGACTTGGGTTCATTAGGGTTTGCGGAAGTTTTTCTTCCATTTCATTTTCGCATCTCTGTTTTGAGATTATTTTCGGCACTGTTTAAATTTTTTAAACATGAAAATAATAATTGGATTTTGTTCCCCATCAAAGAAGGAAACTTTAGGATCTGAGTTTACGTAATTTTGATTCCGTTTGCTCAAGTTATGCTCATTTTAGTGAACATGTATCCACAGTTTCGGGGACTGCGAATCTCAACGTGATTAAAGAGTTAATTGCGATTTTGAAACATCTTGAAATGCGTGCAAATCAATTAAGTTCTGTTGTAAATCAAATTAGAAAACTTTAGGAACTTACTTTGCTTATGTTGTATTTAAATTGATTGAGATATGGTATTTTTAGTATGTGAGGGTCACTGATGAAAATACTTTCCTAATCAAGAACCTAGTGATTGTCATTTAATCAATTAGTGAAACTAAATTGTTTAATTTCCTGGAATAATTGTGCATAAATATTTGTGAAATATTTGATGATAATTATTTCCTTAAATGACATTGTCTTAACCAATAATTGATTAGATGTGATCTAGATCACTAATTGGTTACATGATCTACATTCCAACAAACATGTTGCTTGAATAGGATTTGGGATTTGTTTAGCAAATCTCATTATAATGTTAATCAAAATTGTTTTGATTATTATTATATGGTATAATTTCGATTGAAGAACCGATGATCATCTCAAGTACAAAGTGATCTATTTTGCATTATCCTTTCCCGAGGTGGATATGGTGTCTAGTCGGAGAGCATTGGGGTAGCGGGTTGCAACGTATGTGGTCCGTCCCACTCTCGTCGGTACTGGCCATGACAACGGGTAGGGTTAGTATAATGCTTAAGAAATCATGATGTATTTATAATTATTAAAATTCGAAATAATAAGTATTTGAGATAATACCATAATTCAAGTAACAATTAAAAATGTTTGTTGGTATTAATTGGATCATTAATTTAATATGATTAGATTAATTGGAATCAAATTAAAATTAAAACACTCTATTATAAATAGAGATGTTATTTCCCTTGGAAGAATTAATCATAATGAATATGATTCATAATGATTAATTAGAGTTTGAATATGATATGGAGGATCACATAAGTGACATCCATGGTCTCCCGTCAAGGTGGAGGGTTCCGTCACCAGGGATTGTACGTAGGAGACGCATGTCCGAAGTGACAGCTCCTGTATGCAAGCTCATCTGGATCGGGCTCTTCGCTTCTCGAAAGAGTAAGGATGTATGCATAGTGACCCCAATATCGGGTCCTCATATTATTGGGGTGATATTGGATTGCGCATAGCGAGTTGTATTCCTATTGACGATTGGTTTAATTAATGACGAGTCAACATCGCCTTAGTGGTGGTGGGCCCGTGTGTTAAAGACCGAATTGGGAGATGCGAGTTGGACTTGCAAGGGGAATGTGTTCCCGCTTCTTTTTATCCGAGTTGTAGGTTCTCATATTATTGGGATGTAACAAAGATAAGGAAGGAGATCCCAGATCTTGCTTGAGATATAATGGTAAGTATATCTCTTACATTGAAAGTGATTAAGGGAATGAACTTTCAGTGTTGACAAGGCAAGACAACTTTGATATAAAAAATTCCTAAATCAAAGTAATATATGTATATATATATATATATACACTTATGCAAATTTCTTATTTCAGATAATTCTTCATTAAACCCACTCAATGTTATACTCAATAATAATCAGTAAAATATCAAGGATTGGACTCATGATCCAGATATTGTACTTGCAGTTGGACACATAATGTATGTGGTTGCAATGTGCAAGTTTCCTCATAATAATGAGGAATGACAATTAAATGGATAATAGGACTACAACCCTAGGGTTTGTATGTTTCTATATTCTTGATCTCTCATCGGATGTACTTTGGAAGTGACATGTCGATGATGATCGCAATTGTCAAATAATCCTTATAAAATCAATGAAGATATTCTGGCATACATATGTGCTCTCGACATTTAATCATGAATGACATGGTTCTCTGCATCATGCAGAATGGTGGCTCTATAAGAGATGATGTATCCAAAATGTTTGAATACCTACCTGAACCAATATTTCAAGAGTTAGATGGATGTAGATACGATGAGTGTCATCATTCTACTGTCTATACTCTAGTCATTCATGAAGCTTCATAATATTCATATTGTATGAATTTAATGAAGCATCTATAAATGTTGAAATGCTCTTACATTGAATTCTTTTGAATCTAACATAAGAGATCCTTAGTCTTAAGCAATGGTTGTTTATAGATGAAGGGAGCGCAGTGGAAGCATGGGTCAGACCCAAGTAAGAAGGAAAGTCAAAGAGTTGACCTACTTCTATGACTTCCATATGGCATCCAGATAGTTGGATGAATGCCAATACTGCAATAAGTTGATGTGTTGATAGTATGACTATCAAGTCTGTCTATAATCCTTAGTGAAGGACTCAGATAGAACATCAGAATAATCTACATAAATCATTGAAATCGACTTTCTTATTTGATAAGATAGAGTCTAATAATTGTATCTCAATCTTCTAACAACACATGCAATGGGTTGCATATGTTTTAGAAGACTAGAAATTATGATCTTAAGGCTTATAGTCATCCACATAGATATTGATGCAATTGTTGCAACAATCTCTATTGGATTGAAAGGCTTCATAATTTCAGTGGGAGAACCCTTAGTCTTAGAGAATGTCTCTATGACCTAGATATTAGAATACACTCATTGTTTATTTCTAAATGTTGGAAACAAACACAAATTCTGTAATAAATCTATTATAAAGAGTTATGATGGAGATATTTCATATAGTAATCTAAAATCTAGTGGACTCCACTAAATTAGAAAATTAATGAATGGTTCATTAACATTTCTAATACTGAAATTAAACCTTAAAAGATAAATATGAGGATAAAGATCATTTAATAATGATTTGATATCAAGCCTTGGACATTTGTCTATTGATTTGATCAATAGACTAGTGAGAGATGAAACTTTAGATTGTCTAAAGGTTCAAATCTTACATACTTGTGAATATTGTATTCAAAGAAAAATGTCCAATACACCCTTCTTTGGGAAAGGTGTAAGATGTCAAGGTATTCAGGATCTCATACATATTGATGTATGCGGATCGTCTATATCATAGTAAACATTATGGATATGTGATATCTATTAATGATTATGTAGGATATGAGATTTCTTCTCTTCACCTAAGAAACCTTTGAAATGTTCAAAGATTTCATTATTTTGGTTTAGAACCAAAGTTTGAAGGAAGATAAAATAAATTTGATCTAATCTAGGTAGCAAGTACGTGTTAGATAAATTCAAAGAATACCTTATGAAGATATGAATATCATTTCTATCTCAATCCTCCTAATACACTGTGACTCAATAAGAGTTATAGGGAGATATAATTGGATCATGTGTGACATGATTTGATCAATGATGAATTTTAGCATAATTTCATCTTGGTTTCCAGGCATATATATAGTAGAGACTACATTATATATCCTTAATGTAATTCCATGCAAGTAAGCTGGAATTGAGCACTTGAGAGTGCTTCTTCATTAGGAAAATAAAGGATTGTATTGGATACCTACTTTATGACCTTGAGATTCTTAAAATATCTCATCTCTGAGAATGTGATTCTTAGAGGTTGAGACTCTTGAGAATCAAGATAAAAAATAAAGTGTAGGAACTCATTTAATCTTGAGAAGATAATGAGGCTCCTGAAACTGGAAACTAAAGGGACAATTAAAGATGAAACACTCTTCAAATGAGTTTGAGGATGGATTCCATGTGTTAGAGAAATCTGAAAATGATAGAACTTCATGTGATGAAGCTTCTGAAGATCATAGCATGGATAGATGGATGTTAGCAATAAAAGTCTGATGTAGACTTCATATACAAGTGTTGTATATGGACCCTCAAGGATCCACCTATATGGGTAAGACCCAAAAAGGTATAAATGGATCTTCAAGAGATGTAAATCAAGATTGCATTCCTCTATGAATACCTCTCTGAGAATATTCACATGAAGTAGCCCCAGGGCTTCATGGTTGAGGAAAGCAAGGTGTGCAAGCTAAGGAATCCATTTGTGGACTCAAAATAAGCTTCTTGAAGTTGGACCATAAGATTTATTGAAATTATAAATGTTATGATTTCAGATAAAATCTTGATGAGCCATGTGAAGCTTAGTGGGAGTGCCTTTGTGTTCATCGTGCTAAATGTATATAATATCCTAAACATTTAAATGATATAAGGATAACAATAAGTGTTTTATAATCTGGTTATTCCATATCTTGAAATATGATTTCAAAGATACCTCTTAGATCTTACTTCTGAAGTTGTTCAGAAGCAAAGAGTAGAGGATATTGGGATTGTCACATTTGTAGTACACCTTGGACATATTCTATTCTTAGAAATTCCAAGAAAGGCTTCCATACCTTAAGATATGGTACTGACCTATCTAAAAGGATAACACCTCAAAGAGTTGAGGAACTGAATGCTAGAACTACTTTCACTTGTGCATAAGTTACGAGAAGCTGAGTGTATGCTAGATGTATACAAAAGCCAGATATCTGTTATGCAGTGGGAGTAGCAAAGTGTTGCTAATCCTACTATGGAGAGAAAACACTTGATTGCAGTAATAACAAAATCTTCATAGATGACAAGATTTTTGAGATAGTGATCTCAAAAGTCTTATCTTCAAAAGCTTAAGACTTTATAGATAGAGATCTAAAAGGTCTTAACTATGGATACCTTAAGAGATAGTGATCTCCATGAATAAGGGTATTCTGATAAGGATTATGAAAATACTGGTTATGATAATTGTTAAGTTGTAGTGTCAAGGACACTGTAACTAACAAGATTGAGTATTGGTTGCATAAGATGCAACATTCGCATTTGATGCGAGCACTGTTACTAGGGATATGCAAGTGTCGTGAAAGGACTTGGCGTAGTCTCGCAGGAACAGAGTGACTGATTATCTTACCTAGCTATTTTCTAAATAGCCTATGATTGTCACATGAGTGCGGGTTTAAATGATTAACCCATTAATGGCTCTTTGGGCTAGTGGGAGATTGTTGGACATGCGAGCCCACGACGAGCCATTATGCAATAAATGTTATTGCAAATGTCATTCCCTGATCTGAAATGAAGAATAATTAATTTGAATAATAGGTCCCTTAGTACAATTAGGGTTATGTACCATGGCCATCTTGATGATCATACAGCTGTTGATTCAACAATTGAATCATAGAGGTCGGTGCTTGGATGAATATCTAAAGAGTTAGATTATGGACTCACCAAGCACCGTCAAATGATTGTTAAGAGATGATCTCCAGCCTGAGTAGGAGATGGCAATCCTTTCTCAAATAGGCTGATATCTGACCGACCTCTTGATGCAGGTCCTCTGCATAGGAATAGAGATTCGGAGGTGTAAGATTAGTTCAGTCAAAGAGTTGACTTAATGAGGTCGATATAACCAAAGTCCTATATCGTATGCTGTCACAATACAGGCATGCATCCTCTGACCGGAGACAGATGTGTTACTATATGTTTGAGTATGTACATTTGGCAGACCAATAGGTTGATGACCTAACCAAGGTATATACACCGACGCGCTGGTGTGCATATAAGGCAACTGAGTAATACGATCTCTCAAAGGGATCATACAGGTTCAGTTACTGAACCGGAAGACATGAGCTCACTCATGAGATATTGGGAAGAATCAAATTCTGTGCGCACGGTCGTCTTGCTTTGGAAGCTTGACTGAATTTGTTGGTTTGATATATACTTTTGGAAAGTATATGATCAAGACCTAGGTGTGATATATGTGTTTGGGAAGTATATGATTGTTACCGACTCCCAATGATCGAATGAGAAACTTACTGATAAAACCATGCAGTAGACAGTATAAAGTTGATCCAATACTTCGGGTTTAATTTGGGTCTTCCAGTATGCAGGATGTACAGGTATTGGGAATACCTGAGGGTGATGTGATCATAAACGATTGTATAACCATGACGCTTCCATTCCTAGGGAGTGATGAAACGGGTCTGGATTTTAGCGACTCCTCTCAGTAGAGAAATGATCTGATCTTGGTCCAAATGTTGGACATTGATCTGAATGTGATTCAGATGCAATGAGAAGATTAGATTTGCAGTCTTGATTTAACCAAGTATCTATGGGAGGCCCACGATCTGGAATTGAGATGTGATCGTAATATCCAAGTCACTATACGTGGAAAAATACAGTCGCCCTGTCCTTATCTCCAAGTATTCGCGGAGAAAGCGCATTATCCTTGAAAGAGTTCATGGATAATTCTATTGTTGATAAATGTATCTGAGCATTGAGAAAATGGATAATTAAATGTGATTTAATTATCATGAATAATATGAATTTGATTCATATTATAAGGAGATTTATCTTAGATAATTAAATGTGATTTAATTACCAAAGATGTAAATAATGTGAATGCGATTCATATTATTGGGGCACATGAGAATAAGAGATCCAAGATGATTAAATGTGATTTAATTATCATGTATATGAATAGTATGGATAGCAATATTCATATTAGTCATATTTGTTATGAATCTGATTTATAATATATAAGAGAGAGATATTTGTAATTTACATTTTAATTGTTGATGTGAATTGGATTCACATTGGACAATTAATTGAAAATGTAATTCACATTTTATTTTTGGTTGTGAATGTGATTCACAATTTTCAAATGGTAAGATTGCAATATTCACAAAATAATTATGAATTATTTTTGTAGAATAATTTACAACAATTGTTGTTGTAAATCTTGGACATTTCCATGGAATAATGTAATCTCATGAGATTGCATGAGTTGCCACCAAATCCAATATTATGGAAGGAGGCAATCTTCATTCCAAAATCTCCATGCTTGATTGATTTAATTTGAGATCCATTTATATTGATTTATCAATATATATTTAATCTAAATTAAATTAATTGTTGTTGGTTTTTACCAACACAAATCTTAGTCATTAAAAGAAACACAGATCAATGAGAGCCATTGGATTTGTGTTGCCCATGGATTGAGATCCATGGATCCCAAAATATTATAAAAGGAGAGGCACCCCATTGCTCTTCTTTACACACAAGAGAACATAAGTCTCTCTCTCTCTATACTTCATCCCTCTCTCTTCCTCTCTCATGGCCGTCCACCATGGATGCCCTAGAGGGAGTCTCCATCGTCACAGCGTTGTTGTTATGCTGCTCGATCATTTGCTCATGGATCTCCATCTCCTTCGGTGTGCCTCGCTCGTGAAGAATACAATGGATCTCATGTGTCGAGATCAGGAGATCCACCGCTTGGATCATCAACATGGATTGCGAGAAGCACGTGGTTCATCCCCGCGCTCGCAAGCGTCTCCTCCGTCGGATCGGACTTGAGACAGGAGGTCTCTTCGTTTAGAGAATCGATCGCAACCACGCTTCAAGAGGTAATCCTATTACTTGTTTGTGGTTTAGATGAAACGATCCGAGAAGTGTTCTTGGATCAAGTGGTTTCGTCGCATGAAAAAATTTTAATTTCCGCTGCATAGAACAACTAGTCCGAGTAGTCGTTCTTCGTCGTATCCGATACAACGTTCACGCTTCCGTGATGCGCTTGAGGATCTAACCATATACTTCGGCTTGTATCTGACTTTTGGCCATGGAGCAGAGGTCGCCGGTGACGGTGGCCTGGGTGCAACCTCCTCCTCCTTCCTCCTGCTCGGACACTCCAGGGGTTCCCTCCTGTCAGCAGGGTAGTAGGGCTCAAAAGTTGAACAAAGTTGGATGGAGGAGAAGATGGATTTATTTATAGACAATATGGGACACCCTTGTTGACTTGCTAAAAACAAGAGAATCAAGCTATGTACAGGAGATCAAGGTGGATGGCGTGAATCATGATATACTTGGGAGTAATTTACGTGAATGGATCGTCATCGATAAGCAGATGGAATGGCTAGGGGAAAATGGATGAAAATGCAGAACAATACAGATTTGACAGGAGTCTCAGTTGGGGGGAGTGTTTACCAGGGGTCAATAGAGGACGTGATCATGTTAGTCCAGCCAGGCTCGCTATAGGACAAAATACCAATTTTTATTAAAGAATAATTATTTAAAAATAATAATTGATTTTATTATTTTATGTAGTATTTTATTATGATTTTTATTTATTTTTAGCGTTATTTATTTATAGTCAATTTTTAACAGTGTATTTATAGGAATATTCATCTATGTTTTGAACATTTTTATTTTGATAATTTATTTCATTATTTTATTTTATATATTTACAAGTTATTTTTAGGTGTATAAATATATTTTTATTTTCTTTTTATGATGTTATTTGTATCCTTGAATACATAGATATGTATATTTTATTGGTTTATTTATAGGTATTTTACCTATGTTTTATATACACCTTTTTATTTTAATATATTTTTATTGGGTTTATTTTGGATTTATTATTTTATTAGAATAACTCAGCCATGGTTGGTCCCAAGCTCGGGTAAATGAGGAGGGTTGCGTTAGGTAGCCGACAGCCAGTGTAAAATAGTCAGAGATAATTTCCTAAATAGTACTTTTTTTCTAAAAAAATATTATTTAAGAAGTTGCCTCATGACAGTCGGATCTTTTCATCATGGATTTAAGCAAACATATAGATTTCGTCGGGGCGTTCCTTACTTGTGACGTGTTGCATCACCCGAATGCAATGAAAATTGGCAAGGGCCGCTACATCGCAGCCTGGATGTGGTTCAATATTTGCAAGGGTTCTCGCATGAGGAACACATGCGAGTAATTAAGCTAGTTCCGCTGCATCACCGCCCGGATGCAGTCCAAAATTTACAAGGGTTCTCGCATAATGGACGCATGCGAGTAAAGAAGTTAGTACAAAAGAGATTACAACGGAAGTTGAGAATTGGTAGTTGGAATATTGGCACTTTAACTGGAAAGTTGATGGAGATAGTGGATACGATGGAAAGAAGGAAGATTCATATACTATGCCTTCAAGAGACTAAATGGGTTGGAGAGAAAGCAAGGGAGATTGAGAAGACAGGCATTAAACTTTGGTATTCAGGTAAAGATAAGGGTAGAAACGGTATTGGAGTGGTTGTTCATAAGGATTTGAAGGCTTGTGTGGTTGAGGTGAAAAGATTCGGGGATCGAATTATTTTGCTAAAATTGGTGCTTGAAGAAGAAATTCTGAATAGCATCTCAGTTTATGCACAGCAAATTGGTTTAGATGAAAGGTTTAAACAAGCTTTTTGGGAGGATTTGGATACAAGCCTACAAGGAATCCCACAAAGAGAGATTATTTGCATGGGTGGAGATATTAATGGACATGTGGGAAAAGATGCTTTAGGGTATGCTAGTGTTCATGGAGGACATGGTTTTGGGGATAGAAATGAAGAGGGAAAAGCCATCCTGGATTTTTGCAATTGCATATGATCTATTCATAGCAAACACTCTCTTCAATAAGATGGAGGAACATTTAATTCCTTATAAGAGTGGCCCAACTAGAACACAGATAGATTACTTAGCGTTGAGTAGAAGAGATAGGTTGTGTTGTAAAGACTGCAAAGTAATCCCAGGAGAGAGTTTGACAACTCAACATCGTTTGTTAGTCTTGGATGTACAAATGAAAGGGTTGGTAAAGAAAAGGAGGGTTTCTAAGATAACTAGAACTAGATGGGGGAATCTTCAACTGAAGCAAGAGAGCTTCAGGGAGAATGTTTTAGAAGACTTATCTTGGGATTGTAGCGGTAGTGCAAACGAGATGTGGTAGGCAGTAGCATCTTGTATTCGAAAGGTAGCTAAAGAGATGCTAGGCGAGTCAAAGGGAGGAGCTCCATGTCAAAAGGAGGCTTGGTGGTGGAGTGGAGGGGTGCAAGAGAAGCTAAAAATAAAAAGAGCTTGCTTTAAAGCTATGTCTAAGGATAGAACATAGGAAACTGTTACAAACTACAAAATAGCGAAGAAGGAAGCAAAGAAGGCCGTAAGCAAAGCTAAGTCAAAAGCTTATGAAGTTTTGTATAAAAATCTCGACTCTAAGGAGGGACAAAAGGATATATTCAGGTTGGCCAAAGCAAGAGAAAGAAAAACCAAAGACCTTTCTCAAGTGAGATGCATTAAGGACGAGGAAGGCCATGTGCTTGTTACTCAGAAGGATATAAAGACTAAATGGGAGCAGTACTTCCATAAACTTTTCATTGGGGAAGGAAATAGATATATCACTTTGGGTGATCTAGCTTGTAGTAAAAGTTACTTGAATCGTGCATGCTATAGACGGATACAAAGAAAGGAAGTAGCGGAGGCTTTGAATGTTATGAGACCTGGAAAAGGTGTAGGACCGGATGACATCCCTGTAGAAGTATGGAGAGTTTTAGGTGAGCGTGGTTTGACTTGGCTTACGAATCTAGTGAATGTTATTTGGCGAAGCAAGAAAATGCCTGAAGATTAGAGGAGGAGTATCGTGGTGCATGTTTATAAGAATAAAGGAGACCTTCAAAATTGTTCAAAGTATAGAGGTATCAAGCTGATGTGTCACACTATGAAAATTTGGGAACGTGTGATCGAAAGAAGGTTGAGGCAAATTTTCAATGTAAAAGAAAACCAATTCGGATTCATGCCAGGTCGCTCAACTACTGATGCCATCCATTTGCTGAGGAGAACAATGGAGATTTATAGAGCTAAAAGGAAGAACCTCCACATGATCTCTATTGATTTGGAGAAGGCTTATGATTCTGTCCCACGAGAGATATTGTGGAGAGTGTTGGAGAAGAGACAAATGCATGCCCTATACATTAACCTCATAAAGGACATGTATGATAGGGCTTTATCTTGTGTAAGGACCCCGTCTGGGAAGACTGGATATTTTGACATCAACATTGGTTTACATCAAGGTTCTGCTTTGAGTCCAATTCTTTTTACTTTGATTATGGATGAGTTGACCAGTCACATTCAGGATGAGCTACCTTGGTGTATGTTATTTGTTGATGATATTGTGTTAATTGACGAGACTAGAGACGAAGTAAATGAGAATCTTGAGGTCTGGAGACATGAGTTGGAGACTAAAGGATTTCGTATAAGTAGGGCTAAGACGGAATATACAGAGTGCACCTTTGATGGAAGCAATGGTGAAGGAATCGAGGTGAAGATTGGTGACGATAACATTCAAAAGAGAGATTCCTTTAGATATCTGGGATCTATTCTGCAACGTGATGGGGAAATTGATGGAGATGTTACTAATAGAATAAATGCAGGCTGGCAAAGTGGAGAGGAGCATCTGTTGTTCTCTGTGATAAGAAAATTCCTTTAAAGATTAATGGAAAGTTTTACAAAGCAGCCGTGAGACCTGCTATGCTTTATGGATCTGAATGTTGGCATGTGAACCATAGACATGTGCAGAGAATGAATGTAGAAGAAATGAAGATGCTAAGGTGGATGTGTGGACACACACGTAAAGATCGGATTCGGAATGATGAAATCAGAAAGAAAGTTGGTGTAGCTTCGATCGAGGATAAGATGCGAGAAAACCGTTTAAGATGGTTTGGACATTTGCAAAGAAGATCAGCTGATGCACCAGTTAGGAGATGCGAGTGTTGGGATGTTGAGGCGGCTAAGAGAGGGCGAGGACGGCTCAAGTGTTGGAAAGAGACCATACGAAGGGATCTTAGTTTTGTGGATGTATGCCCGGGATTGGCCCAAGATAGATCTGAATGGAGGCGAAGAATCCATGTAGCTGACCCTACTTAATTGTGGGAAAAGGCCTTGTTGTTGTTGTATTTTATTAGAATATAGATAATATTTACAATATTATAAAAATATAAATGAACAAAGAATAAAAGAATGAAAAACGTTTTTATTTATATACAAGTAAGAACATAGGCATTTTGCCTACGTGGTTACATAGACTTATTTTATTTTGCATTTTCTTTTTGATTTTATTATAATTTTAATATTCACATATGTTATTAATAATTATTACAAAATTACAAAAATATGAATTTGTAAAAATAGTAAAAAATGAATAAATTGATTATTTTAATGGGGTCTACTATACAATGGGAGTCAAAAACCTAATTTTCATATAGTAACTCTAAAAAATATAAACCACCACTATTAAATAGCTTATCAAAAGTTATATACAATTAGAGGTGATTTTTATATGTTTTAAGTTTTTATTTGAAAGATACGGATATGTGAAGTTCGAGTTTTGGCTTTTTATTCTGTGTATAAAATGAACATTGTGTATTATTTTGTACAAAATCAATTTTGTATTTTTATTTATATTATTATCTACAACACTCATGTGCAAAGTTTCTTTATTTGAGAATGAATAATGAGGAATAAGATAAGTGTCGAAAATACATAAATAATGAATAAAAGAATTGGGTTTTTATTCCATATTTGGCCCTCATCTCCCCTTACTTTATTCCTTGTCGACCAATTCAATTCTTGACATGGTCTCGGGGTTTAGAGTCGTAAAATATCTTTGATATTTTATTCTTTTTATTTTCTTATCTTTATTCTATAATTTTGGCATTAAAAACCATAATATTTATACAATAAATGCAATAAATCATGAATGTTATTTTGTACAAATCATTGCTATTTACATGTATTAGCTAGGGGTTTTAAGGCCAAAATGATAGAATAAAGGTGATGAAATGAAGATTCATCAACAGATTCTTGTTAATATTGCATAATTATAATATATTTTATAAAACTAAAATAATAAAGAGAAAATAAAAAGAAGGATGTATTTAGAATAAATACAGAGTGATCCAAACCCCGAGAGAGGTCAAGTCTTGACCTGATCGACAAGAAATAAGTAGAGAGAGATAGGGTATATTGTACATAATACGTACACAAATAAATATTTTTATTTATTTTTTAATTACCATATTATTTTGAACTTTTAAATATAGTCCTAATAATAAAATAAAATAAAATAAAATTAGAAAACATAAAAAAATAAAACCCACCATTCATTCTACAAAAGCCACATGTATGTTATTCTCTACATCACCTACATATTTAATAATTTTTATTCAAACCATAAAAATCAAATAAAACTTATTTTTTATTTCTTAATTAATTTTAAAATTAAGTTATATATAAAATAAGCATATTTTACAAAAAAATAATAAAATAAAAATACTTGTATATAAGACATAGGTGTACTATACTTGTATATAATACATTATACTTTATATACCCTACATATATTTTCATAAAAATAATTAAAAATCACTGAAAAATAGTTTACACAATAATAAACATAATTTCATTTTATTCACTTTTTATTTTAAAATCATTTACTATTTTATATTTATTATTCTTTCAATTTCTGGCCTGGATTTTTCTAATTGGTCCATGTCAGATTGATGACTCCAGTCAACCGTCTCCCTCAGCCGGGTCGACCCGACTTCCATTCGATGGAGTTCTTTCTCCACTTTTTCCTAGTTAGACCCAACTATCTTTTGGCTTTATTTCACCATCGGAACCATCTCCTAGGATCTATGATCCTCACAGATCCTTAGGAGGCGTCGGATCTACCTAGGGTTTCGTGCTCTCCTCGAATCTTCTGGATCTTAGGGTACTCCTTTAAGTCATCTCGTTCACCTCATGAGCTCATCAGCTTGTGCCTTACGCCACCATTTCCCCTTATCCACCTCTAGGATAGTGACAGCTTCTTGGAGGTCCCCTTTGGAGCCCCTATGAGCACCTGGTTGCACATGCTCAGCTCGTGGCCAGAGTTGTCCACCGTGACAAGCCTTCCACAGCTTGGTTGAGGCCATAACCCCACCGACTGCCTCGCCTAAAGTTCCTGAGCACGTCAGCAACTCTAGGTATCCCCATTCCTAGCTTCCATTTCCTATTTTACTTCGATTTAGCTAATCATCTCGATTGTAGTTCACCATCTTTGACCAGCTGGTCGGAGCCCCATCGCTCACATCGTTTTGTTCCAATCAACACGTCGTCTCATCACCCACCTTCCCTCAAGACCTGAACCCCCTTAGGCTAACTCGTCAGAGCAAGATTAAGGCGTAAACACCATCTTCCATGTATGACAGAGATCGAGCTCAATCCCCTACTCACTTCCCCTTGTTTCCAAGCAATATTTGGACCCGAGTAAAGCCCCCGAGTCCTTCTACCCTTTACATGTACTGGTTTAAGTGAGGAGACCTAGTGGTGACCCAGTCGCTCAAGCGGAGAAGCTCTAGGAGGAGCATCATTGCCTTGACCATCCAACCGTCTCCCCTCTCATCGGAGCCGTCCATTCAATGCGGAGTACTTCCACAACGGTGTCGGACCCTTTAACATCTTCATCGGAGCATCGGATCTCCTCCATGCCTAATTGTAGATTGCTTGAGTCTAGTTCATCGAGCACATTCTATTATCATCTGATCTGGAGTGTGAGTCCTATACCTGATCAGGACCATACAACCATGCCCAAATTCTAATGGTTGATCAGATTCTATGGTGAATCTGACATGCATGTTCAACCGCTTTTCAGAGTCATTAGATCCTCATATAATGACTGATCAGAGTCGTACGCACGCGCCTCGACCTCAGCCGTCAGATCCTTTTGCTGAGATGCATTAGAGCCGTCAGCCTACACACGTGTGGGCATGTCTGTAAGGGTAAACTTTTCCTTTTACCTTATCGTTTATGCTATTTACGTTCCGTCCAATAATTGTAATAGATAGTTAAAAACTTTTGCAGTTTGGACCCTCTAGTTTATTTATTTGCACTTTAGTCCAGTCTAGTCAATGTCACGTGCATGTGCACGAGTATTTTGGGATATTTGCAGATCGCACTCTGAACTTTTTGTCTGTTATGGAATGAAGATTATATTTTGAGTATTTGCCCCTACACCACTTACTGACTGAATCACGTGTTTTGCATGCCCTTTTGAATTAATTACATTTTGGGCCCTTGTATATGATTAGGCCCTCAAAACTGAATTTCTTTACGAAAAGGACCATGTGAACTGTTTTTTATTATTTGTCTTTTATTTAATTCAATAAATATTAAATCAACTCTAAAATTTATCTAAAAATTACCTATAGCTCCCGGTAACATGTATTATTTGTGGTAATTTTTGGGTGTTGACTTATGTGCCTTTTCTATTTTTAAAAATTCAAAAGCCCTTAAAAATTATCCGGTTTGTTTTTGGAAAATCTTAAAAATTCAAAAAAGCTTGAAAAATTCCATAAAAAACCAGGGTAGATGTCTTTTATTATCGTTTAGCTTCAATCTTTATTTTGTTAAAAAAATACCCTATAAAGACCATAAAAATTGCAAAGCACTCAAAAACTTATAAAAAATCTATAAATATTTAAGAAAAATCCAAAAATATTACTGAGTCTCTGTTTGTAGATATTTACTTATATTATATCATAAAATTCCATCCAAGAGTTTTGGGCACTTTACTTAATTTTAATTTGCAAATTCCTTCTAGTCTTATAATGTTTGTTATTTTATCTTTATTGATTTTTAGAAAATCAAAGAAACATTTGAAACAACTATAAAAATTATAAAAAACAATATAAAACATATAAAACCCAAAAACATTTTTATTACAATTTTTTGAATGATTTTGTTCCCTTGGAAAAATAAAAAGAGTGTGTGTGGATATTTTTATCATTCATGCTCACTCCTCTATTATTGAAAATTAAAAGTTTGAAAAATAAAAAGCCACTAAAAAAATTTTATTCTCGAAACCACACTACTTAGCACTTAATTTTTCTCCTTGTGTTCGACCCTGGTCGTTATACCAAGTAAATAAAGTAGCGAAACTGCTTACATTTGATCGATCCATCTCTTAGTTATTTGATTTTCTTGTTGATCGATTTGACTGACTGAGGATAACGACACTTGATTTATTTATTCCACCTTAGTCGATCGTAGAATCGTGCCATCAAGATCTTAAGACTCTAGGTTGAACTTGCCCTATTTAAAGGAATTCAACTCCTTTAATTATAAGACTCTCAATGTATAATATATAATAAGAGATATGACTTAATGTGTTGCTTCCATTCATAAGAGTAAGTCAAAAGTTCACCTAAAGGCCCAAATACAATAGATTCTCCTAAGGACCCAACCCTCAACACTAGGGATTAAATCTAGTCTTGCTTCAATTCGTTGTCTCTTTAGTTTGTTGGTATTAAATGGTGTATATGGTCAGCTAGATAATGGAGATATTAGGATTGTATCATTCTTTTCTCTTCCTCTAATTGGAACAGGGTTTCTCTCGAGTGCTAATACTCAACATATTTGTATATTTTTAATGTCAATTAGTGTTTCCGTCAAAAGAGATTAAGTCGTTTATTCTTGTTTTCTTGAGACTACACTGGGGTGCATCTTTCTAAAGTATCTAATATACTTGCACCTAGACTTATAGAGCTAACGATGGAGAGACCTTTTTGGGGTATTAGCCCGGCTCATAAAAGCCTAAGACTTGATCCAAGTGGACACTTAAAAGGTTGGGAGCACCTGCCTCGAATGTAAGCCCATAATGATGTAGCTTTGTAATGTAATGAGCTCTTCATCATCATTTTTTTCATTTATGAGGGAACTTCCCTTCTTCTCATCTAGCTCCATTGCCTTTACCAAGGATTGGCTCACACTGATCAACTTATTAATTTTTATGTCAGCACACCCTAAAACTTTAGGTTAAAGTACAGAGAAAGTATGAGAACCATGTTTCATACCAGATAAGATGTTGACACTCAGGTCTCATGAAGCATTCCTTGATCTTATCCCATCCTCGAGTATCATAAAATCATGTTCAAACTTAAATCTCAAATCCCAGTCCCTCAAGCGAAACCTCAACTCATTTCAACCATGAATGCAGTCGTGCATGTGAGTGATGGTCGTGTTCTTTTAAAGAGGAGATTAAGTATGCAAAATAGCACACAAATCTTTCTAACTAGAGAAGTAAAAATTATTAAGTCTAAGACCCTAGTGATTAAATAGATTAACTCAGTCTTTGGACCTCATAAACTCAGTTAAAAAGAATATCTCAAGCCTTGAGTGAAAAGTGTAAGTGTCAAGGAAAAACATCAAATAAAAGTTAGAAGAATAAGAAGTTAGAAGTTATTTGAAGAATTTTTATCGAACAGAACAGGTACCCTTAAGACAAAACACAATAGACTGAGACAATACTTACAACACAAGGATACCCAGACACAACACAACTCACTTCGATTCATCAATAACAACAAACTAGTTTGAATCTTTGAGGCTTGAAATCACAAGCTGCCTCATGCTTCACTTGCTTTTTCACTAAAGACTACATCTCCAAATCTAAATAAGATAGATCTTCATCGACTTGAACAATGAATCGCTTAGAATGATGTCATTCTTCCTCAAATGTAATGTCTGTATCAACATGGGAAGACTTAAATTTCTCCAAAATAGATGGAAGACATATCCAACCCTTACCTCCTACAATAAACCTATGGGTTTTCTCTAAGAGAGAAAAACTAGACACAAGAGGATTACCTAACTTACAAATAAGGTGTCACTCAGTTGACTTAACATCCGCAAAGACAAGTACATGCTCCTCCATATCTAACTCTTCTAGTAAAATGTAATTTCCCTCGTGGCATCACTCTTCTCAAAGAATTCTCTATCGATCTATCCTTCCAAAATATAGAGTTTAGATCCAGACTCTCTTCCATGCTCAACTCTGTGACAAATTAGATGGTAGAAAACCTTATAAATACTAAAACCTAATGGTTTAATAAACTATAACACCCTCTCAGGTACTAAATACACACACATGAAGCTAAAGAGGCACAAAGATTAATCTTTATTTACAAGTTAGTTCTATTTACCTCCTTGAAATTTGAAAAAAAATTTGAAAACTTTTTACAAACCTTGTCAAATAAGTATAGGTTTTCCAAATAGTTTACAAAGATTTTTAAAATAAGTAAAACTATATTTTCACAAACCTATGTAAAATATTTTGAAAACCATGTCAAATAGGTATCTAAAAGTGTCAAATCATTTTTTCAAAATAATTTGTACAAAGCTCAGTTCCAAAATAATACGATACCCATAACCTCAAAATATTTGAAAAAGATGGAACCATGTGCTCGGGCTAAGTTATATAAAAAAATATATGTGATACACCCCCCTATACTTAGCTTTTGCTATGTCCTCATAGCACAAAATGATATGAAGCCATAGATCGTGCTAAATATAAAGAAATTTGCTAGAGAAGAATCAATAAGTAAGGTGAATGAAAAAGTGAGTAGAATAAATCAACAAAGAAATGTAATGAATCGACCCCCGTTGCCCCCCCCCCCCCCCGTACTTAGGATGGAAATAGACTAAGTACAAAGGAAAACTGAATTCGAGAGACCAATAAAAGAAATTGAAGAATGTACAACAAGGGGTCAGGTTCCCCCTAAACTTAGGCTATAAATAGCCTAAGTTAGGGATAATAGTCGGAAGATAGGAAAAACTAAACCATTAAAAGAATAAAGTCATAAAGAATAAGAATCTGATTGATAATAAATCGGAAAGATGTGAATCTTATATTGTAACTTCATGATGTATCTGAAATATGTACAAATGAATCAACCGACATGAAGTTAATGACCTCAACACGAATCATCCATTCTCTGGATTCTATAAAATGCTTCAACAGTTGCACAGTGACCAAAAAGGAAAGTGCACCATCTGAAAGATCTACAATCTCTAAGTTGTCACTATCACGCACTTCCTCAACTGTATAAGGAGCCATCCATTTTGATTTTGATTTCCCATGGAAAAATCGTAGTATTAAACAACCATATCTTTTGTCCCTGCACAAAACTCTTGCATCTAATATGTAAATCATGTCACTTCTTAACTTTGTCCATGTAGATGATGTTGTTGTCCTATACTCTTTTACCACTACAAAAATGGCACGATTGGTGTGCATATGGTGGCTCATCATGTGAACACCAAGTGCATGCCCACACTATGGGCGAGCACATGTGCTCGCCCGATGGTCACCGATAGGCCAATCGCTAGGGCAGGCAGGCAAGCACCTGTATACATCATGTGCTCGCCTGCCGTAAGGGCGTGTACATTTGGGCTCGCCAAAGGCTCTCTCGCACATAATATTGTGAGCATATTAAAAGCACCCGATGAGCACATGTGATCGCAAAGGCTAAAGAGCTAAAAAATATACATGTTCGATGGGATTTAGACGTCCCGTCAAACCTGTATAGTCTACCAAGAAACCACTGCAGGTGCTTATTAGAGTCGAGAAAAGCACCTTTAATATTCCATCTAGACAACTAATTCAACTAACTTATACTTGTCAAACTCACATAATACATATGAACTTACAAGCTAAACATATAAGTTAATATAAAACTTCAGTGTGTGTGTGTGTGTGTGTCATATTTAGGAGCTAAATGTACTACAAATAGATGTTCAAAAGGTTCCACAGTTACAAGTACAACAAATTATAATATCAAAGTTCATACAAATGAAAAGACTTGCACAAAAATAGATAACAAAGCAAGATAAAAACAACCAATCATTACTTTTTTATCTAAATTTTTTGAAATTAAACTTTGCTTTGCTTTCTTTTTCTCCTTTTCCTTCTCCTTAAACCCGGTATACATGTGTGCCTCTTCTTCTGGGTCATTCTCCTCCTCCTCGTCATCTAATTCAATCTCTTCATATTGAGATGGAGATCCTTGTGACTTGTATTATGGAAGATATATATATATATATATGTATATATGATATGTATTTGAAGATATAGAAATATGAAATTATTACTCATTCTAAGGAGAATGCTTACATGTATGCGTGAAATCTCTCAGAGCTTCGTCACTTTCTCCTCCATCATCACCATCTGGGACTCCATCTGCGATGATGGTTGTGATGATTGTGGCTATGATAGCTGGCCATAAGTTGAATATAAATGATGATGTTGATTCACATAATATGGAGGAAGATCACCAAGCATCTACTTCGTGTTCTCTACAACATCCCTATCCTCCAACAACGATTAAAATTTTAATTGTTTAATATTTATCTATACATGTTTCCAAATTGCTTTACCAAATGGTGGTGCTCCATATTAGGATCCCCACCCCAGTTTTCTATAGATAGTGCCAAATAAGATCTTGAAATACAAGTTAAAAAGAAGAAGAATTAATTATAATATCTCTTTCATATTCTTATAATTAAATAGACTAACCAATATTTCTCTTGCTTAAAGAGTGGACCATTGAGACTCTCCATCTTTCAACTCATCTGGAACGTAGACCACCACTCCTGAAATGAGGGTTCTCTTTCCAACCTAGTCGCTTTGAAAATAAATATAAAAAATAATAATAGAATGAAACTATAATAACTTAGTATTTAAAACTAAATTTTAAATGATACTAGCTATACTTTATTCTGATTGTGGTTTTTAGAGCCACTAGCCAATTTGATCCTTTATTTTTTCGTGGTTTTTCCTTCCCACCGTTGATCTCCTTCCAAACTCAGTATCTGTAGTGAATGCATCACAAAAACCCACTCATCGGTAAGAAATGTGTTACTAATACTAATTATTTTAAAAATTACATTGCAAACTTTGGAGGTGATATAATACCTTTCCTCCGTACACCATATCGGTGGAACCTCTTCATGTCCTCAAAATTCATCTCCTCACATCCCTTCTTCGTATGTGAGTATCTCCTTGCTTTAAAAAAAGTACCGCTCATCCTCTTCTCCACCAAATGAACAAAAGCTTGACGATAAGCCTCCTTCCCAAGACTAAGAATTAAATGATGCATACTCTGAAAAGTATTGCAAAATATTAGATTAAAGAGTTGTAAAAAATTTAATGGAATCGCTAAAAAATTATTCTTACCAGAAACATCTCAAACAAACTCTCATGCTTGGTAGCAGAAATGCAACACCATCGAAATTGGATGATAGTCAAATGTCTCTTGACTATGTTGGTTATATACTTTGCCACCCTATTGCTATTCAAAAGATCTCTATAAAGTTTTGTAAGTTTCTCAAATATTATATTTATATATATTGTATGAAAGTTAAAATAAGAAAATTTATAAAAAATCATACCTCCCATCTGCAGTAACCTGCAATAAAGGGTAGGACTCAGAAGTATGCCCACCTCCAATGGGTAAAGGCACGTAGGTGCTCGGATGTCTAGAATAAGGCGAGGTCTGTGCAAGTACCGGGATCGGACATGCAGTAGGAGCAACTGAGGAAGATGACTCTCCTTCTACGCCTCCATAAAAGGGAGGAGGAGGATAACCTAGAGACTCGTAGTAGGCTATGACCCGTCGAGGCTCATCAAGAAGTGACTCTAAAGCAACATGTGTCAGCTTCCTACTGGAATAAGGTGAGTCTCAGGAGGTTGGATGAGTAGATTGCTGAGATCCATAAGAGTCGCTACGTCCAAAACCTGTCATGACTGTAATGATAATTTAGTAGTTACTTACAAAGTTATTAATGAACATTTTTATTTATTAGAGTAGAATATTTTACTAAAACATACGATTAATCTTGATCATTTGATTCATGTGAATTATAACATGTTTCATTGTTTTTGAGTTATCTGAATCATCATTTGTGGTGTCTACATCATCTTGTAGCTTAGCACATATCACCTCATTATCCGCCATTCGAACCGATTCGATGATTGAGACTACTTCTGCTACATTTATTCGCTCATGAATAGGTGTAAAGGCCTCATCTATAACATCTTTGAGATGAGTGTCTTCATTAGAAATATAACCTCGAGAATTTATCTTCATGACATCGAAAGATTCGATGCTCTTTTTCTTCTTTGACACTTGTGGGAGATAGCAAACTTGGTCCACCTGAAAATCTAGAACAAAGGGTTTAAATCTGTGTATAAATTTTCTTGGTATCACATCGACAATGTTATTTATCTTATTGATCAATATGCCTCCATCGGGTTCGTATTGTCACATAGAAAAAGAACTATTTTATTTGAGCCCAAAATATTGTTATCTACTCCATTATCTCCTTTAATATTCCATAGTAATCCAAATGATCTTCCTCGTAGTAAGATCCACGAACCACCACTTCGTAATTCTGAGTTGTTAAATTTCTATCAGAATTAAAGTTATAAAATCGATAGCCATTACTCTAACAACAATTGAAAGATCGAACCTCATAAAGTGGACCTTCTGCAAAAAAATTAGTATCTATGTATATTATAATCACTACCATCCAATTATTGTGTTCAGTTCTTAAACTATTTTGGAAGATACATAGCACAGAATGTTGTGACTTCCTCGTAAATATACTGCAAACTTATTGATCCTTCCACTTTACTTTTATTTTAGACCATTCTTTTCAGAAAGAATATGAACCTATGTAAAACATGTATATATTTTAATCATATATCAAAATAATAAAAAAATAAATTTTTAGTTAAAAATACCTTTCAAAAAATAAATTTTTAATTAAAAATACTGTTCAAATGGATACATCCATTGATTTTTGTAGGCCCTCCAACTTTTTCTTCGTATGGAAGATGAATCATCGATGCTCCATTAAATCAAAAAAAGCAGCGGAAATATCTTCACCAAATTACACATGATCACAGGAATATTTTTCTCAAGATATTCCATCTCCATCCGTATACACGTGACGAACATAGATTCTGGAAAATTTTGCTGACATCTGATAGAACATCTACAACAATTTTCGCTAACAATCCTCTGAACACTAACGGTATTAGTCTTTCCATAAAAACAATACAATCATGCATCTTCATTCTCTTAAATGAGAACTTCTTTAAATCGACCAAATTTGAAAAATTCGATGCATGACTGTCTAGAAACTTCAATTACTTGTTTATTCGCAGACACACTTCACTTGATTTCTTAATAATTTAAGCATGGCATTAAAATTATGATCAGTCATATTATACTCCATCTTCATTGATAGAAGTTTTGAAACTGCGGAAAATTTTGAATATGTATTACAACCCAACCACAATGGCTCTTTTGTCTTTTTCAATGGCTCATAGAAGTCTGCAAACTCACCATTATGGTTCCTAATCATCTGGACAAGCAGTTTTAAAATCAGGACCTGCAACATCCATAACCTTATCTATGATAGGGTTAATATTGTCCGCTTCATTTGACTCACTCATAGTGTCCTTGAAGACGTCACCGTACCTCCACCAAATTTGATACATGAATCCAGTCTTATAAATATGCAACTGAGTTTCATCCTTAGATCACTTCTTTATTAAATGACAATTTCGACACAGACACAAGATAGTGTCACTTGAATGCACAACACAAGAACCTTGTGCATAAGCAAATTCCACAAATTATTGAACACGTCTTTGAAGCTTATTTATAACATGTCTATCTAATATACCCTTGTACATTCACTCTCTATTAGCCACCGTTATCACCTGAATGTAATAGTTCATACAATCAAATAAGAGGAGAAGATTTAACTTCAGCTTAAGCTCAGAGAACATACCTAGAAAACCTAAACCCTAAACCATCGTTGGACTAAACCTATCATACTTATTCTCGGAGATGAGAAGAGAAGTGTGTTAAATATGTTATCACTTGAGAATGTCCATAAGGATTCATACTTATTATAAGATGATTGTTGTCGCATGCTTTCTTATTTCTGAGGAAAATTTTCCAGCATAACCCTACACCTCTCCGGTATACCTCAAAAACCAATCACGATAAACTTTTAAAACAATCACCGTAGTGACAATTTCAATAGTAATTTATGATTGGTTTTGTATACTGAAGTGGAAGGGGTTGTGCAGCCAAATTTTCATCAAAAACAAACAACAACATGTGACAATGATCGCCTTATAGTAATTTAGAATCCTTACGGATCCCCTTAGTCCGGGATCTCCGAACTAAGGAAAGCCAACATAAATGTAATATTTTAAAATAACTTTACATCATACATTTATATGTGCTACAAATGAGACTATAAAATGATCTTAAAATATTTATTTATTTATGTTAATCATACATTTACTTTAGTTGGTTGGTTAATGATGGGGATATGGATAATTGTGATCCTAAAATAATTCCTAATAGATTATTTCAACGAACATTATTAGAAGAGTACTTGTAAACGACCATTGAATCGGGATATATGATCCCAAAGTGAGTCCAATAGTACTGTGAAAATATAAAAAAACATAACACATTGGAGATGATGAAACCCTCCAATGTGTTGCACACACCTCCCGTTGTGCAGGGCCGAACACCACCTGGTGTGGAGGGATGCACTATGTATAAATGATTTTGTACGATTTACTAATAAGTTGTTAGTTTTTTGGCCTTATTATCTACATAACTATAAGTTAATGTGATAATAAAATTATCACAAAAGATCTATTGGTGTTTATCAAACACCACACTTTGGGCTACAATTCTGTTGATACCATTTACACCTACAATTAAATTCATATCCACACACATGTTTTCTAGTGTCCTTGATTGGGGTCTTTATTTTGATAATCATTTTTGTAGACATATTTTTTCTCATCTATTTCTTTCTCTCTTTTGTTCATAATATGATTGTCTACTGGGTCCATGTTGACATCGCAAGGACTAGGGGTACCACATGATCGGTCTTGGAGGGTCTATGGTATCTGACACATTGGACCCAGCTAGCAATGTATCGACTACTCTAGGGCTCTCGATACATGCTCCTTGCGAAATGAAACTGTTGGTGTTTATTTATAGATCAAAAAAACTAAATAATAAACCTAGCATTGTCCCGACTTAGACTCCAAGATTTTTCAACAATCCTTTTGGATTGAGCTAGGTGTTAAGTGTGAGGTTTCTAGTTAAGCCACTGTCTCAAGAGTCATACGGGTGATATGAAAGGTTCTAGTTAGACATAATGAATCGACTCATGAACATAGTCTCATGGAACCTAAAGAATAAAGTCAAGGTGAAATGAAGTATCCCAATTCCAGTCCTTAATGGGTTCCTTTAAATTTAAGTGGATTAAGGTATACACCAAGCTCCAATCTTCATACTTTATTTCGTACTTCTTCAATTGTCTAGATCATTCTGAAAAATGCAAATGCTATGTACTATGAAAAAGAAATCCTTATTTTTTTGTGAAATTCTTTTATATTTTAAACGTTTATGGATTTCTAGAAAAAACTTTTGCAAATTTTTATGCAGATTTTTGAAAAGATTTTACAGATTTTTATGGGTTTTAATTTTTACAAATTTTTAGGGACTTTGAATAAAGGTTAGAAATAGGAGTATGTGATGATATTTATACTGGTGTTTTTTTTATATTTACAAGAATTACGGTGTGTTTTACACAGGGAATTTACAAGTTGAATGTTAGTGGTTATTTATAAAATTTATACAACATTGTAATGATTTTTATTTGAATTGTTATTTACATATGATTCCCAAAACAATTGAAATAATTTTCACAAATATTTTGAAAACTTATTTTTCAAATCATTTGACAAATATTTTTATAAACATTACAAAATGTGAAATCATTTTGCAAAGATTTTTCAAAGGGTATGTATAGATTTTTCAAATTATTTTTACAACCATTTTTCAAACCATTTGCAACTAGATTTTAAACTTTTTATTCTAATAATTGAAAAGGTTTTTGTAAACCAAAGGTTTTTATAAAAGTTAGAAAATATTTTGTAATTTTTTTCCAAATAGCTTTTGAAAGATTTTTCACGATATTTTTCAACCATTTTTAAATCATTTTACAAAAACATTTAATCAAATTTATTACTTATATTTTCAAGAATTATTTATATTTTATTAATTAATCATATTATTGAAATACGTAAGTGCGAGTTATGCCTAAAGTATATACAATGTATATACGCCCCCCTATACTTAGCTTGAGTTGTGTCCTCATAGATCGGAGAGAAAAGGAAGACAATACTAATAATAAGTATAGAAGAGCCAATACTACAACATTGAAATAATAAAAGAATGAGAAGTTGATCGTGCCACCTATACTTAGGATCAAACAATAAAATAATCAAATAATAGCAGACGGATTTACCAAA
This sequence comes from Ottelia alismoides, assembly GCA_037367405.1. Taxonomy (NCBI): domain Eukaryota; kingdom Viridiplantae; phylum Streptophyta; class Magnoliopsida; order Alismatales; family Hydrocharitaceae; genus Ottelia; species Ottelia alismoides. Next base: position 355,326 of record JAZKJV010010422.1, on the reverse strand, counting down.
TCATCGGCTCAACTTATCCCCCCCTATACATAGAGTAAAATATCCCTAAGTAAAGACAGAATATCAAGAGTTGATGAAGCAGGCGAGGCACAAAGGAATGAACAACTCGGAGTACTCGTCCACCCTATACGTAGGACAAAGTATGTCCAAAGTATAGAAGTGATTAAAGGGATGAGTACTTTTCAAAAGAATTACAAATGAGAAAAAGAAAAGAAGAAAATGAATTTTTATGAGAATTTGTAGCTTAAGAATATGATCCATTTGGCTCAATGACGTCTTCCTAAAATACTACTTGGATTGAGTCTACAACTGATAGGAAAGTATTAAGCTCTAGGTTTGACTTCAGCAATTGTCTGTTGACCACAAAAGGTTGTGCATCAGGTGACAATTCAAATATCAGTAGGCCTTTATTGTCATGCATAGTTGTCACTATAAACGAACCTGTCCATTTTCTATTTAGCTTGCTTGGAAATATTTTCAATTTTACGTCAAACAACCACACCTGATGCCCAGGCTCCAAAGTCTTTCTACAGATGTGCTTATCGTGTCATGTCTTGACTTCCTCCTTATACATTAGGCATTGTTGTTGTACACATAGTATCTAAATTCAAGGAGGTGATTTAGATAAACTTTTTTTGTTTTTTTTTGAGCTTTTTCGGAATCCAAGTTACACATATTCAGTGCCCATAATGGTTTATAAATTAGTTCCATAGGAAGATAGCATGGTTTACCATAGACAAGGCGGTAGGGAGACATGCCAAGAGGAGACTTGTATGTCATCTAGTAAGCCCAAAGAACTGAGACAAGAAACTGTGACCAGTTCTTCCTATCAGGCCGTACAAGTTTTTTCAAGATCATCTTTATCTCTCTGATTGAGCATTCAACTAAGACATTCAATTGTGGGAGGTACAACGCCACAATACGATGCTCTACATCATATTTCTTCACTAATTCTTGACGTATTTGTTCATGAAGTGGTTTTCCTCATCTGATATGAGAGTTTTTGGTATCCCAAACCATGAAATGATATTGTCCTTGAGAAATCGGCAGATGGTCTGACTATCTGCAACTCGAGTGGGGATAGTCTCCATCCATCGGCTTTCATAATCGACGAGCAATAAGATGTACTAAAATCTCTGGCTACTAGGGAATGTGCCCATAAAGTCAATGCCCCAAGCATCAAACACGTTTGATATCTGAATGTATTTCAGGGGCATTGTATCTCTCGAACTGATTGTGCCCCCCATTCTCTGACAGTCAGTGCTTCTTTTCACATAGTCAGTTGAATCCTTAAATAGTGTCGGCCACCAGAGGACATTGAATCACTTTAGCAACCATTCTCCTTCCAGAATGGTGTCTGATAGCTTCTAATATATGACAATGTTCCAGTACACCAGAAATTTCCTCTTGAGGTATACACCTCTTCCAGATGCAATTATTACCTCGCGAAATAAATGAGGATCCTCACAGTGGTAGAAATGGATGTCTAACAAGAGTTTATGGACTTTTATCTTTGTCCAAAAAGGGTGAGTCTTCTTGAAGACAAGATAATTGACAATATCAGCATACCAGGGAAGTGAGGTGACAGATAAGATTTCCTCATCTAGAATATTGTCTATGACTGGAATGGCATTATGCTCAAGAGTCTCACTTTCAATTATTCTAGAAATATGATCTGACACCACATTTTTTACTCCAATCTTGTCATAAATTTCTAGATCGAATTCTTGGAGGAGAAGGATCCATCGAATCATATGAGACTTGGCATCCTTATTGCTTTATAGGTACCTGATGATAGAGTGATCTGTGTAGACAATTACCTTGGATCCCAGTAAGTGCAATCTGAACTTTTTCAGGGCAAACACTACGGTTAGCAGTTCTTTCTCTATGATAGTGTAATTATTCCAAGCATCATCAAGTAATTTTCTAGCGTTATGAGTCACAAATGGGAGTCCATCCTGTCCTAGCACAATACCAATTGCAAAATCTATGGCATTCGTCATGATCTCAAAGGTAAGAGACCAATCGGTGGCTACAAGACAAGAGCGCGTGTGAAGAGATCCTTCAACGAATTGAAGGACTAGAGAACCCGATCATCGACCACAAAACCGATCTCCTTTCCCAAAAGCTCAGTCAGCGGTCGGTCAATCTTACTGAAGTTTTTGATAAATCTTCTGTAACACCCCACATGTCTCGAAAATGACCGGACTTGCTTTAAATTTATTGGTAGCTCAAGTTTGGAAATCACTTCCACCTTAGTTGGGTCAACCTCCATGCCATGCTTGGAGATGGCATGACATAGTACAATTCCTTCAGTCACCATAAAGTGACTCTTCTCCCATTACAGCACAAGATTTACTTCATAGCACCTCTTCATGACTCGGTATAAGTATCCCAAACATAAATCGAAATTGTCCCCCACAGACCGAGAAATCTTCTATGAATACTTTGAGGAAATTACCAACCATATCAATGAAAACTACCAACATGCATCTCTGGAATGTAGCGGGTGCATTGCACAATCCAAAGAGCATTCTTCTAAAGGTGTAGGTCCCAAACGGACTGGTGAAGGTAGTCTTCTCTTGATATTCAGGCACAATGGTGACTTAATTGTATACATAGTAACTGTCAAGAAGCAAAAATACTCCTTCGCGGCCGGTCTTTCGGCTATCTAGTCGATGAAGGGCAATGGGAAGTGGTCCTCCTTGGTTGCAAGATTTAGGCATCTATAGTCCACACAAACACTCCATGAAATCAGTACTCTGGTTGAAATCTCCTCTCTTTTTTTATTGATAGCAATGGTAATCTCAGATTTCTTTGACAACATGTGTAGGAGACTCATTCACTTGGAGTCGGAGATGGGACAGATGAATCTCGCATCACACCATTTTGTAATTTCTTTCATGACAACCTCCCGGAGGTTAGGGTTCAATTTACGTTGGAATTCCTAGGAGGACTTTCTATCTTCTTCAAGGTAAATGTGATGCACGAGTGAAGGATTTATCCCATGGAGATGTATTATATTACAACCTATCAACTTGTGGTTTCTTTCTAGAACCTCAAACAGATGAGATTCTTATTCTTCAGTTAGATGGGAATTAATAATGATAAGATACATGTCTGGTTCACCACCGAGGAAGCAATACTTCATGTTGGAGGGAAAGGGTTTGAGCTTTGGTGGGGAAGGAATCAACTTGGTGTCAACCTCAACAACTATAGCAGGTATCAGATCTTTCAATTGTCTGTTGTCCACCATTGTATTTTCCGAATCTGAACTCAACACATCATACAGATCAGCAAGGAAATCATCATGATCTAAAGAGTATGGTTGTTCAATCATTTCATTGAATATATTAGTGAAGATCTAGTCTTCAAATACATCGGTGAATTCGACTATGCTATCCATGAATTCCTCAGTGGAGAGGAAATCATGTGTTTATTTGTCATCCAAGAACAAGTTTGTGTCTCTGATGTCAGCTAGGAAGTCGTAGTGTTATGATCCATGTGGTTCGAGCTCTCTCATCACATATACCACTTCATTTGCCCTAAGCTCTAGAACCATCTATATCTGTACTTTATCACTACTAGAAAGGAAGTTGATTCCTCCAGTGCCATAATCCACTACTGCTTCAGATGTTCACAGGAATGGTTGACTGAGGATAATCAGAGTGTGGAGCAGAGGTGTAGAGGTATCCATATCTAGGATAATGAAATGAATAGGGAATTGTATCCCTTGGACAGTAACAATCACATCCTCCAACAATATTGTGGGTTGTGTGACTGATCTGTCAGCAAATTGCATAATCATCTTGATTGTTTTGAGTGTCCCTACTCCGAATTCAGTAAGCAAGGAAGAAGGAAACCCAATAATAGAAGGCACACTGTCGAGTAATGTGCGCTCGAATTCTTGATTGAAAATTTGGCATCCGACTAGAGGAACTCCCTTGTCTTTCTTTTTATTCGAGTGATTGTTGATGACATTTACAGTGGTCATGGTAAGAATGTATGTTTTTGGTTTCCTATGTTCATTTTTGTGGTTCGAACATTTCATTGTACATGCTTCTTTTAGTCCCTTTTTCACAACAAGCATGTACTCCATGGCCTTGAGCAACGACGTTTCAAGCATAATGTTTGCAATATTTCCACAATGCCATGATCAAATAAAGTATTCTATTTTTATGTTTTTAATTTAATTTCATAGGGAAAAAGAATATGTACATAAAAAATTGTATTCTATAAATTTGTTTCCATGTCTTTGAATACAAGTAGATGGCAAAAATGTGCAAAATCATCTACATCTTGTGGACCAAAATGCACTGCATATTTAGCTCCAACGGCTAGCTCTGGTTTAGTTGTTGCTTGTTTCTCCATCATTGGCATGACTTTTCCTTAGCTGGTTCTTTCTTTTTTAGTTTTCTTCATTTTCCTGTGTTTTTATGGTTGGTGTTGCATCATCAAAAAAAACTCTTTAGCCCTTTCTGCTCTTCTAGCTAAGGACTCGTCATCACATGCTTCTGCTTCCCTTCATTGTCATAGTCTCCTGGAGTGTCCAACCGCTCCAGAGTTACAGCATTAGATAGAGAAATATTCTTTTCACATGAATTGCATCATCTCTTTATGACGTAAGTTTTTCGGATTGGCTTCAACCTAGGTCGGAATGATAGTTTCGGTGGTTGTCAGGTTGTTTATCTTCTACCTCATCTCAACCATGTTCTTTATGAGCTAGGACAAACAATCACGATCCGTGTTGACTGACGTGGTCTCGGATGATTCAGCCAAATGTGGTCGCTAACGTTGCTAGTACGGTGGAAGTTGTTGTTGGTAACCTTGAGAATAGTGAGGAGGAAGAGAAGGATACCATTGGTATTGGGAAGAGGAGTATTGATTCCGATAATGAGCAGTCAGTTGCTGCTGATACTGATTTATGTACCCCGACTGTTGGTAATTCTAGCTCCAGGTGTAGCCATGTTGCATAAGATGTTGGTGATGCGGCTGACTCTATTGGAAGTTCCTACCTCACTATTGTTGGTGATATGATCAGGTGGATGTGTTTTTACCTTGGGGTTGTCCCTGAGGATGGGTCAATTGTTGATCATTGCTCCAAATTCCATTCACTTCTTGGATGAGTGATGGATGTGGGGAACATGGCTCTATGTATTAAGGTTGAGGAAGTGGTTGATAAATAATCATCTGTTACTGTAGCTATGGTAGTGACTGCTTAGGTGCATGCACATAGTATACATGCTAAACTGATGAATCTACGATTCTCATTCTTTATTCTTTTATTTGATCTTTATATTTTAGCAAAATCATCTATAAGTATCTATAATACAATAAATTAACTCTATGCATGTGTTTGTTAATAATGCATAGTTAGCACCTATTTTGTAAAAATAAAAGAATAAAGAGGAAAGAAAAAGAAGGATGTATTTAGAATAAATAAAGAGTGACCCAAACACCATGGTAAGGTCAAGTTTTGACTTGATTGTAAAGAAAATAAGTAGAGATATATAGGGTACACTATGTATTATACATATCACCTATACTTATACAAAATATTTATTTATTTTTGACAAAATATAAATATTTAACACACTTGAATATATAGTTCTAATAATAACAAAAAATAAATTCAAAATCAGAAAAATAAAATAAAATAAATCCAACACTTCCTTGTATAGAAGACACTTGTCCTATTTATTTTACAGCTTTATATAATTTATAAAAATCAAATAAAAATCATTTTATATTTCTAAAATTAGTTTGTATATAAATAAAATAGAAAATAAAAATATTTTTTTGAAAAAAATAATAAAACAAAAATACTTGTACATAATACATAAGTATAATATACTTGTACATAACACATTATATTGTATATACCTTATTTTATTTCTGGTAAAAATAACTAAAAAACATTTAAAATAACTTATAAAATAATAAATATTTTTTATTTTATACACTTTTTAATTTAAAATCATTTACTATTTTTTATTCAATTTTCTTTTATTTTTGTAAATCATGAATTCTAATTGGTTTATATACATTCATTGGCCTTGGTCAATGTCCCCTTCCATCCGGGTCAAGTATGGATTCCCTTCGCTAGAGCTCCTTCTCCATTTTCTAGCATCCGACTCTTACCTCCATTCCCCGTGATTCCTACACTCGATTAAAGCCCTAAGATCCATGATCCTCGCGGTTCCCTAGGTGCAGTCGGATCACCCTAGGGTTTCGCTCCACCTTCCGATCTTTCTGGACCTTAGAGCTCCTATAAAATCTCTTCTCTACCTCCTGCACTTTGTAGCTTGTGCCTCGTGCCACCCTTGCCCCCTAGCTAGCATCAATAGAGTGACACATGCTCGACGCCTCCTTCGAAGCTCGATTCACTTGACCGTAGCTCGAGTCGTGGCCGGAGCCCTCCACCATGGGAGGCCTCACTGATCAGCCACAATCGGGTTGAGGACATAACCTTAACCGCACCACCACCGAATGTTGCTGAGATTCTTAAAAGCTTCAGGTATCTTCCATATCACCCGCACTTCCCATTTCATTCCAGTACTCCATTTCATCGTCGTCGTTGTTCCTTGGCTCCGACCACTGGGTCTAAATCCCGTTTCCCACCTCCATCTACATAGATGACCTCCTCGACTTACCCCGCATCTTACCATGTAACCTATCCCCATGGATCCTGCTCATCGAAGCAAGATTAGGGCAGGCTTCCACACCCACATTTGCCAGAAGCCCAAGGCTCCACCCATTGTCGCTTCTCTTTCTATGCAATAACACAACCGGATCCACACCCCTAACTTTCTCTTTCCCCTTCTAGGAACTAGTGTGTGTGAGGAGACCATTTGGGCTACTTATTGCTCTGACGGATCAGTTGCAGGAGACAGTCCATCGCCATGCTAATCTGACAGTCCACGCTCGCATCACACCCATCCACCAGACGTGGAGGACCCTGACAAAGGTGTTGGTCTTTGCTGCAAGTCGATCAGGCCCTCGAATCTCTAGAGCTTCTCGACCGAAGCTCGGTGGGGAGGAGTTCATCCAACATCTTTCGGAGTCGTCTGATGCTCCTTCGCGTACAGTTAGGATCGTGGTCGTCCATCCATGCCTTTTGGACAATGGTTTGATCGGAACCTTGTTAGATCTGAGCGGCCCGACAAAGCAGTTGTACAGATCGTTAGATCAGACCTGGCTTGTCAGAACTGACCACACGTCCGCGACAGCACCCCAGACATCAAATCGCTTTCCAGAGAATATCATAGCTATCCACCTCTGCCTCCTCGAACGTATATCATGTGTCTACTGGGTATATTTTACTTCTTAACTTGTCATTTTTTATTTCTCTTTGGTCCAGTAAATAAATTGTGCAGTTAAATATATTTGCAGTTTGTACCCTTTAGTTTTCATATTTGTATTTGAGTCCTTCCAGATATGCTTCACATGTGTCCCCATGTAATTTTCTGGGTTATTTGCATCATTTGTAAAGTGCTTTCAGGATATTATGTTATGATTTGAGATTTGCAAGTATGCCCTTGTGAGCTTGGATCGTGTGTCGTGCATGACTTTGTTGGATTAATTGCATGATTGCCCTATGCTTTATTAGCTTGTTATCTACTTGTTCCAAAACTTAAAGTATTTGCTATTTGGTCCCTATAAATTGTGTTTAACTCCTTTTCTTTTATTGGTCTTAATAAATATCAAATTAACCTTAAAAATTTCAAAAAAATCATGGGATCTAGCTTGTGTGTGGTATTTATGGTAATTTTTATAGATTTATTTATTTTCTTTTTATATTATTATAAAAATAAAAAACCCATAAAAAGTGTCATGTTTGTTTTATAAAAATTATAAAAATTGAAAAAAAAATCGTAAAAATTCTACAAAAATCTTGTAGTTGTCTTTTGTTGTGTTGAACTTCCAATATAAATTTTGCTTGAAATTTCCATACAAAACCCTAAAATATACAAAACACTCAAAATCTTATAAAAATTTTAGAAAATCACATAAAAATACAAAAATTGTTTTTTACTTCTTTTTTAAGGATTTTTTCTATATTTAATCATGATAATATCATCCAGGACCTTTGGGTACTTTTGTACTTTTAATTTGCAAATTGGTACTAGTTGTGCACTATTTTGTATTTTTAGCACTATTTGATTTTTAGAAAATTCCAAAAACATCTAGAAAATGTATAAAAATTATCAAAAACATTTCAAAACCTATAAAACCCTAAAACATTTTATCTTTAATTTTTTGAGTATTTTCAACTATTTTGAAAAATACAAAAATAGTATTGTATGTGTCTCATGTGTATTATGCTTGTTTATATTTTATTCAAAAAACTAAAATTTTGAAAAATAAAAAACCACTAAAAAGTTTTTTCCTCAGAGATTTTACTACTTAGTTTTTAAATCATACTCCTTATGTTCAACCCTGATCGCTATACCAGGTAAATAAAATAGCAAGCTGCTTACTTGATCTTCTTTAGTGGTTATTTTTATCCTTGATCGTGCCAAGGGGTTTGGGCCACAACAACCTTTGATCTATCTCTTACTTAACCCTAGTCGTAGGTCGCTCATCAAAATGGCATTGCTGCTGAGGAGCATGGCTTAGTACTCAAATTTCTCTTTTGCTCATTTTTTGTATCTATTTGATAAAACTGCTTTCTGACAGTCTTTTGTTTCACTTTTTGTGTGAGGAACCGCCAGAGGAAGACTCGGTTCACTTTTGGAGGATATCGCATCTGAGGAGGAACGGAGGAGGCTAGAAGGTAGTTATATTAGATAGATAGTTTTATTTCTTGCAAAACATTATTGTAGACTCTGGACACTTGGACTTTCTTAGTTGATTTGGGCTCTGTTTCGTCGAGTGCCAGTGCACTCGAGGGACCTCACCGTGTCTTTTTTGAGATTTTTTGCTTTTATTTCCATTTGATTCTCGAGGATGTGTCCCTTAGATGTAGGACTTCTATCTGATTGTGCTCGTAATTAGCTAAGGTCCCTACATCTTAATTATTTATCTATTCATATAGAACGTAATTGGACTTAGCTAAAATAAATATAAAAAGTTACATTAATCAGAAACGAGACCACACATTGTGAGGAGTCACATATAGTGCTAGTAGGACCCATTGTGGTGGGCATCGAGTGACTCCCAAGACCGGACTCAAATCTCTCATCTGATTAGTTAGCTATTGTTCTTCACGTAATAGATGTTGCTCATCTAAGGATGATTTCCTCATGCATCATATAGATATTTTAATTTGTGTCTTTATTTTATACATGTATCACATTTCATCTAGAGTATTGGAGAAAGTTACGCATTTCTATCTCTGCATGCATCATTGTGTTTGATCGCGCATCGGCTTTTCTGACTTCCTCCCCCAGTTTTATTGGACTCAAAATAACCAAGGAAATTAGAAAATTCGTTAGGCGTTGTATTTTTTCAGAAAAATACCTAAAAAGTGACAACCAATAAAATTTGGGACTACTAATGCAAACTTTACTTAAAACTACACTTCACCTAAAAATCTTTGTTTCGGGGAGAGTCACCCCTCATTGTTTTATTTATCTACAATGAGAGAGAGACCCGCACACTAGGATAGAGCCACGCCCAAACTCTCTTCAGACTATTGGTTCTTGTGATTAGTTGTTCTCTAGTAAGGATTTCACCAGGTAATCATAATCGCTCTAAGATTTCCTTAGCAGATTGGGCAGATCGGGTAGCCGGTAATCGATTCGCACCCATATGGCTGGGAAAAACTAGTTGTTGGAATCCGGAATAGTCTCCTGGGAGCATTGGGTTCCTAACAGCTCGCTTAATCACTTTGATAGATTGAATTATCACCTAAATAAAATTGGACAAGATTAGCGTTGTGTAAGTGAATTGGAGGCTTATTTTCTCATCTTGTTTGCATCCCATATCAACTCTACATAAATCTCCACATCACGATGATGGAAAGGAGGTCCCTTAGGTACCTTTGGTATCACATCTTTCCAACACTCCTCCTCATTCATCTAGGGAGGCTTCAAAGGGCTCAGACTTGCTCTCTGAACCCAAATACGACTCCACCCTATTCCCCCTTGACCACCCTTCTACTACCCATGAGGTACCAGAGCAGAGGCCAGTGAAGCTATATGTTCATTTGCCAGCACCTGAGCTAGGATCTTTTACCTTTGTAGAGACCAGAGATATGTCAAGTAGCGAGGGACATACTGATGAGCAGCCACAAGGATTAGCATTTGTATTAGACCATGCTACCATCAACAACACATTGCTTGCCTCCCTGAAGACAATGCAACGTCAGATCCGGGACTAGGGAGCTTTCATGGTAGAGGTAAGGAAAGAGCTCATGCATATGAGAGTCGGGTGAGAGCAACCACAGAGACCAGCAATTGGTGGAGAGATTCCCAGAGCTGAGGGAGGAGACGGACACCATGATGAGCTGCAGGAGCCAGCGAGGCCAACATAGACAATGAGGAAGTTGCACAACCCTGGTGCAATCCTTACCCATAAGTGGATCCAGCTACCAGAGATTCTATGTGATTTCGAGCTTCACCCTCAGACCATTCAACTACTGCCCAAGTTCCATGGGCTAGCCATCAAGGAGCCACGTCTCCATCTGCAAGAGTTTGATATGATATGCAGCACTGTCCACGACAGATTTATGGACGAGGACACAATCAAGTTGACTACCTTCCCGTTCTCCTTGGTTGACAGAGCAGCCTATCGGTTGAAGCAACTGAGGAAGGTAGTCACCACTTGGGAGCAACTCCGTACCGAGTACTTGAATAATTACTATCCACTCAGTTAGACCAACACAGCATGAGCCATGATCAGCAACTTCACAATGATCCTAAATGAAGAATTTCGTGAAGCCTGGGATCGATTTAGAGTTCTCATTGGCTGATGTCCGCATCATGAGATATCCAAGACCAACCTTGTTCAGAGCTTCTTCTGTGGGCTAACACCAGAGCTGCAGGGGCTAGTGAACGCCTTATGTGGAGGTTCCTATTTCGTCAAAGATGAGGACCAGGTCTGGGCCATCTATGAAGAGATGGCAGAGAACTACACGGTGATGCCCCAGACCCATGTCTATACTCAAGGGAAGTATCTCTCGTAGGTGGTATCATATCAGAGGATTGCACGTGTCGATGTCGGTCCCTCCACCTCTTCGTCAGTCGCAACACTTGTCGAATCTTCATCTGTTGATTTGGGCATCATCAGTAAGAAGTTGGGCCAAATCAAGATTATTGAGAAGAAGCAGAGCCAAGGAATGGACAAGGTCAACAAGATTGATGAGCTTGCCCAGACCTTTAGTGACCTAAAGACCCCAATCATGTGTCTCTAGGAGGCACAAACGGTTTCTCAGCCCCGTCTCAGGTCACGGGCCGATCCAGGGAGTAGCTCCACCCAGTCATCTACCTCATACTGTTAGGTTCACCACATCCAGGCAGAGTTGGTCCAGCATCTCTAGCACAACCAGCAGCCACCACCATCTTTAGATGCTCAGATGGTGGTCTATCAGTCGATCATCCCCTGGCAGCCCTTCCACTGCCACACCTTGAGCAGTAGAAGTCGTTGATGGAAGTCAACATGATCTAGTACTCGTAGTACCAACTGCATCCTGGGATTCGTCGTGACCATACCGGCTTCTGATGGTCCACTGGAGGTACCTCTTCCCAGCAGAAGCCTCTAGTTTAGGCAAGGAAAAGCAGCCAAGCTTAGCAGCCCCAATACTCCCAGTAGTACTAACAATAGGGTCCTCGTCTCCACTATCAGGGACAGTGGTAGAGGCAGCCACAGTAGCCTCAGCAGTACTCCCAGCCTTCTCCTCACTACTAGCAGCAATAGCAGTCTCGGCCTCATTTCCAGTGAGGCAACCCGTCCGGTTCTCATGGACCAGTCTATGAGAACCCAACACTTGATGATCTCTCCTGCTTGCTCTCTCATCAGCAAGCCTCCTTCTTGTGGGAAATGGATGAGTTCCAATAGGAGATGAGGGAGATAATTAAGGTCAAGGTCACCATACTCGCTTAGATTGAGCCCAATCCGAACAACCTGAACAAAAAATCTAAGCATGTACAGTTTACAGATATCAGCACTCCTAGTGATATTTTGGATGATTCTTTTTCTCTATTTGATACTGATTTTGTGACACTTAGAAGAGGTAGGAAGCCCGTCGGCACCGACTCGTCTGAGTGACATACCCATACAGATTCCAGGGTGCTAGATGAGGATGGAAGTGGTGTTGATGCCGCTTATCATGATGACGATGAAGGTGGTGCTAACGTCACCAAGGATGTTGATACTACAAACGGTACTGAGGCTGCCATAGTCCCAATTGCAGATGGTGGTATTGAAGCCACCAAGATTTCAGATGCCCAGCCAGAGTGCGGTACTGATGCTGCAAGTTCATATGTAATCAGTGGTACTGCTGCCACTAAATCACCTTTTATTGTGTTGCCCTTTTTGTACCTGAGGATAGTTATAGAAAATCACAAAAATGAGGGAAAATTAAAAATATGAATAAAGGAAAGGTTTATGTTTCTCCTGTGAGACCATCCATGTTGCCTGATGATCATTGTATGGATTCTAGCTTATTGCATGCACATGAACCTACTCCTGACCCTCATCTCTCTGGAGAGAGTCCCTTCATCCCCTTCCCTCAAGCACTCTGCTTAGGAAAGAGAACCAAAATAGAAAATCCAAATAAAGACACCAGTTATAGTTCAAGGAGCAGATGATAGACAGATTTCAAATACAACTGAATCTACAAGAGGCACTAGAACACATCCACCACTTCCAGAATAATTTGAGAGAGAAGACCACCATCTGTAGGAAGAAACAACAAGGTAATCAGACGTAGTGTAGTTGATTTATAGGTGATAATTCCAGCCTTGTGCTCCCACTACATCTATTTTGAAAAGGACGCCAAGCCATCACATGAGTTCTAGCAAAGGCTGAACCTGAATCTTCGAGATGTAGTCATGAAGGAAATATTGAAGTGGTGGAGTGTCGATTTTATATACTCCATCTCCGACTCCAAGTGGGTTTGTCCATTACATGTGATACCCAAGAAGGGTATCACCACAGTTGTGAGCGAGTTTAAAGAGGACATAGCTACCCGAGTACCCACTTCTTGGAGGGTTTGTGTGGACTACAGATGATTGAATCAGGCCACTAAGAAGGATCACTTCCTGCTGCCATTTATTGATCATATTATTGAGAGGCTAGTGGGGAAGAGTCATTACTATTTTCTTGATAGGTACTCGAGGTACAATCAGGTGGCCATAGCACCTGAAGACCAGGAAAAACGACATTCACATATCTATTTGGGGCATATGCTTTTAGACGGATGCCCTTTGGTTTATGTAATTCCCCTGCTACATTCCAAAAGGTGTATGACTTCCATCTTCTCAGACATGGTGGGTGACTGTTTAGAGGTCTTCATGGATGACTTTTCGATCTATGGTAATGGGTTTGATGCATGTCTTGACTACCTAGACTGTGTACTTCAACACTGCATCGAAGTCAACCTCATCTTATCTTGGGAGAACAGTCATTTCATAATGATTCATGGGAAGATCCTTAGCCATATAATCTCCAACAGGGGCATGGAGGTCAATCCAGCCAAGGTGGATATCATCAAGAAACTCAATCCACCATCTAATCTTTGATAGTTGTAGTCTTTTTAGGGCACTTCGGTTTCCACTGACAATTCATATAGGATTTCAGTAGGATTGCCCGACCACTTACAGATTGCTGACCAAAGACACCGAGTTCATTATAGATGATAAGTGTATGGCATCATTTTAAGACTCTCGAGGGATTAATTATTCAGGATCATATCCTTCATCCACCCTATAGGTCTCTCCCATTCAATACCATGATAGATACTTCTGATTTTGCCATAAGGGCTATTCTAGGATAGAGGAGGGATGGATTACCGTTTGCCATTCACTACACTAGCCGGAATTTGGATGCTTCTCAGCAGAACTACATCGTGACTGAGAAGGAGATGCTAGTCGTAGTATTTGCTTTGGATAAGTTTCAATCTTTTACATTCTTGGATCTAAAGTGGTCATATGTACATATCACACCGACATCCGATACCTTATGGCTAAGAAGGATGCCAAAGCTAGATTGATCAGATGGATTCTTCTACTCCAGTAGTTTGATATATAGTTTAAGGATAAACCTGGAGTCAAGAATGTGGTAGTAGATCACCTCTCCTGCTTGGAGAACCTTGAGGATTCTGATCAGATCGCACCTATTACAGAGACAAATCCAGAAAAGGTGATTCTTGCAATCACCTCGCTTCAATGGTATGATGACATTGTGAACTATCTTATCGCCAAGAAATTTCCACAAGGTTGTCCCAGACAGTGACTTGAGACCTTCCTTGCGAAGGCCAAGTCATGCCATTGGGAGGATCCCACCCTTTACCATGAAGGGGGGATAGTGTCGGGCATCGGTGTATTCCTCAGGAGGAGCATCACAGCATCCTCACTTACTACCACAACTTAAGGCAGGAAGACATCACTCTAGGAGACGGATAGCAAAAAACGTTCTCCAAATTGACCTTTGGCGGCCTACCGTCTTCAAGTATTCAGATGAATTCATGAAGAGGTGCACTGACTGTCAGAGGATGGGCATTTTTGGATAGTGTAATATGATGACAATGCATCCCATTCACTTATGTGGGTTTTTCGTTACATGCGGCATCAATTTCATGGGTCCATTCCCTAAGAGTCAGTGGTTTGAGTACATTTTGCTTGATGTGGATTATGTGAGTTGTTGGGTTGAGGCCATCCTCGTCGAACTACAGATGCTTAAGACCGTATGCAAATTTTTGAGGAAAAATATCACTTCAAGATTAGGGGTACCTGGAGTCTTGATTTCAGACGGGGGGACTCACTTTATCAAAGATAAGGTAAGGACCCTTTCTAACGAGTTCAACACTGACCATCGAGTTGCCACTCCATATCACCCTCAGACCAATGGTCTTGTTGAAGTATAGAATAGGGAGATCAAGAATATATTACAGAAGGTTGTCTGCCCAGACCGAAAGGATTGGTCACATCTTTTGGACTCGATCCAGTGGGCCTATAGGACTTCCTTCGAGACACCTTAGGGCACATCTACCTTTCGACTCATTTATGGCAAGCCATACCACTTACCAATGGAAATCGAGCATGTCACTATGGGCAATTATAAGGCGATTATTGGATCCCAAGAGTGTAGGAGATCAAAGGAAAGCCAAATTGGCAGCCCTAGAGAAGTTGAGAGACACAGCCTTTTCAAATATCTTACAATATAAGGATAGAGTGAAGATATGGCATGATTCTCATATCAACCATAAGCAATTTGAGCTGAATCAGAGAGTATGGATATTTAATGCTAGGTTGAGATTATTTCCAAGGAAATTACAAAGAAAATGGAAGGGACCATACTTGGTCAAAAAGGGGCACGACAACGGAAGCATTGATATATCTGAATTGTTATCTGATTCCACCTTTCGGGTTAATGGTCAACGCCTGAAGCCATATCTTGATCATGATCCGTTGATCGTTGACATTGCCCCTATTCATTTTGTATGAGATCTGGTCTTTGACTCACATCATCTGTATCTCATACATGATTATTACTTCTCCTACGCATCTGTATAGATCCAGATTTTCCATATCATGTATTCTTTTTGTCTGATACACCGTCTTCTTTTTATGATTATGTTATACTTCGGGTGTGCTTTGCCCTACGTATGGGGGGTATCAGACATATGATTATTCATTTGATTCTATTTACCTCTATCTTTGCTGCATATACTTAGGGATGTTTTACCCAAAGTATAGGGGAGGTAATACATGTACATCTTATTCCCCGATTTTATCCTTGTGTACAGTCTTCTATACATAGGACTATTTGATCCTAAGTATAGGGGGATCACCAACTTATATTCATTGCATTCTCTCATTTGTCATTGTAGTATGGCATTCTTTTCACTTCCCCATACTCAGCATGAGTTATTTCTTCCTTCATTGCGCTTTGGTCACTCTGAGGACATTGTTCGAGCTAAGTATAGGGGGTGTCGTATATATCGTATATATACTTTATCCATAACTCGTACTTTGTGTGTGTGTTAATAATGTGGCTAAAAACCACAAAATAATGTGGCTAAAAATCACAAAAATTTTAAAATTATTTTTTACAAAAATATTTGTAAACTCTTTTGTAAAAAGTTTTGTAAAGTTATTTGTAAAACTTGTTTGTAAATCCCCTTTGTAAAAATTATTTTTGTACATACCTTTGTAAACATGTTTTGATCGTAATTTTTTTTGTAAATATTTTTGTATCAAAATTATGTATATAGTATAAAATGTTTGAATAATGTTTGCAAAATTTTATTTGTAAATGTTTGTAAAAATATCTTGCAAAGTTTTCCTTCTTTCTTGCATTCAAAAACTTTATAAAAAACTGCATATTTTCAAACAGTTTTCAAAAAGAGTTTTGTAAATACTTTCTTGTATATTCTTTTGAATCATAATTGACATTTAAAATAGTCTGGAATTAAATTGAAATGGAGCTTGGTCATGGCCTTAATCCACTTAACTTCAGAGGAACCTCATAGGATTTGGGGTTAAGACTTTTCAGGTCCATAGTCACTTAATTCTTTGAGTCCACTAGTCTATGTTCACATGTCAGCTTGATGAGCCTAAGTAGAACACTTTAGAATGCACGCATGACTCTCATAGATAATGGCTTGACTTGGACACGTACCTTACGTGTATCTCAACATGGATGAGGTGGTGAGGAGGTAGGATACTTTGGCTTGGGTTAGCATATGAGGGTAGTATTGCTAGATGGAACCTCTCATCTTCCTCTAGGGAGGGATGTATGCCTCAACTTGGTCTAGTGGCATTGAGGTCTAAAGACAGGAGTCTGTGAGTTGCAATAATGCTTCAAAATAACGATAGTCTACTGGCTCAAGAAAAAACTCCTTATGTGTATGATGCACCATGTAGATATATTTTACATATTCACATCAAAAAGAAATTTGCAAAATAAAGAAAATTTCCAAAAACAAAAGGACAATCCTGATTGAAAATAAAATGCATGTCGGAGTGTATATAGTGAATAAAGCAAAGCTTATGTATTCTACTGTCTCATCTCATGGAAGCTTGCATCTGGAGACTTAGCTAAACTAGTTGTGCTCCTAAGGATACGTGGCTACATTGGTCACGGTCCATTCTCTTCTTTCCCCTTTTCTTGAGCTAGTTGTACTTGAACATAGAAGGGAATACCCTGCTCCTCGAGGAAAGAGCCACTAGATTGGGCGATTAGAGTTACCTTGTTGAGGGGGGTTGTTTCTTTGCCATTTCTGAGATGGAGAGTTACATATCACTTACACAGTACAAGTAAGGATTCATAGTCATTAGAGTTGCATATGTAGACTTGTTCTGACCTGGTCATTAAGGAGTCATGACCATAGAACTGTGGAACTTGAAGGATGTTGAGTCTCAAACCTATGTCCCGATAAGGTTCCGCCAAACTAATAATCCAAAGGTATGACTAAGCTCCATACGCCAATTTAATGAAGATAAGTTTAATAATCGATATTTTTTCTTTCTTCTCTTCTTTTTCACTTATTTTTTAAATAAGTTTTTTGCTAAGGCTAACAAAGGTAAAGTATAGGGGGTGATGAATATACAATTCTCATTCTTTATTCTTTTATTTTAACTTTATCTTTTAGCAAAACCATCTATAAATATCAGTAAATACAATAAATTAACTCTATGCATGTGTTTGTGAATAACGCATAATTAGCACCTATTTTGTAAAAATAAAAGATAAAGATAAAAGAAAAAAAAGAAGAATGTATTTAGAATAAATAATAGTGACCCAAATCTAAGAGAATGTCAAATTTTGACTTGATCACAATGAAAATAAGTAGAGATATATAGGGGTACAGTATGTATTGTACATATCACATATACATATAAAAACATTTATTTATTTATCTTTGAAAAAATATAAATGTTTTACACACTTGTATATATAGTTCTAATCATAACATAAAAATATATTAAAAATCAAAAAATAAAAATAAAATAAAATCCAGCTCTTCCTCATACGGAAGACACTTGTACCTATTATTTTACAGCCTTAATAATTTATAAAATCAAATAAAATCATTTTATATTCCTAAAATTATTACGTAAATAAAATAAAAATATTTTTGTAAAAATAATAAAATAAAAATACTTGTACATAATACATAGGTACAATATACATGTACATAACACATTATATTATATATAACTTATTTTAAAATAAATAAAAAATAATAGAAAAATATCTTATTAAATATTAAACATTTTTTATTTTATATACTTTTTAATTTAAAATCATTTACTATCTGTTATTCAATTTTATTTTATTTTTGTAAATCATGTTCTCATGGTCCATGTCCGTTCGTTGACCTCGATCCACATCCCCTTTTAGTTGGGTTGGTCTGGATTCCCTTAACCGGAGCTCCTTCTCCATTTTCTAGCACCCGATTTCGACATCCATTCCCCTTGGTTCCTACACCCGATAAAGCCCTAAGATCCATGATCCTCGCGGACCCCTAGGCGCAGCCAGATTTCCCAAGAGTTTCGCTCCACCTTCCAATCTTTATGGAACCTGGAGCATCCTATAAGTCTCTTATCTCCTCTTGAGCTTCGTAGCTCATGACTTGTGCCACCCTTGCCCCTAGCTAACATCAGTGGAGTGATAATTGCTCGATGCTTCCTTTGGAGCTTGATTTGGTGTCCATTTGACCGCAGTTCGAGTCGTGGTCGGAGCCCTCCGTCGCCAGAATCCTCCTTGGTCAGCCGCAATCAGGTTGAGGTCACAACCTTCACCGCACCACTGCCTGACGGTGCTGAGACCTCAGAAGCTTTAGGCATCGTCTATATCACCCGTACTTCCCATTTCAATTTGGTCTTCCATTTCATCACGATCGATGTTCCTTGGCTCTGACCACTGGGTCTGAAGCTTGTTACCTACCTCCATCTGCATAGATCACCTCCTCGACCCACCCCTCATCTTCCCGTGCAACCATCCCCTCTGGATCCTGCTCATCCGGTGTAGGAGATTTGGTGGGGCTTCCACCCCCACCTTCGCCGGAAGCCTAAGACACCATCCACTGTTGCTTATCTTTGTCTTTCTATATAATAACACGACCGGTGCCATGCCCCAAGTCTCTTTCCCCTTGCAGGAATCGGTGCACATCAGGAGAGCATTTGATATCCCTACTGCTTTAGTGGAGCAGCTGCAGGCGGTGGTCCATCGCCATGCCAATCTGACCACGCTCACATCTGACCCGTTCACCAGACGCGGAGAACCCTCACAAAGGTGTTGTGCTCTGCTGCGATTCGATCAGGCCCTCGGATTGCTAGGACTTATTGATCGAAGTTCGTCGGGGAGCAGTCATCCAGCATCTTCCAGAGCCGTCCGGTGCTCAATCATGTCCAGTTCTAATTGTGGTTGTCCATCCATGCCTTTTCGACCATGGTTTGATCAGAAGCTTTCCAGATCTGAGCCACCAGACAAAGCAGTTATCAGACCATTGGATCTGATCGTATGTCTACGACAGCTCCCCAGATGTCATATCGCTTTTCAGAGAATATCAGAGCAGTCCACCTCTACCTCTCGTGTGTGCGCCACGTGTTTGTTGGGTATATTGCACTTCTTATCTTGTCATTTATTTTATTTCACTTTAGTCAAGTAAATAAGTTATGTAGTTAAACATATTTGCAGTTTGAACTTTTAGTTTTCGTATTTGTATTTTAGTCCTTTCGGGTCTATGTCATGTAGGTCCCCCATGTTTTTAGGTGATTTGCATCATTTGTCATGTGCTTTCTAGATATTATGTTTATGCATGTTATGATTTGAGATTTGTAAGTATGCCCCTATGAGCCTGAATCACGTGTCACGTATGACTTTGTTGGATTAATTACACGATCAACTCTATGCTTTATTAGCTTGTATCTACTTGGTCCTTAAACTTAAAGTATTTTCTATTTGGTTCCCTGAAAGCTGTGTTTAGGCTCTTTGTCATTTATTGGTCATAATAAATATCAAATTAACCTTAAAAATGCGTAAAAGTTACCATGCGCTCCTTCTAATGTGTACTATTTATGATAATTTTTGTAGGTTGATTTATTTGCTTTTTATATCATTGAAATTCAAAAACCCCATAAAAAAGTGTCATGTTTGTTTTATAAAAATTTTAAAAGTTTCAAAAACTGTCTTCAAAAATTCCACAATATTCATGTAGTTGTCTTTTGTTGTATTGTACTTCCAGTACAAATTTTGCTTGAAAATTCCTTACAAAAAACCTAAAATTATAGAAGACCCAAAATCTTATAAAAATTATATAAAATCACAGAAAGATCCAAAAATTGTGTTTTCAGATCCTGTTTAAAGGCTTTTGTCTGTATTTTATCATACAAATCAAGGAATTTTGAGCACTTTAAGTATTTTAATTTGCAAATTGGCCATTTTTGCATTATTTTGTATTTTTAGCACTATTTTTTAGAAAATTCCAAAAATAACTGAAAATCTATAAAAATTACCAAAAACATTTCAAAACCTATAAAATCCAAAAACATTTTCTCTATAATTTCTAAGTATTTTTTTACTATTTTGAAATACAATAACGATGTTGTGTGTGTCTTGTGTGGTATTGTACTTGTTTATATTTTATTTAAAAAATTAAAAATTTGAAAAATTAAAAACCACTTAAAATGTTTTCCTTAGAGATTTGACTACTTAGTTCTTAAATCGTGCTCTTTGTGTTTAACCATGGTCGCTATACCAGGTAAATAAAACAGCAAACCGCTTACATTGATTGCTTGATCTTCTGTAGTGGTTACTTTTCTTGTTGATCGTTTTGAGTGATTTGGGTCACAACAACCTTTGATTTATCTCTCACCTAACCCTAGTCGCTAGGTCGCTCATCATAGACCAGAGGCTAACTGGGACTCGGTTAAAGATGGTTTTGCATTGTAGGTTCCTTCTTCTCAACAGGAGTATCCGGGGCAGCTGCCACGGAGTTGCAAACACTGATGGTGTTCACCAACAAGTCCAGTTGCTTGGTGATTGTGTACAGCTTGTCCAAGGCCCTTTATTCTTTGTTCGATCACACTGAGCTTCTCTAAATTATGTAATCTCTTGTCTATGATGTATACCTTGGTTAGGTGACTACCAATATAGATCTGAATTCTCGCACATGTCCACTTCATGAGTGTCTGCCATATTAAAATTTTTGTGGAGGATCTGGAGCTAAACTTGAAAGGAACAGAAGGAAGAGCATGTGGACTCTCCTTCGGCCATCTTCTCAAAGATCTACCATATTACATCCCCATTCTTGTTGAAATGGGAGCCTAGGCAGACTGCATCAATAAGGTGTTGACTGTTCTCAGTAATTCCCCCAAAAAAATGTTGGATTAGAATATTCTTCAAGATTTCATGTTGGGGGAGCTTCTCTATCAAACAATTGAACCTCTCCCATGTCCCGTGAATGGACTCTTGTGGTCCATGTGAGATGCCTGAAATCTTGGAGCGCATCAGATTGAGATGACCAAGTATGTAGTAATTATGCATGAATGAGAACTTCAACTCTTCCCACATCATCAACACTTTTTCAAAATGGTTGATCCATTACAGTGGTTTACCTTGAAGCCTGAAAGGAAAATCGGTCATCTTGACTATGCCCAATGGGATGTTGGGGTATTGCGTTGTGTTGTAGATGCGTCTGAATTGTTGTATATGGATGTATGTTTCTTCATTGGACTTCCCATGCAAAGTGGGGAAGAGAGAAAAGAGTTGTGATTTTAATTCAAAGTGATCGTGGATCGGAGGAATTTGTATTCATTCAATGATTAGGTCCGCCCTATGGTTGTATGCCTGCTTCAGTGTGGGCTTGAGTCGACCCCTTCATCCCTCTCGCATTCATCAATACCATCTACAGAATGGTTTTCTTCATCAACAGCTAACTATTCACTTCAATTTTGTTCATGCCCTACTCGATATTCTGTTCAGTGCTTTGAAAGTTGTGTTTCCTTCCCTCTGCCTCTAGGAGTCATATCAGAATTTGGTTGTGAAAGCTCGGACTCCAGATCATGGTCTTGATCTGCAATAGAGATAATACCACGATCAGTCCGCATGAAAGCACCATATGTAGATAGTAATTCAGAAGTACGGTCGACCCTGAGTTTTATTAATGATTGAGAAGTGTGAGGAATGAAACCAATCTCCATTCAAAAAAGGTGGAACTCTAGAAGAGGGTTTTCCCAGTCTGTGGGAGGTGCAAGAAGTGGGGAGCCATGAGGATGGTTTGCAAAGTATGAACCAATCACTTAGGGATCGACCTGAATTATTAGAGATGTCGAAATCATGGAATTGATGTTGGTATCAATGGAGTCCTGACTAAGCCATCCAGGAGTCGACATCTTGGAAACATAAGGAAGATTGAGGAAGGATGAAAGATACGGTGATGAACAAGGAATAGAAGGAGTGTAAAACAATATAAATCTCAAGTGAGAAAGGGTCAAAGGGAAATGCAAATAGAAGGAACACAAAAAGGTGCAAGTGCGTGGAACTGATCTTTGAACCTAGTCTAGATCCAAATAAATAACAAACAAAATTGGGTTCACCAACTGAACATATGTGAAGCCGTAAAGGTTCATCTGTTTTATCGTTTTTATTTTAGTGTTGTTGTTTCAGGAAAAATTGTAACACGTCCTTATGAGCTAGCCCTAGAGGAGAGTGAGTATTATCGAAAAAGTATCTTGTTATCTTGTACTTTTTCCTCCTCCTTTGTATCATGTCTACACTTTTTGAGATCCTCGATATCAGGCCTGGGGGGCTACTCAGCAAAAGAAGAAGAGAGGAAGCTGATAGGTGAAACCACTACATCCCTCAAAATTAGGTACTCAGATGCAAGACGATGAGATGGACACACCCGTGAGAGTGAGGCCTATGCTCAATACTTTATACCAAGTCGGATGCTCGACACAAGGCGAGAGCACCATCATCGATAAGTCCCTACTCTCCTGCATACGATAGAAGCGTCAATACTTCGTTGGTCCCAAGTTATAATCAAGGAAGTCACAGATCAGGTTTTTTGCTCTATTCCTTAAGGGTATTGCCTCACTTTGTAAAAAAATGTAATTGAATACAATGAGAGCTTTATGAATCCTGAACAATGATGTCTATTACATATTTTAATTAGGGTCAAAGTTTATATAGTAATCCCCTTGTTTTAATTTTTGGATTTTCACTTTTTTGAGTATTTTTCAGAAATAAGCACAAAACAACTTTTTGGATTTTCTTTTAGACCTAAATGCTCAAAAATAGATGGAGATAGTGGCAAAGCAATGAAAGGCAATATGATGAAAATCTCACCCTTTGCTAAAATGTTGAATGCTTAAATAGAATACTTGCAGTGCTTTCCAACTCTGCAGAATAAAAATATCAAACCCTATCTCTATGAAATGCAAGATGGTGAACCCCCTCCCCCAAATAGGAATTGCTAATATCATGAAGAGCCAATTATGTTTGAGCTAGATCCAAGCGTAAATTATCGGAGCATGCAAATATTAGGGCTTTGGACCTAGTTTACTCGACCAAGCAATCCTAAAAATCTATGGGCTCAATCACTGAAAACAAATAAAAATAAAGGCCGAAAGCTTAAATCGTGAGAAACAAAAAAATGAAGGGAAAAGTGGGAGGACAAAAATGGAGAAGGTGATGAAAACATGAAAAATTCAGTGAGCCCCCAAGTGAACAAACACTTGGTAAAATAGTCCCAAGAGTCCTGAGTGTACACATTTATTATTATTATTTAATAATAAGAAATAAAATGATTGTCTCTCTTTCAAAAAAATAAAGGAAAATTCTATACTAACAGTTGTTATGTCTCCCTCTCTCTCTTACTCTCTCCGGTTAGCTCAAAAAGAAGAAAAGTCAATCTCCTCACAATTTGGGTGCACCGGCTTCCCACGAAGTTGCCTTCTCCACGTGGTTCCTCACAAGAAAATCAATAGACAAAATGTATTAGCATAGATAAACAATTACCTCAATAAAAGAAAAATAAAGCCGAAAATGATAGAAGAAAATGCACACAAAATATATCCTATGAGTTGCTCTCCGCAGTAGTGTTATCTGATGAATACAAAGATCATGTGAGGGAACTAACGTCCAGTCATGGACAGTCTGTGGTGCATGACAAGTCGGGTCCAACAATCATTATGTCAATCGCTCCCTCGGCTCTCAAATATCAACAATCTAATGCATCAATAATTAACTCACAATGATAATCAAGTAATGAATAAGGTGAGCTAAAAGTTATTATACCCTACAAAATATTATGTATAGTACGCAAGTGTGGGGGTCGAACCAAAAAGGAGCAATGGGGATATCCACAAAATTGAAAGTCCAAAAAGAAAATAAACAAATGTTTTTGTATGTTTTATATGGCTTTTATTTTTTTGTGGATTTTTATTATGGGATTTTTACCCCGCAAACCTTAGAAACTTGTTAAAATTCATCTACGACCTTTTGCACAATGTAATCATCCCCATCAACCCCATAAATTACCCCCAAGACCCCCACTTGCTTCAAATAGATTAGTCATAGGGTTCACGAGGAAAGAGTTAGCAAGTTTATGGGGTTGAGGGGGGAATTATGTTGTTTTAAAGGTTGAGAAGCTAATTTAGAAGTTTTATAGGGTTAGTGGGGTAAAAATCTCTTTTATTATTTCATATTTTTAAGATTTTCAATTTATAAATTTTTTTTCTTTAATTTTATAATTTTTCCTTTTTATATTTTCTGATTTTTAGTTTTCCTTTTTAATATGTATTAAGTATATATATAAGTATATATAGATAGAGGAAAGGGAGCCTACTTTGTGAAGTAGGTGACCTTACCTACTTCACATCCATTTTCAGAAATTTTCTATTTTTTTTAAAAAGTACCACTGTCCCTCTAATATGTCATTCAAATTTCATCAGAAACAGACTCCTATGATCTTCATCCAAAACAGGTCGATTACAGCAAATCTAAGACCGTTAAAATTATCTATTCTGGATGGAGGGCATAGGAGTCTCTGTTTCTAACGAAATTTTAATAACATACTAGAGGGATATAGTTATGAAAATCCACGGTAGTATTTTTCAAAAAAATAAAAAATTACTAAAATGGATGTGAATTAGGTAAGGTTACATACTTGATAATATGTATGATATAGTACGACCTGAGGAGTCTTCATTAGATAAGGAGGAGAAGCGTCACACTCAGCAGCATACGAGGTTACCTACCTAGAAGATAGAGAGGAGGAAGAGAACATGAGGATCACAACAACTTGGACACACTTTGGAATCTACAAAGGACCTTGCACCTCCAATTGTGGAGAATTCACTGACAACATCTATTCCACATTCTATTGTAGATGGTTTTATTTCTAATTCCAAGTTGTATAAAAACAATGCATCTTTGAAGAAGTTTGTTTCTTGTAATAAAATGAATGATGATTTTGATTCAGATTCTTCTTCTATGTCACTCATCTCCATCCCTTTCCTCATTCTCTTACAGTAGGAAAGTACATCAAAGAGATTTAGAAGGTTGACCCAGACATGGTACGATTTTGTAAGGAAAATATCATGGTTAAAATACCATTTGAGTATTATATGGTTAATAATCCTACATTTTAGAAGTACCTAAAGGTGAGATGCACACCTACTAGGGCTAGTAGGAAGAAACCAGAACAATATGTAAAGACTCATGTTTTATCAGTAGCCACTAACAATCGTCACAAGAATCAAAAACTACCAAGAAAAAAAGAGACAAGGGTTCTCACTATGTGGAGAGTCATATCAATGGCATTGCATTTGCACGCACTCTCCTAGATAATGGTTCTTCTATTAGGCTCCTGCCCTTATCACATTATGAGAAATTAAAGTTAGGACTATTTCGAAAATCACAAGCATTACTCCAATTCACAGACAAGTCAATGAAGAGACCTAAGGGAGAAGTGAAGAATGTGGTTATCTCAATTGAGGGATAAGACTACAAGGTGGACTTCATAGTCCTTGATATAGAAATCCCCAATCATTAGAGAAAAATCATATCATTATTAGGTGACCATTCCTAAGGATCGGTTGTGTAGCATTTGATTATCTAACAGGAATGATAAAGTTATGTTCTCTGGGGGGAAGTGACCTTAGAGATGAAGCAAATGAAGTGGTAGTGACCTAATTCTTAGACCACCATAGAGTACTCATCTTCAGAGGAAGATTTCAAAATGATCAGCATAGTTGAGACTTGGAGACAGACCCAAGCAGAGTAGAGCGAGACCCCTCACATATGGAGAGTATTTAGTGCACGATGCAGTCTGCTAGGTGTTGCATGATTTCTTGAGATATGCTTCACCCTATTTCCTTCATGACTCGGAGATCCCTTTGGATTTGTCAATTTCACCTTTTTCGGAATGTCAAGGGATATAGATGATGAGTCGGACACACCTTTTTCCAAACTACCATGTTTCTTTGGTGATCTGACTCCCGATACAACAGAGTTGGTGGCAAGTACAGGACCAATAGATCCATATCCATGCAGCACTCAATCAGATGCAGATGTGATTCTGATAGAATTGATTGATGATAAGCTATTTCTAGAGTTGAAGCTGCTCCCTCCTACACTGAAATATGTCTTTCTTGTAGGACCCAAAGAGAGATATCCTACGATCATTAGTGTTGACCTTGCCTTAGAGCAGGAGTCTAGGCTTTTAGATGTCTTGGAGCGTAACCATAGAGTAATTGGTTGGACAGTGTAAGATATCGTGGGGATTAATCTCACTCTTTGCTCACAACATATATATGTTGATGATAATGTGAGACCTTCCTGTGAATTCTAGAGGAGACTTAATCCAAAACTATGGGAAGTAGTTAAGGACGAAAGTGAGGAGTGTAAAGCAGGGTTTACATACCCTAATTTTTATTCCAATTGGGTGACCCCACTCCATGTTGTCCTGAAAAAAACGGGAATTCAGATGTTCACCAATGAGGAAGGGATAGAGATCGCAACACGAGTACCCATGTTGTGGTGTGTCTGTATCGACCATAGGTGCTTAAATGTTGCGACCAAGAAAGACCACTTTTCCTTGCCTTTCATTGATCGTATTTTGGAGAGACTATCAAGGAAAGCATTCTTCTATTTTCTTGATGGGTACTCAAGCTATAATCAGGTAGCCATCGCTCCTGAGGACCAGAAAAAGACCACGTTCACATGTCCATTTGGTACTTATGCATTTAGGTTCATGTCATTTAGGTTATGTAATGCCCTGGGCACATTTCAGTGGTGCATGATCATTGTATTCTTCGAGACGGTGGGATATTTCCTAGAGGTTTTCATGGATGACTTCTTGGTTCATGGTGATTCCTTTGATACATGTTTAGCGCACTTGGACTGAGTCCTCATGAGGTGTAGAGAGGTGAATTTGATACTCTCCTTGGAGAAAAACCATTTCATTGTGACGGAGGGTATTGTGTTGGGGCACATCATCTCCATAAAGGGAATGTATAGTAAACCATGCCAAGGCGTATGTGATCAAGAAACTTGATCCGTCAACAAATGTGAAGTCAGTGAAGTCTTTTTTAGGACATGTTGGATTTTATCAGAGATTTACTCAAGATTTTTCAAAGGTCGCCTGCCTACTGACTGAGTTCTTAAGAAAACATATAGAGTTCATTATATATCACAAGTAAATAGAGGCCTTTGAGCTTTTGAAGAGGAAGATTTATGACTCGCCAATCCTACAACCGCTTGACAGGTTTCTTCCCTTCGAGATAATGACTGCTGCTTCAGATTTTGCTATAGGAGTTGTGTGGATAGAGTTGAGATGGGACTCCATATGTTATATACTACGAAAGAAAATTTTTAGTCCTGTATAGAAGAATTATATGGTGACTGAAAAGGAAATGTTTGTAGTAGTATGGCCCTTAAAAAGTTCAGATCTTATGTTTTGGACTCCAAGGTGGCAATTTTCACAGACCACACAACAATTCAATACTTAATGGAAAAAAAATGGCATGAAGGAGCATCTTCATAGGCGAATTTTACCACTCTAGGAGTTTGATTTGGTGATTAAGGATAAACCTACAGTGAAGAATGAAGTGGTTGATCATTTATCCACAATATAGTTGAAGGAATCCCCTGAGTTTGAGTAGATCGGAGAGACCTTCATAGACTAGTCAATCTGTGCTATTGAATCACTCCCGTGGTACGCCAACATGGTGAACTTCCTTGTATCCAAGCAGGTTGCCCATGGTTGGAATAGGAGCAGCATTGACCGATTAAAGTCAAATTCGAGGAGGTACCATCACGAATATCTATTCCTTTTCTTTGAAGGTTCAGATTATGTCTAGAAAAGATGTATTCCTCAAGAGGAATATCATATCATTGTCACGCATTGTCATTCATTTTAGTCTAGAGGACACCATTTGGAAAGAGAATCGTGCACAAGGTACTCGAATTATTTTATATGGCATACTTAGTCTCTACCTTAAAGTATATGATCAGCACCTCACTCGCACGACTGCAGTTATGATGAAACGAGTTGATGATTCACTGAAAGAACTGGGATGTGGGATTTGAGTTTGGACATGATTTTATGATACTCAAGGATATTATAAAATCGATGAAGGCTTCATGAAACATGAGATTCAACAACCTTGAGCTGGTATGAGAACAAGTTCTTGTACTAATCTCTTGATATTGACCTATGTGCCATGGCCTGATGTAATTAATAAATTTATTAAACAGTGTGCACCAACTTGGTAAAAGCAGTGGAGATAGACAAGAAAAGAAAAAAGAATGATGATAGAAAAGCTCTCATTACAAAGTCAAAGACAAAAGAGCTTACACCAAATGCGAGCGCTCCCAACCATTTCAAAGTATCCACTTGGATCAAAGATAATTAGGTCAAATGAGTCAGGCTAGTACCTCAAAAAGGGCTTTGCATCGTAAGAAATACAAGTTTTGGTCTAAGTATATTAGATACTCAAAGAAGACACACTTCGGTGTACTCCCAGGAAAACAAGTACATGCGACTCAAAAACTCTTGACGGATACATTGATCAACACCAAAAATATATGCGTTGAGTTATTAATGCACTCGAGAGGATCTTTGTTCCAATGAGAAGGAGAGAAGAAAATACACCATCATATGCCCTCCATCAACTGGCCTTTCACATTCACTTTTAAGATTGACAACTAAAGAGACGGTGAATTGGATGCAAGAAATGATTTATTCTCTAGTGTTGAGATTTGGTTCTTAGTAGAGTCTCTTGGATTGGAACTTTCGATGATGCTTTGGCTCTAACTTGTAACTGCTCTCCACAATTAATGTCATATCCTTATGCATACATATACAAAGAGATACTTATGATTAGGGAAGTTGGATACCTTTTGATTAGAGCTAGGTTCAACTTAGAATTTTAGGATCACTAAAACCTAGAGTTCTTCAACGGATCAAGTCTTGTATATTCACATGCACATTATTAATCTAACTTATTCATTCTTTATTTGCTCGAGGACTAGCAAAGTTTAAGTATAAGGGGTGATGAACCTGCGGTTCATTACCTTAACACATTGATCTTAGCTCAAATCTTTGAACAAATTGCCAAATAAAAGTCCCTAAATTAAAGAAATTAATAAAATATAACTCTTAATAAAATGGACTAATTATCTTCTAAATAAGTTCACAAAATAATTCAAAACAAAATTCAAAAAATATTGAAAAATTGTTTGTAAAAATTCCCTTGTAAATACCCAAACTTCTTTGATTTTTAATAAATCAATATTAACTCCTTTTTACTAAATTGTTTTTCTAACTTGTACATGAAATGGTGCATAAAAATATAAAAATACAAAATACTTTTTACCTTAAATAAATACTCTTAGATCCTAAACTGAAAGAATCGTAAAGTCCCAATTCTCGAGTACATTCTCGCTCCATATGAACTCCAAATTCACCAAACTCACTTTTAAAGTTCATGTTATAAAATTATCTATACAACGAAAGTGATTTCATTAAAATCAGAGTTCATTTGCAAAATGTTAGTTTTGGGTTCTAATTATATATTCTATATTTCGTACATGCTTTATTTTGTTGATTTTATTTCACCTTTTTTCATAATTATTAAAAATCTAAAAAAAGATTAATATCTATTTATTTATTTTATATTTTATCTTTATTTTTTGTTATTAAAAAATTACAAAAAACACAAAATAGAATAATATGGTATTTTATTATTCTAAGGGTGCCATTAAAAATACTTTTTTGTATAGATGATCTATTTTTATTTTGGATCCTTCCTAAAAGTTGTATATCTTGTCGAGATAAACAGCTTTCGTGTTGGTCACTTTTTTATTTGACTTCATTTACTATTTATTTTTATTTTAGTTTTTTTATCTTTATTTATGTCAATTTTCCTTTTTATTGTTTTATTTTTATTTTAATTTTATTTTTAAATATTGTTTTTATTTTATTTTTAAATATTGTTTTTATTTTATTTTACTCATTTTTCTTTTCCCTTTGTCTTTTCTTCTCTCTCCTTCCTTTCTTTTTTCTCTCTCTTCTCTCTCTCTCTCTCTCTTTCCCACATGCACAGCATGTGGTTCACCCTCCCCCCTTCTCCCTCCATCTTCAACAATGCCCCTCCACCTCTACCTCTGGTAATGGTCGACCCTCCACCTCCTCCTCCGTCCATTACGAACCATTTTTCGTTAACCACTCCTCCTCTTAAGCGCCCCCCCCCCCCTCCCCCCCCGTCGGGATCATCCGCCATTACGAGGGAGGAAGAGCTTCCAGAACTTAGGACTGGTTAGGTTAGATAGCTTCCTAGCCCTTGAAGGGGTTGAAGAAAGCATCCTTGACTCAAGCGAGATCCTAGGGCCCCCACCCTTGTTGCAGCACGCATCGGTTGCTGCTCAGCTCGACCTTCGTCAAGGTCTAGAGCAGAGATCAGAGGTGTTATTCTAGCAACCTCATTCCAGGCGAATCATACAGGTAGTGTTCCTCTTCTTCCCTTCTTTGACAACTCCTCTTCCCCTTCTCAGCCACACTCGGGTGATCGTTGTCTTCGTCCTTGAGCCCATGCCACCTCACCTTCACTCCAACACCATCACTGTATCACCGCACCACCCTCATTGTCCATGCTCCACTGCCCCCACGTATTGCTGCCAACCGCCTCCTCTACCTCATGTGGGTATCGCATCTCTCTCCTTGGGTCAACCTATGAGCACACGTCGTCGCCCGCATCATCCTCGTCCATTGCGCATGCACTGACCACTAGGTTAGACCTCGTCTTGTCTTATCGCATCATCGACTTTAGGTGTGTGTCGCTTGGAGTGTATTGTAGCCTTGTCGCCTTCGAGGCTTACCTGTGAGCAACTCTGCTTCAACCCTCGCTCGCCTCACACCTTGACCTACATGCCTCGCCTTGGTCTTCGTGCCATCAGCCCTTGCTCACCACCGAGGCCCACATGTGCCGCCCAACTTCCACCCTTACGTAAGTGGATGTGAGCAAAGAGAATTGCGCCTACACGCTCAAAGCCCTAGAAAATTATGCAACGCTCTCCACCAGTCGAGGTCACACGTGACATATGTGTTTTTTTGTGAAATTGCAACAGCCTCCTAGTGATTTTTAGTAAGTACCTTTTAGTCCATGCTTGTATTTTTTATTATTTGTATTACATTCACATCCTTGTCTTTGAATGGTCTCAATTAGATAAAATAAAGAAAAAGAAAGGTGGAAACTCAAAACTTTGTGAAACAAAAAGAAAGAAAGGCGATCAAAACATGAAAAATCATGATGAGGCCCCAGGTGAACAGACACCAAGGCACTGGACCTCGTTATGTGTCGTAGTATCCAAATTTTACAAATTAATTTACAAAAATAAAAATAAAACTCTCCTCACAAAATAAAAATAAAAATCTATGCAAATGTATGCTCTTCTATTTCTCTCTCCTCTCCTCTCTCTAGCTCTCTCATGGCTAGCTCACAAGGAGAAGAGACAACCTTCTCGTAGATCGAGTGTATCCACATCTTAAAAAGCGCCCTTCACCACATGGTCCCTCACAAGACAAGCAAAAAAGAAATATGGATTAGAACAGTCAAATAAAAAAATGTACTAAGCCTTCTCCCACTATAAGTAGGGTTGGCTACATGGATTCTTGCTCAAATCCATGTTGAAAGATTCGACCATTTTTTACGCTGGACGTTGACTACCTAACGCAACCCCTGCAAGAGTGGGATTTGAACCATGTTATGTTGTGTGGTAGACACACTATAGTATCACTAGACCATTAAGTGGGTATGATTAGAACAGTCAAATAATTACCAAAATAGCAGAAAATAAAAGAAAAAGTAAATAGTATAATTTATAACTAAATGCTATACTCTGTTGCTCCCTGGCAATGGTGCCATTTGAAATAGCTAGAGATGCAAGGAGAAGGTCATGTATGCGCACAATGCGAGTTGCATAATCGCTAAAGTGACCTCTCGCAGAGACCTCCGACTAAATTCAACAATCAACAAACACAATAAGAATCAAGCAATGCAATATGGATGTGGATCAAAATTTATTATAACCCTACAATGAATGTGTATAGTGGACAACCAGGTAGGGTGTCCAACTCAAGGAACAAGTCGGTGTAGCATGCATTATTATTTATAGATAAATATGAATAAATAATAATGTATATTTGTGCATTATTCAATCACTCAATTAATTAAAACTTTTATAGGTTTTTGTTATTTTTTATTCTTTTTTATATTATATATTTTTAGTTATTTCTTTAATTATCTATTTTTATATTTTTCGGATTAACTTTCTTTTAAATTTAGTTCAAAATAATTAGTACAAATATATATAAGTATACATTGTAGAGGAGTGATCCTATGAGAGCCAAAACATGTGAGAGCATGAGAGCATGCATTCTGGACCACATGATCCAACGAGGAGAGAAAAGACTAGGAGAGAGAAAACAGAATCATGTGGTCCAGAATGCATGCTCTCATGCTCTCACATTTTTTTGCTCTCCTAGGATCACTCCTCATACATTGTAATAGGTATAAGATATATATTATATAATATATTATATTAATAAATGCATAAAAATCAAAAAATGCATAAAGAACAGTCCATTTTATTTTTTTGAAAATGATTAAAAAAATATTTAGCTATTTATAATAATTATTAATAATATTGACTATATGTAACTATGTATAAGAATATAATATAATGTAGGGTATTATATTTATAAATATATGTTTATAAAATCAAAAATCATAAAATAAAGTTCTTGTGTTTTTTATGTTTTTCCTCTTTTTTAATTTTTTAGATAATTTTATCAAATTTTAGGTATTTTTAAAGACCAAAATATGTGAAATTGAGGACTTTCCAAATAGGTCGAGTTTTTTTAGTTAAAAATACTAAATAAAGCCAAATTTTCTCAAAATAAACTTTAATATATAGTAATATCTATAAATGAAAATATAAGACAGAAAACTAATTTTTGGGGATTTCACAAAAATATTTTACAATTTTTTTGGGTTAGAAAGGTTTTTTATTTTTAGGCTTTTGGTTATTTTCTATGGTTTTTGGTTTGGAGTTGTAAAATACTATAATAAACACTAGATAATTTCTTTATGGAATAATTAGCTATGTTTTTATTTTTTTTTTGTATTTTTAAGTCAAAGAGGGATTAAAAATGCTCTTTTTGAATTTTTAATAAATGTAAATGCAGATGAAATACAAAATAAATAACATGGTGTGAACAAGCATATCATAGGGCATGTAATCCTATTTTTTTCAAGATTTTTGGAGCTCGTGAGATATTTATTAAAATAGACAAACATGAACAAAAATAATTAAGCTGGAAGGCCATTTTTGCAATTGAAAATAAATGCGAGGGGGCATGTGCAAAAACACCAGAAGTTTTGAACTTCGATTTTTATAAATTAAAACATAATTACAAAAATTCAGAGGGGGTTACAAGTAATTTAAGCAACTTGCATGGGGACCCATGCGCGCTAAGCTGGCAATGGACTAACTTGAAATTACAAAGAGATAAAAAGGCTTTGTTGCAAATTTCACATAAAGTTTTAAAGTTAATAAAATAATACAACACCTTTTATGAAATACAAAAAATAATGGGATTTAGTGTAATTTACCCCACCTACGCCAGTTGATCGGTCCGTCACTTGCTCGACACATGGAAGAACGTCCAGCTGAGATGATTTACCATTTTGCTTGGAAAGAACGCTCCAGATTAGATATGGAGCTCGGCTTTGATCGGATGATTAGGAGGCAGTCTGGAAGAAGTGCCGATGAACTTGACTGGGATGAACTTCCACCTCAATTTCTTGAAGAGTCCGGTGATGGATCTTCAAGGCGGCAACATGTATGACTTGTTGAGATAATTTCATACGTACAGGACCTCTCCAATAGACTGAAGTGGCTCAAACTTGGATCTAAGGCTTCAGATAGCTGCAGTCAACCTAGATCTTCTTAGTATATGATCTCTCAATTCATAAAGGTCCTCGAGGCTTTGATCCAGCATAAAAATATTCTACGACTTGAGGTGACTCTCCTCGACCATTGGATGAAGTTGAAAGTAAGAAACAGCGGATGGGAGGTGACGCTCCGGCAAGATGTGGCGGAAGGAGCTTGAATCCCATACCATGACGGATCTGGGTTGGCCAATGATTGGAATAGATGGAGAAAAATTAGGGGTCCGAGGATGGTATGAAAATCACGTAGATTACGGTCGAGAAACGAGCGAATTTTACCTAGAGCCTGAGCTCCATGTCAGAAGGGGATTTTTAATTAATGCTAGATTAATAGTAATAACCTAAAATTAAACACATCATATGCAAATAGAAACTAAAATCTACCTAATGGAGCAGGAAAAAGGTCCTCAACATGGCCATGAACTTGGGAAGTAGAGTTGGCCAGAGAATGGTTTCGTCGGTGGTTGGATCAAGCTCCGGCAAGATTCCTCTTTGCTGCAGAAAGGCAGGAGATGCTCCCTGTCACAGAGCTCCTCCTCGTGGCACAATATGAGGGATTACGCTCTTAGGAGCGATCAAACCCTAAATGATAGAGAAGGCAGAAGTTTTATAGGCTGGTGGGTAGGTGGAGTCGCACGGGATATATGGAGATTGAGTGGAGAAATGGAGGATCAGAGGGGATGGTGAGGTGCAGGAAGGTGCAGGTCCAACTTTTGTGAAGAAACAAAGGCTCCTCGAGACTTGGTTCTTTACCGAATAATTGGAGAAGGAGAGGGGGTTGCATAGTTCTGACAGGGAGGCGAGCGTGGATCGTGCAATTGACCGAGGTCAACTCACAGTGCAATATGATTGGTCCATGTGGACCAACCAGATAATTCTGAAGTAAAAATGCATTGTAAAATCATTAATAAATGCTAAAAGAATTAATTATTTTTAAATTATATAATAAAAAATTTTCATGATTTTATGTAGTATTTATACATGTTTTTTATTATTTTTTGAATGTTTTATTACAAGTTATTATTTACATGTATATTAATAGGTAAATATACCTGTATATGGGGTATTTGATTATCAATTTGTTTTGTATATAGCAAATTTTTATATTTTAAATTTATTTCATTACATATTTAGGTTTTTTCATTACATTTTTTTGACTTTATTTGTACATTTAATTAATTATACGCATTATTCTTATATGTATATAAAGGTATATTTCATCTATATATTAAAGAGGTTGATTTATTTTAATTTTATGTTAATGGTTTTAATTTTTTTTAATTATGGATATGTGCTTCAAATAATATTTATAATTTTATAAAAATATAAGAATTTGAAAAATATAAAGAATAAATCTATTGAGTATAATATACATATATATATTGTGCAATGGGGGCTAAATCCTATCTCTTGCATATTAACTCTAAATTGAATGAAACCACCTTCACTAAATAGCTTATTAAAAGTTATATATAATTAAAGATGATTTTAGTCAATTTTGATGTGGGTATGGAGAAGATACAGGTTTGTGAAGTTTTTTATTTTGAATTTTTTTTATCTTTCTCGGGCACACTATGCATTATTTTTATAAGAACTCAATTTTTTATTTTTCTTTGTATTTTTATCTACAATATTCATGTTGAGGGTTTTATTATTTGAAATGTAAAATAATAAAATAAAATAAAATAGGTTCCAAAAGGTAATATTTGGACAATTAAATTTGGGTTTTGTGTGTGGTTTTCTATATATTTTCTATACAGTTTCTCTGCCCTCTCTTCCCCCTACTTTATTCCTATTGATTAAGACATCATGATGACTAGGTTTCGGGGCTTAGGTTCACTCAATACCTATGGTGTTTCATTTATTTTTCTTTTCTTCCTTTATTCTTGAATTTTAGAATTAAATACAATAATTATACAGTATATTGTAAAATTTACAAAGTGTTTATTTTGCATTAAGGATATATGCATGCATTTGGCTAGGGATTTAAGTCCAAAATGAAAGAATAAAGGTGATAAAGTGAGGATTTATCACGTATTTGGTCATACAAGTTCATGTAAGACAGTCTTGATCTCCCTATTAGAAATCTTTGTCAATCCATTAGATTGTGGGCGATAAGGAGATGCAACATGTTGATCAATGATGTATTGATTCACAACTTTTCTGACTTCTCTATTAATAAAAAATCTTTCACCATCTAAAATGAGAGTCTTAGCTATTCCGAACAACAAAATAATGATGTCCTTGAAAAAGCGATAAGCAATACGACTATCAATGGATCGAGCATGGATAGTCTCCATTCAAAGGATGTATCTAAATCCTTGACTGTTAGGAAATAGGCTCATAAATTTGATGCTCCAAACATCAGATACGTCTAAGATTTGAATGAACTTGAGTGGCATCGAATCTTTACAAACAATGGTAACAGTCGTTGCAACCTTTCACATATGTTATAGCATCATTGTATAGTGTAGGCCATCAGAAGCCACACTACAATACTTTCGATGTTGTCCTATTCCTAGGATGGTGTCCTCCTACTTCGAGCCTATTATATTGCTCGAGGACACTGGTATATCCTCTTGAGGAATGCACCGTCGCCAAATGCAATCTATGGCATTTCCGGAAAGGCGTGGATCTTCCCACTAGTAGAAATTGATATTGGACAAAAAATTATCTTCTTGACTCGAGTCCAATCTTATGGAAATTTCTTAGAGACGATATAGTTCACAACATAGACATACCATGAAGAGAACCGACATTCAAAATCGATTCATCGGGAAAGGTTTCTGTGATATGTACAATGGTCAAGGGAGTCTCTGAACTTTCTATTATGGACAAACGATCAGCTACCACATTCTTAACTCGATATTTATATTTTATTTCCAAATCAAATTCCTAGAGTAGAAGGATCCAACAGAGCAACCGTGACTAGGCATCCTTCTTGTTATGTAGGTACCGGATAGTAGTGTGGTCTGTGTAAACAATGAGTTTAGAATCGAGAATATGAGATCTAAACTTCTTAAGGGTGAAAACCATGGGCAATATCTCTTTCTCTGTTACGGTGTAGTTCTTTTGTATGTTATCCAATGTTCTACATGTATAGTATATAGCAAATGACACTCCATCCCTAAAACTTTGGTGCGTTTGTCATGATCTCAAATGGGAGAGACCAATCAGGTAGTTGTAGGACATGCGCCTGAGTAACCAGATCTTTCAATGTGGTGAAGGCAAGGAGGACCTTATTATCGAAAATAAATTTGGTGTACTTTCCTAGAAGCTGGATAAGAGGTCGAGAAATCTTGTTTAAGTCTTGGATAAGTCGCCTGTAAAATCCAACATACTCCATAAAAGATCTCATCTGCTTCAGTGTTATAGGTGGCTCAAGTTTAGTAATGACATTCACCTTTGTCGGGTCAACCTCCATCCCTAGTTAGAAATGGTGTGGGCTAACACAATTCCGTCAGTGAGCATGAAGTGACTCTTCTCCCATGAGGGCACTAAGTTAACTTTACAGCATCTCTTTAGCACTTGGTCTATATGCATAATACAAGCATCAAAATAATCACCATAGACCAAGAAATTGTACATGAAAACATCCAGAAAACTACCCACCATGTCAGTGAACACTACCAACAT
Organism: Ottelia alismoides; assembly: GCA_037367405.1. Taxonomy (NCBI): domain Eukaryota; kingdom Viridiplantae; phylum Streptophyta; class Magnoliopsida; order Alismatales; family Hydrocharitaceae; genus Ottelia; species Ottelia alismoides. The sequence goes on along the minus strand of JAZKJV010010422.1, from coordinate 317,059 downwards.
ACACATCTTGAATGTAGCAGGGCATTATAAGACCTAAAGGGCATCCATCGAGAGGCAAATGCACTAAAAGAACAAGTGAATGTAGTTTTCATCTCATCTTTAAGAGCAATTGCCACTTGGTTGTACCTAGAGTACTGACAACTCAGATTGAAAACATGATGCCTAACATTCGGTCTTGGAGGGCATGGAGTGTCTGACAAGTCAGATACAACAATCGTTGTATCGGCCACTCTCATGGAACTCGGTACTCGAATCGATCAAATAAGTCAACAATCAATCCATGAATAAATATCCAATGTAAAAAAGGTGAGATGAAATTTATTGTACCTTACAAAATGTATGTATAGTGCATAAGTGTAGGGGTCGAACCACTGAGAACAATGGAGGACAGGTATAAGTATTACTAATTAATCATTTTATTTTATTATTTTTAGAGTCATTTCCTGATTTTTGTGGGTTTTAATTTTATGTGAATATTTTTGGCTTAATAAATGTTTTATATTTTATATTTTATATTTTTCTTTTCTTTTTGATTTTGCAATTTTTTAATTTCTTTTTATATTTTAGAATATACTAGTTATTTATATTCAATAATAATAAATGTATTATATAAGTAATATAAGATATATATATAGTATATATAGGATTTTATATTTTTAAATATAAAACATATACTCAAAATATGGAAAATAAAATGTTTGTATGTTTTTACTATTTTTTGTTTTGTTGGTGATTTTTATAGAATTTATCCTAATTTTTATGTATTTTTTAAGGTCTTAAAATGTACAAAACAGTGAATAAGATAATATAGTTGATTTATTTTGGTTTTAAAAATAGATAATAGTGTCCAAAATTCTCAAAACTATTTCTAATATATACTATATATAATAAAGAAAATATAAAATAATATTTTTTATTTTTCACAAATTTTTATTTATTTTTACAGTGTTTTTAGAGTTCTGCAATTGTTAATTTTTTAGTTTTGTATTTTTGTTAGTGGTTTTCCTAATAGTGTCCTTTCCCACATGCTCATTAAGATCACCTAGGTAAATTCATCTCTCTTTGTGGGATTCCTTGTGTTATATTATCCAAATTCTCTCAAAAATCGTATTTAATCATTTCATCTAAACCAATTTGTGGTGCATAAAGTGAGATGATATTTAAAATTTCTTTTTCGAGCACCAGTTTTAGCAAAATAATACAATCCTAAATCTTTGCACCTCAACCACACAATCCTTTGAATCCTTATGAACCACTCCAACACCATTTATGTCATTATCTTCATACGATTACCAAAGTTTAAAGTATGTCTTCTCGATTTCCCTGACTTTCTCCAACCCATCTCATCTCTTGGAGACATAATATCTGAATCTTCCTTATTTCCATCGTATATACTATCTCCGTCAATTTGACAGTGAAAATGCCAATATTCTAACTATCTATCTGCAACTTCCTTTGTAACCTCTTTTGGACTAACTTCTTTACTCGTGTCATGCAAGGACCCTTGCAAATTTGGACTACATTCAGGCGGCAATGCAATGGAACTAGCATATTTACTTGCATGCATTCCTAGTGCGAGAACCCTTGCAAATTTTGAACTACATCCAAGTAGCAATGTAGCGGCCCTTGCCAACATCTCATGACATTCGTGTGATGCAATACATCCCTAGTAAGATACACCCCAACAAAGTCTAAGTGTTCGCTTAAATCTATGTTGAAAAGATCTGAACTATTTTGAGACAAATTCCTAAATAGTGTTCTTTTTAATAACCTATTTAGGAATTTGCCTCTTTTGATGGTTATCAACGTCCTAACAAACAACCCGCCCCAATTTACCCGATCTTAGGACCAGCCATGGTTGAGTTAATGTAATGATAACCAATGCAAAGAAAATTAATAAGTTATTATAATTTAGATCATTTTAAGTCATAACTATTAAGTCAGATTTATGTTGCAATATACAAATAGCCAAATTGCTTTGGTTTGAGGATGATTGTAGATTAGCATACTCTTGTCCACGTTTTCAATTGCCCGATTTTTTGAATTCTATTATATTTTCCAATAATTTTCCGCATATTATCAAGCGATATAATGTAAAAATGATGTCACTTTAGCAAACAATCCGTGCATTGACGCTAGAGAAGTATTTATGGTAGACACATATAGGCGAAAGAGAACGATAGACAATTACAAGAAAAGAATAGAATAATCGGATATCTCGAGGGACAATTGCTCATCGTTCAACGGAATGACGCAATGCACAATAAACATGTAAAACATCAGTTATTAAAAAAGTTCATTTCATGTGAAGTCCACAATGAAAATATATAACTATATCATTCTGGAAATTGTCATAATCTCCATTTAAGCGTCCATTTTTTTAATTTATTGAAAGGATCAAGGGCAGTTATTGTCTTAATTGTAGAGAACAAACAAAAGTACTTTGTAAACTCAAACAACTTTACCTAACATAACTAATTTCTATCCAACGTTGCCTGTCATTTTCTAATATTGTGAAAAGAGCTGAGAAACTATCCAATACATAACAGGAGATCAATTCTAACCAAACGGAATAATACACTGAATTAATAAATGGAATAAATATATCAATTTCTATCCCCAATCGGATCTGGAAAAAATCAAACTTTTAGAATCTGTGAAAAATCAGGTAATTGGATTTTGCATGCCCTGCCATCTATGACACCCTCACTGTCCTCCCTGTTTCTCATCTCCTTTCTCAGGTTGCCCTGCAATGGTACATGTCCCTCATATCCACAGAGGGATCGGGATCCGCTTCAACATCTGGCACTCATCATATCTCAATCATTCGTTTTGATTATACGGTAATGATCAACATCCCAGTAACATATGCATTCAATAGATTGGAATATACGAGTGGATTAAGAGAATCACAATCAAATTAACATTTATCTTACTGCATAATTTAGGTACTATAAAAAATCCAAATTGTCCATCAAGCTAACAGAGTAAATAGATGAACAAGGATACAAAGAAATGCATCGGAAAAGAACCCTTTTGTCACTAACGGAATCCATACACCGGCACCATAGGTAATGCAAGTTGAGTCTCAAGCACGTCTTTCACGCAAAAGTTAGGTATCAAGACCTGTTGAGCTATTCCCTCGTAAAGGTTTTCATATCCTAAGGCAAAGATCAAGAAGCATGAATAATTGTTCGAAAGTTGGCATAGATGCGACCATTAGTCTACTAATGTATTCGAGCTGAGAAGAAAATATCATGTCAGTACGTCCCAGTACAGATGCTACCCAAAAAATAAACTTGGCTATTAAGCAGATAAACTACATAATCAACACTCACCTGCAAGCAAAACAAAGGTTTCTTTTTAAGTATGCAAGAAAAAAAATGAATCCAATCCCCTCTTTGCAGGTCAAAAAAGAACAACTGTTGAACAAATAAGGATTATGTTCCTGCTTTGCGACGAGCAACACGGGCGACGAACCCAGCCTTAATGGCTGCCACTGACCTTGAGGATCCACACTGTAAAGCAGAGAATCAAGGACATCAGATGATGAATCCGCCACAGCAAATTACTGAATTTGAGTATGGTGAAAAATGTATAATGCAAATGTTGAAAAAAAGAGAGTACCTACAGTTTTGTTGGTGAGGTATGTAGGGGTTCCACACATTTTAAACGCAGGTGTCATTGTGCCAATATTCCCAACAAGCCCTAAAACCCTGAACCCTTCTAACAATGAAACGAGTAAACACTGAAACGAACCCCCAATAAACCTTCCCTCAATATGTCCAAACCACCATCAAGGATCAATATGTATGCATAATTCTATGATGTTTTATAACGGGCAACATCTACTTTTCCTCCACTAATATAAGGATAAAGACTCTTCGCATGGGATTAAGGTTTTAAAAAACCCAACTCTACATCAAACCGTGTAGGTATAGGTTTTTGGTTTTTATAGTTGAATCAATCATACCGAGTGGCCGAACCGGTGATGACATCTGTTGTTCATAAAAATCGGAAAAAACCAAAATGTTGAATTGTTATTTTGGTTCATATGGTTCAAACAGGTCGAACCAAGTTAAGTCAGTATATCATAAAAATAAATATGAAAAATGCTACATCATATCTTTAGGGGGTTTGTACACTCGTGTCCTTCCATGTTTTTCCGATAACACTTATACCCCTAATTTATTAAATTATATGTGTGCCCCTATAAATTTTTACAAAACGCATAGCAATGGCCCTTTATTGGTACACTTTTGCTCCTATATTATATCAACATATGGATAATATTACAAATTTTTTAAGAATATCGGAGCACAAGTGAAATTGCTAAAAAGTTAGGGTATAGATGTTATTAGAAACATAAATGGGCATAATAACCCTATTTTGCAAAAATCGTACAAATACATAGATGTGGTGTCGAAATTTAATAATTTTATAAATATTTAAACTCTAATTAATGATAAGTGTTGTTAATGACTTATTCTTATAATATGACTATGACAATGTCGTCTTCGTTTGTTGATGTTGGAAGTAGACAATCCCATGTACAATGTGGGAAGAGAAGCAATGCTTGTATGGCAGGAAGGGAGAGGCGATCATGGGTCATTGTCACATGTGGAAGGAGAAGAGATAATGGAATACTATACATGAGTTAGAATGAGACTATTATGACTAGTTTTTAAAAGTTTGTATTTTATTGAATTATTAAAAAAAATTGTCAAAAAATGGATGGTTGAACCGATGGTTTAGTTCAATCGGTTCAAGTCCAATCGGGTTTTTCCTAGTTTTTATTTTCTTGATAAAAATCAGGTGGTTGGATTATTTTTCTTATGGGTCTTGGTTTAACTAGTTGAACCAGCCGGTTCAGTTCTGTTTTTAAAACCTTGCATGGGACTGCATATCCACCTCAGAGAGTCACTCGGTAAGGTTGCTCTCCTTTCTGTCTCGGAAAGTCTGTTTGGATGCCCTCTTTTTTTAATGTACGTATGGATGTATCTGATTTGCTACAGCGTCCGTTTTACACTTTTCTGAAATCTGAGTTCTTATCGAATTACCAAAGAAAATGTGGATATAGTATATGCATCTGTATATCTATTTTAATATAAATATATTATAAACAATATTTTTCTGACTTCTTTAACTTCTTTCATAAAATTTGATACGATTTTTAGGAAATTAATGCATTTACTATATTTATTCCATTAGGTAGTGGTAGACCTTCAAATACATGTAAAGTCAACTTTATCTCCAAAGTATTTCTTTTGAGTTTTTTACATTTATGCCATCTTAACTTGTACAATATCAGTTATGCCCCTCCTTCTTTGGAACATTAGTCGTGCTTCTACCTTCTTGCAATTTTATCACTTGTGCCCTTCGAGTTAGTTGTCATTCATTCATGTCCATGTTAATTTTTGAACACGAGTAATTAGAAAGCATAGATTAGGGTAGATATGTGATTTTCTAATTTTCTAAACACATTTTGCTTCTTCCTCTAAACCCACATCTGCCATGGGTCCTCCAGCCCGCTCCTTTGTCGCCCCATACTCCTCTGACCCAAGACCCTCTAGCCCCTCCCCCATCGCCCTCCTACTCCTACACCCCAAGCCCTGAAGCCCCTACCTAATTTGCCTCCTACTATTCTGCCCCGAGCCCTCCAGCCTCCTACCCCCTACTCCTTCGCCCCTGACCTCCGCTGACCTTCAGGCTCTTGGAACTTTGCCCCAACCTTCTTTAGCTACCATCGCCACTCGTGCAAGAATGCCTTCAACTTCTTGTACATTTACCCCAACGTTCTTCAGCCACCATCGCCACATGTGCAAGAATGCCTTTAACCTCTTGTGCCTTTGCCCCGATCATATTTAGCCACCATTGCAACCTGTGCATGAATGCCTTCAACCTACTGCAACGGTCCCTGGAGCTTAATCCAACACGCAACAACTAAACCCTAAAGTGTGACCATCATATGCATGGAGGGCATCTCGCCATGGGTGGGGGACGGGGGAGGAGGTCAAGGGCGGTGGGTTGGGAGCAGGGCCGGGTGGAGCAAGAGGTCAAGGTAGAGGGTTAATAGAGGAGAAAGGTGGGGTGGGGGGGGGTGGGGGGGATTGACAGTTATGCTTATCTTAATCACACATTGATTTGAATATATCATGATTTACTTCAACTCATTGATGGCCAAACTAAGGAAGCGTACAAGTGATAATGGTGCAAGGAGGGTGCTAATCGAATCGATACATTCCAATCAACCAGGATTCCAATTCAATTCATTATAAAATTTTCGAATTCAAACTCGAATCGAATTTTGAATGAATTTGCTAACTTAAATTAAGATTCGATTCATTTTGAGTTTCGAATATTCAGATTCGATTCATTTTATTTGAAATTTGAAATGTTAATTAATGTTTTAAAACTCATATAAATAATATTATACGAATAATATGATAATTTTAATATTTTATTGTACAATTCTAGTTTTGAACATCAATTACAATAAAAAGTTGGAAAAACTATATAATCAAGGAAAATATCAAATCGATATTATACAATGGATAAAAATATCCCATTTTTATAATTACCATGTCTTTTATAATTTAATATACTATTTTTCTATGGTGAAGAGATATATAAATACATTATAATTATATGATCCCATTAAAAAATAGGATATCATTAATGAAAAAAGTTCAATTTATTGTTATCATTGCACGTTAAAGCAAGAACTCACATATAAAATCAATATAAATTAGTATTATTATTTGAATAATGGGAATACCAAAAAATAACTTAGCAAGATAAAACATCTTCATTTATCGTGAGGAACTTCAATATCAAAAAACTAAAGCCATGAAAATGAAATACACAAATTTTTTTATGTAGAAAGGAGCAACTTGCGTTATGGTGAGAAGAGCTTGTAGGATAGTATTGTGATGATAAATATCATCTTGACAATGATAATCATCACCATGGATTGTCATGCAAGGAAAATCAAAACAACGAAAGGGTAGAGGAAAGATGTCTAGATAAGCCTCGAACCACGACAAATGTTGAGGAACTCGAAGTAGCAGAACTATCATTTTCATGTGCCAAGAGAAAGAGCACTACAATCTATCCTAGGTTTGCGGGATCTTTGGTAGATAATGAAAAGGAGAATGGAAAAGGTAGGGTAATGAATGCAGGAACATGAAAATAAGTGTAGGGTGAGGTGGGATATCTTAAACGTTTGATCTTTCCTAGTAGATTTCATTACTAACATTTTCTACTCTTTTATATTCACTACTTAGCCTTTAACTAATAGGATCATGCATACATATGTATACATACACATTAAATTGTATATAGCTTAGAGTGCTTAGTGATCCTCTTAATACCTCGAAATTTCTGAATAGCATAATAAGATTGGTTATCGTACTTATAGCAACTCATACCCCAAGCTACTCTCACTATGCTAAAATAAGAAGTAGAGACAAGAACTTAAATGTTTTGTATAACCGATGCACAAAAGAACCATATCTCTGACTCATGATGTATTTCGGAAAGGAAAGAATTTAGGCCTCTCTACAGGTCATGTCATTGTAAAACGGGAGTAAGGAAATCATGTCAGTGAAGTCTGGATGTGATAAATCATACCAATGGAGCCTAAAAATATATGGATACATACATATGTATGTATGTATGTATATACATTGAATCGAATTATTATCGAATGAATTTAGGTTACTCCATATTCGATTCATTTGGGACTCGAATCCATAAGTTAAAATCGAATTCACTTTATTTTGTTTCGAATCGAGTTTTTATCGAATGAATCCTAACCGAATTTGAATGATTCGGTTCAATTAGCACCCCTAGCAAGAAGGTAGGGCACAACATATATTTCAAAAAGGGAAGAGCATAACTGATATTGCAAAAAATAAGAGAGGCATAAATGTACAAAACCCCTTTCTTGTATTATATGTATCAAATCCGTATCAGTTTTATATTTAAATTTGTAGAGAACGATGAACACATAACCGTATCTGAGATAAAGAAATATAAACAACACCGAGATTTTACATGAAACCCTACTCCCTAAGGAGCAAGGATGAAACCGCGGACGAAACGCGTCAATGGGTCGATGTCTATATTAATCTTTCACCGTTATAGGTGGTATGGGGTTCTTTATATGGCTCCACCAATAAGATCACCTCCCACTCACAGTAGATGTGGAAACTAAATCTGTGAATGTGGTAGTTGGACCATGGAGGGATCCAATAACCCATCTCTACAAATGACGCATATCCTAACACTCCCCCCTAAGCTGGAGCATGCAATGCTCAACTTGGACAAATAGAAGAAATCACTCATATACTTTATTGGTTGCCTCCTGAGGACATTACTTCTCATGTCATGCTAGTGCAGAGGAACTGAAGGGCTGGAGTGTGAACCAATGTTTTTGAAACTGAACCAGAGATAACCAGAAACCTTGCTAAAAAGGTCAGATCGAGTTGAACCATGGAATCAAACAAGATCATCCAGGTGATGACGTCACCATTCTTAAAAAAATGGATTGACTCGAACCGGTGGGAAAGATGCGGTTGAACCAGCTAAGCTAATTGAACCAAAATGGATTAAAACATGTATAAAATACATACTCAAAAATAGTTGAAATAGATATAAATTACATAGCTAATGTATATATCTTATAAAATATTTAAAATATATTTTAATATGCAACATTAAATGTTATACATATGGATATATATATAGAGAGAGAGAGAGAAAAGGGATCCTACTTCATGACGTAGGTAACTTACCTACATCATGTGTCTTTTTTTCCTAATTTTTTTATTTTTTTAAAATGCTTCGGTGGATTTTCATAACTATATCTTTCTAATATGTCATTCAAATTTCGTCAGAAACAGAGACTCCAAAGACTCCTACGGCCTTTATCCAGACAGTCATTTTTTAACGGTCACATATTTGTCGTATTTTTCATGTTCTAGATGGAGGACATAGGAGTCTCTGTTTTTACGAAATTTGAATGACATGTTAAAGGGATACAGTTATGAAGCATTTTTTAAAAAATAAAAAAATTGGGAAAAAAAGACGCATGTTGTAGGTAATTTACCTACATCATGATGTAGGATCCCTTTCCTCATATATATATATATATATATATTTACAATATACTCAATAGATAAACAATTGTTTAAGATATACTTAAACTCCATTTAAAGAATTGTGGTGTAGTTTGTTAGAGGTTTGAGGTGAGTTATTGAAGGTCATGAGTTCAACTCCCAACAAAGACAATTTTTTTAATAAATTCAACAAATAATTGTGGCTCCATGTCAGTTGAACCGGGTTAAACCATGCTCAAAAAAGCCAATTAAATCGGTGAATGGACCAAAAAGTTGACCTTCGAACCAAACAAGTGCAACCCGATTAACCCCATCGGTCCAGGCCCGGTTCACCGGTCCAACCGGCAGGTCCGGTCCGATTTTCAAAACATTGGTGTGAATTGAACTAGATCTCCTCATCGAAGAATGTATGCTCTGTATTGCATATGTTAAAATAAGTAAAATTGAAATGAGTCTCCACCTGGAGAACGCTAGCATGCAACTGCTCCATCTCTCTGAAGGGTCAAACCGGAGAAAGCCATGGAAATAACCTCGTCGGAGTCCATGAATGCTGGAGAATGGAGACTGAAAAAGAGACCTCGTCGGAGGACTGGGTCTCTCCCATACTGGCTTAAAGAATGGGATTTCTACTTTGGAGCTCCTATGAATCCACATGAAAAACTAGCTCAGAGAATGAGATCTCTACTCTAGAGTTCCTATGGATCACATGAAAACCCTGAGTTTAACTCAAGATTGGGACCTCTCACATAATTATCGCACGCATGTGCATCTCAAATTGTAGACTCTGAAACAATATGAAGATAGAGAATGAATCTTTTTTTGAAAAGTGCAAATGGTTTAATGCCTAGATGGGATCCATCGCATTAAATTATATTGAATAGATCTGAACAGTTATACACTCATGTTTAGGTGAGAGCTCTATAATGGCCACTCTATATCTAAACTGTAGAACCCAAAATGTAACATGTAAAACTCTACATAATACTCCTCCTTTCTCCCATATTAATTAGAATAGATGACATCGACCAATAAGGTGAAGAAGACACGAAGAAAGGGAAAACAGATAACAATAAGCCATCTCATTTTTTTCCAGGCTTTCCTTTTTATTCTTTTTTTTCAAACCATTTTTCTTACGTACAATGTTGCAATAGTCGGCTGACTAGGTCGACTATTCGGTCCGACTATAATGTGCGGGGTCCCCAACTGAATAACCTCTAGTCGGTCAATGGTCGGCCTAACCAAATAGTCGGTCTGATTATTCGGTCAACTAGCCGACTATTCAGAGCCAATTGGCAGTTAAATGCTGAAAATTTTTTATCTTTATTTTTTAAAATTCTCAAGAGTTATTTGTCATGAAGTTACCAAAAATGTTAGAGCTTTCTATATGTATGATGTTAATGGATACTTTTTTGTTGGATTATTGTTGATTGATGATAATATATGTATAAATATATAAGAATATATGTATTATGAATCAGTTTTATATTAAAATTTAAAAAAAAAAACAAAATCGAATAATTCCTGATAGTCGTCCGAATGCCGATTATTCTCTATTCAGTGACCCCTCCGACTGAATACTGAATACCGACTTCTGCAACACTGTTTGCGTACATCTTTCTTTTCCTTTTTTGTATACACACATTCTCCTTTTTTAAAAATTTCCTCTCTTTTTTAAAAGAGAAGCCCATTATTCCTGTTAAATTTTTTTAATGGCATGTAGCCATTGTGGTCGACATCCCCCCCCCCCCCCCCCGCCCCAAAATAATGAGATAAAGAGAATCCCAAAGCAAATATAAGAAACTCACAGGGAAGGGAGGGATGCACCCTTCTTCTCAATCAAAGACTACGGTTCCCTAGTCGTCACCGCTATAAGTTTGGTGTAATTGCTCTTCTCAAAGCTTGGATCAGCATCAAGCCAAAGTTTCACCTAGAACTCTTCATCAGGTCTTCTCAAAGGTTGTGCAGGACAAGCAGAAGCTCAAAAAATGGGATTGTCATGCATGAAACCGAGTCATTGCCCCCAGGTCTTATTTGCAACACTTCGTGTCGAACGAACCCAAACAATGGGTCTATCAAGCATGTGTGATGCTGCTACAAGAATTTAGTTGTTAGGGTTCTGTAGTTAGCGTGTTGCTTTGGTTATTTCTCAGATCAAGTCTTGGACCTCCATTTGATATAATCAATGCTTCAGGTCTTCTGAAGGGCTTAGAGAGGAACCCTCTCTTCTTCTTTGGGTTTGGGATATGCACCGCCTAGACTTAGGGTTACCGAACCCCTAGTTCTTCTTTGAACAAACTCCAACTCACCGGTAGATGGCCAATGCCTGGAGATGCGCATGCTAGGGGATATTACGAGTATGTAACGATCACAAGCCTAGAGGCCTCATCCCTAACCATTTTTCTAGGGTTGCAGAAACCCTAGGTCCCCTAGAACTTGATGAGATCTTCCAAACTTGAACAAACTTCAAACTTGAACAAATCTTGATGATAAATCACAAAAAAACTGAATCTTCAAGAACAAAAAAAATCCAAGAACGGAACCCGCTCTGATACCATGTAGAAAATGATGAATGAGGAAGCGTCTCGGGGATAAAGAAATATAAACAGTGGAAGAACACTGGGATTTTCTGTGGAACCCTACTCTCTAAAAAGCGGGATGAAACCACGTGAGAACCATCTCAAAGGGGTTATTTCCATATTGATCTCTCACTGTTATAGGTGGCATGAGTATATAGCCCCACCAATAAAACCGAGTCTCACTCAGAGTTTATCAGACTAAACCTGTGGAAGTGACAATTGGACCATGGTGGGATCTAATTACACATCTCTACATATGACACATACTCTAACAATATCTATATTTAAGGATAGTTAATGATATGTCATGTATTCATATCTATATTTTACAATGGATAAGGTTATATTAGAACCTATATTCATATCTTTTTACTCGCATCCCTACCCAAAAGTACATCGTCATAGTCAACAACATGATAAGTGTGTTTTGAGTTGGTGTAATCTATTTCATTGCATATTATGTATGGGAATTAAAGATTTAAATATCATGATATATCACTTAATATAATGTACCTACAATTAGATATCAACAGTAATCTCCTTTTTCAAGATATCAACCAATATATTACATGACACATCGATATGTCATCTCATATAGTTGATATTGTCGAAATTAGACCATTTCGACTAATATGACTGATTTGTACTCTCATCGATATAACCTATGTTTTATCGATGCTTATTGTTATAAATAAATTTGGAATGCAACTTCCGATTTTTTAAGCTTTTAAAGGTTGATTTGTTAGGGATTTCATATAGCCGCTTCCATTACAAAGACATTCAGATACTCTATTCTCAGACGAAATATTTGTTTTAGACAAGAGGCTTCACTCCACTTTTGATGATGAAAACCAAATGTCTAAGCTGCAACTGATCAAGGCATATCTATTTACGAATTTCATGTGTAACAAGCTTGCAAAAGTTGACTTTCTAGGTCGACTACCATGTCCGACTAGTTAAGATGGTGCTTGATCTGAATAGGCCTAGTCAGTCAAATAGTCAACTTTCCTTGGTCAATCAACAAATTTGAATGATTTTGTACAGCAATTTACGATCAACTTATTCTATTTTTTAAAAAGTAATCTAATAGTAATATGCTTGTATTTGCTTGAAATTCAATTTCTGCTTATATTTCATTATGGCAGTATTTAAAGTGTTCAAATCTATATAAAATATAAGAATACTAGAATATAAAATGATTCTATATATTTTTGAGAAGTAAAATGATTTTATATTAACTCAAAAAAAAATAAAATGATTTCATAGAAGTAGGTCTAAGACTGAATATACAGAGTGCACACATTTGATGGAAGAAGTAGTGAATGAATCAAGGTGAAGATTGGAGAAGATAACATTCAGAAGAAAGATCCTTTAAAATACTTTAGATATGTTTCGTAACATAAAGGAGAAATCAATCTGGATGTTATTCATAGAATAAATACATGTTAGCTAAACTGGAGAGGAGCCTCCACTATTCTATGTAATAAATAAGAAAAATCCGCTAAAATCAAAGGAAAATATTACAAAGCAGCAATGGGCCTTACTATGTTGTATATATCTAAATATTGGCATGTGAACTATAGATGTGTGCAGAGAATGTCAATAGAAGAAATGACAATGCTAGAGTGGATGTATGATCATACATGAAAAGATAGAATTCAGAACGATATAGTTAAAAAGAAAGTTGGTGTAGCTCCGATTGAGGATAAGATGAGAGAGAACTGCTTAAGGCGGTTTGACTACTTGCAAAGGAGGTCTGCTAATGCACCAGCTAGAAGATGTGAGATTTGGGGTACGTTTGGTATGTGGGTTGGGTCGGGTTGAGGTATCCCTTGTGAATAGTAGTTGTTTGGAGGGTTGGGAGGGTTGAAGTGATAATTGTGATGTGATGTGACATTAATTATATGTTATACTAACTTTGTTAATGATTACAATATATTTTTTATGTTAATAAATTTTTTGGACATATATAAAAAAATATTATACCAAAGAAATTTTAATGTCAATACAAGTAATCCCAACTCGGGTTGGGAGGGATGGAATGAGGGGTATGCCGGTGTACACCGGCTACCAAACGAAGCCTTGAGATGTTGAGCCAGCTAAGAGACGGTAAGAAAAGCCCTAAGAAGTGTTGGAAGGAAACCATCTGATGGGATTTTAACTACTTGGATTTAAGTCCGAGAATGACCCAAAATAGATCTGAATGAAGGCGAAGAATCCATTCAGGCGAAGAATCCATGTACTCGACCTTATTTAATGTGGGAGAAGGCTTTATTAATTATTGTTGTTCGTGTATTTTATATATACGTGTATTAAAAAAATACACAACTGACTAAACCAGATTAGTCGCCCGACTTGTCGATTAATCATTGGTTGGGGATACTTTCAAGTAAATACTAACTTTATGCATTTGCAAGCTTTTGCATCGGTATATTACTACTTGCTACTAGTGTTCTTAAACTTGCTTTAGATACTCGAGGCATTAAGGTGAGGAGAGGCCCCAACACCTTGACTCGGCCCAAGCTAAACATTTTCTAGCACTGCCTCGGCCAACACTTAACTCAAGGCACCATGTGCTTGCCTTGTGAGTGCTTGTAACAAAATTGGGGACTTTGCCCAATTTCGCATGTTTTATCGCTTTTCATATTTTTTTAGTTAGATATATAATTACTTCTAAATACTATTAGCAAACACGGGTGTAAAATTGTTACCAATTACAAGCACAAAGAAGCAACTACACAAACACATATACATACAAAATGATGAATGTGGAAACATATTAGAGATATAGAACTATAAAATAATAAAGGAACACCAGGATTTTACGGTAAAACCCTACTCCATAAGGAGCGAGATGAAACCACATGAGAACCATCTCAAAGAGTTGCTATCTATATTGATCTCTCTCATCTGTTACATGTGGTGTGGGGTTCTTTATAAGCCCCACCAGTAAGACAGGGTCTCACTCGCAGTAGATGCGGGAATAAACCTGTATATGTGGTGACTGGACCTTGGAGGAATCTAATTACCCATCTTTACATGTGACGCATACTCTAACACTCCCCTCAAGTTGGAGCATGCAATGCTCAGCTTGGACAAATAGAAAGAATCGCTCACTCACAATACATGACACTACGAACAAATATCACCTCATCGTATACTCTACGGCCTACTTGCTGAGGACATTGTTTCTCATGATGTGCATGTGAGGAGGAACTGAAGGGTTGGAGTGTGAACTGAACTGGGTGCCCTCGTCAGAGAACATGTGCTACGTATTGCATCTGCCAAAGTCACTGAAATTGAACCTAGTCTCCTCGTCTAGAGAACTGTGCTCTATAATGTGCAGAGTCACTGAAAATGAAAGAGTCTCCACATGGAGAACTCCGGCATGCAACTACCCCATCTCTCTGAAGGTCAAACTGGATAAAGTCGTGGAAACATCCTCATTAGAGTCCATAGACGCTAGAGAATAGAGTTTGAAAAAGAGTTTCCTCGTCGGAGAAGTACGTCTCTCCTATACTTGCTCAAAGAATTGGTGAAAGTAGGTCTCATGTGTTCTCTTCGGGGTTTCCTTGTCAGAAGCTGGAGGAGGTTCTAAGATTGCATAGAGGGTTGGCCCAAATCAAGGAACCGTCAGTTGGTAGGGATCACTTTGTGTGGGGAGATGGGAGATTCAGACTTCACAGTGAAAAAAGCATATGCTTCTTTGTAGACGATGGGGTGGTGGTGCAGAACGATGTAAGAATCAGAATAGGAATGATTTGGAGGAGCATAGTACTGAACAGAGTCAAGATTTTTCTGTTGTTGTTCAAACTTGGTAAGGATCTTACCAAGAACTGTTGATGCCAGTTGCTACGTATTGAGGGATATACTTGTGACATGTATGGGATGGCAGTGGAAGACGTCGACCCTTTATTTTTCTCTTGCCCTCGTTCAGCATAGGTTTGGAGCAGAGCAAACATTCCGGGGCTAGCCAAGGATGATTGCTCTACCTTCTAGAGATGCATTAGAACGGTTTGCGGCAATGGTCATGAAGACAACTCCTATCCCTTTGCAATATTCTGGGAAATTTGGTGTGGCAGAAATGAGGCCATCTTCGATGGGCAAGCATACTGCTCGAAAATGTACTTGAGCATTGTTAGGCATTGTGTGCCTTGGAGTGTAACATGATGTAATCTCTTTTTCTTTTTTTACTTTTAATATAAGTCGGTGTGGATCCCATCTTGGGATACCACCCTTTCCCTTCTAAAAAAAGAATGGGATCTCTACTATGGAGTCACAAACCCTATGTCCATACTAGCTCAAAGAATGGGATCTCTACCCTGAAGTTCCTACGGATCCACATGAAAATCCTGAGTCTAAATCAAGATGGGGACCTGTCACATAATCATCACACATGCACGTTTTGAACTGTAGACTCTGAAACAATATAAATGCAGAGCTTGAAATCTAACATGTATTCAACACCCCCTTTCTCCCATACCGGTCGGAATAGATGGTATGGGCCAAGTTGGAAGAAGACATGAAGATGGGGGAAAAGCAAAATCCAATCTCACTTAAAAAAAGTCACCATTTCTCTCGGCTTTCTTCTCTTTTTTCACCACTACAGCCCAATTGGGCCCAATAATTCTCAGATCCCCTTTTTCGAACTGGCCTTCTTTCCTTTTTTTCTCAAAAACTCACAGCCCAAATATAGACCATACTTCTCACATCCTCTTCATTTTTTATAAAACAATATGCCCTAATTTGGACCCAAAGACAATGCAGATCCGACTTAGCAACCCACAAAATTGGGCCTGAAAATCTCTCCATGCCCCTAGAACTTTTTTAAACACCAAGCAGAGCAGCCCACCTCCCGTTTAAATGAGAGGTATCAAGCCCCTTGTTCTCTCATTCACGAGAGATGGTTCCCACCAGGGAACCCTAGACCCCGCCGCCTAATGAACTGCGATGAACTCAGAGGCATCTCACGCCTAGAACTGAAGGCATCGATACTGTTTAGGTGTACTCAGAGAGGATCGCCGCTGCCAGTGGAAGGTTCCTGAGCAGCTGATCGGGGAGGAAATGAGTGTGCACAAGGGAGAATATGCACATGTGGAGATGTTGCCGCCTCTGCTTGGAGCTGGAGGGGAGCAGCGATGGGGAGAATGCTTGTTGGGCGATTCTGGGCACCCAATTTTTCTGCTCGTTGGTCTAGAGCCTCTCTTCTTCTTCGACTTTCTTCTTCGTGGGGTCCAGTGGTGGTGTGGCGAGGTGTGCAAGCCTGGGGTTATGCCTGGAAGATGGGTTCCAGTATAAGGGTGATTAGGGCATCGGATTGAGGTATAGCCCGAAAGAGACTTGAGAGTTTGCGTACTCGATTTGTGAGCTCTTCTTCATCTTTGACACGAACTTGATGGAGGTGCACATATCGATTTTAGATCAGCATGCTTGTAGAACAAGAATATGGCCATAAACTTGGCTTGATGATACTTTCTGAGTTTTGGAGCAACCGTGAATTAGGGTTCCAGAGATGTGGAACCCTAGAACTAAGGTGTCGATGATGATGTGAACTTCAGAATTCTGACAAGAACTAGAGTTCCAGGAACCCTAGTTTTTCCTCGAACTTGGCAATGAGGATCTTTAGAATTTTGGAATAAGATGCTCGCAGGAAGAACATAATTAGGGTTTCGTGAAACCTTAGAACTCTTGAACAAAACTCGAATATAAAAAACTTCAAGAACAAATCACCGAAATAGAACTCGCTATGATACCATGTAGAAAACGATGAAAGTGAACGTATCAGAGATAAAGAAATATAAAACAATAAAGTAATGCTGGGATTTTACATGGAACCCTACTCCATAAGAAGCGGGATAAAACCGCGGAAGAACCACCTCAAAGGGCTAATGTCTATATTAATTTCTCTCCTCTGTTACAGCTAGTGTGGAGCTTTTATATATCCCCACCATTAAGACTGAGCCCCACTCATACTAGATGTGGGACTAAATCTGTAGAAGTGGTAATTGGACCCTGGAGGGATCCAATTACCCATCTCTACATATGACACATACTCTGACAATATATTATACATGCTTACATTAAAATAGAGGAGATCAAACTTCTCTCCATACAAACATGATACACACATAACATGTATACACATGCAAGGATGTTGTGAGTCTCGGTATGGGGTTATTGCTTAATAAATAGGATATAGACGTTTTTGAAAAAACACATGTGTGTATTTAATATAGATACACATGCATATATTTACATATCCAACAACTTGATTGTCTCGGACTCCCATATGAACATCTGAGAAAAAGTCTAACACCTCAAGCAATTTGTACCTCGTAGAGCGCTTCATGTTTTAAGAAATACTAGTTGTTATTAATCGGTATTAGCAGTTTAATAATATGGATCCAACAAACTCTTCGCCTTTATTTCAAGTAGAAAATCTAATTTCTAATTTATTTTAATGCATATTATCATTCAAATTTGAGGTTATTACCACTGTACTCTATATTTTATAACGTTGTATCCTATAATCTAAATGTTCTTTAATGGAACTAGGGTGTGAACCGAAAAATAATGTCGGCCCCAAATATAAGCCCGATTTAGAAAAGCAATGACTCGAGGAATTCTAATTGGTATTTATTGTCTTTATTTCAACTAGCAATGTTAGTTTCTAATTTATTTTAATGCATATTTTCTTTCAAATTTGAGGTTATTACAAATGTACAATATATGATGTTATACTTTATAATATAAATGTCCGTGTAGGAAAAAAGGGAATGAGCACATAAAAATGAAGTCTACCCCAAATATACATTAACAAGATTTTCTATCCGGCTTACAAAAACCATTACTCAAGGAGAGCCAAGGCATAGTGTACAAATTATCCTATTTGGAGCCAAGAACATACAAATGCAATAGGTTTCAATTGCTCATCAAATGTGTAAATTGAGTAGTACCGACGGAAGCCCAAACATTCTCCAAGGACGAGAAATTAAGCCACCCAACAAAGGCCTCCCACCAAATTCTCCAAGCACAATAGCAACTATAGAACAAAAGTTCAATATTGTTAGAAAACTTGAATGCGGAAGCGTATCAGAAATAGAGGAAGAAGAACAATGAAGAATGCGGGATTTTACGTGGAACCCTACTCCCTAATGAGTGGAATGGAACCACAGGAGGACTCTAAGGGTTATATGTTTCATTCAACTTTCTCATCCGATAAAGGGGGTATGGGGCTTCTTATATAGCCTCCACAGACCCTCCAAGTCTCACCACTATCTGGGACTAAACATTGGATGTTGTAAATGGATCCTAGAGTGATCCATTTACCCATCTACAATCACAAGTGACGCATAACACATATACTTCAACACTCCCCTTTAAGCTGGAGCATGCAATGCTCAGCTTGGACAAACAAAAAGAAGCTCAAACTCATACTACAAGACACTACAGACGATATCAACTCAACGCAAACACAACTGTCGGTTGTTGTTGAGGACGTTGCTTCTCATGTCGTGTAAGTGAGGAGGAACAAATGGGTTGGAGTGTGACTCAAACTGAATGTGCTCTGAACTGCACCTGTCAGAGCCACTGAAACTAGAAATGAGTCTCCACCTGGAGAACTCTAACCCGCCACATGTAGAAGACTGGATCATGATGTCAATTGCTCTATCTCTGAAGGGTCGAACTGAAAAGCCGTGGAAAACATCCTCATCGAAGTCCATTGTCGTTGGAGAATGGAGTCTGAAAAAGTCTCCTCGTTGGAGAATTGGGTCTCTCCCATACTGGCTCAGAGAATGGGATCTCTACTCTGGAGTCCCTATAAAACTACACGAAAACCCTATCCCACATAGCATAGGGAATGGGATCTCTACTCTGGAGTCCCTATGGAATACATGAACACTCTGAACCGACAAAACTAGAATGATGGGGACCACTGAACCAATGATCGCATACATGTGTGAATCAAACTATAGAGTCGGAATCTGAATGTCGAGTCTGAATCTCTAAATGAAATCTGTAGAGTCCGGAAATCTTCTTGGTATGGAATCTAGAAAATCTGAACATCTGAATCCGACCTGTAACTCTACACAATACACCCCTTTCTCTCATACTTGTCGGAAAACAATGACATCGACAAAGTTGGGAGAAGACAGGAAAATGGAGAGAACAAGCAAACAATAAGCTGATATATTTTTTCGGCTTTTCTTTTCAAAAAAATCTCAAATCATCATTTTTTACAACATTTTTCTAGACTATTTCATTCATCATTTTTTTAATAGCCGTCGCATTTTTTCAAGAAAGCCATTCATTATCATGTTGTTTCGGCTTATTCCCTTTTCTCCTTTTGCATGTCTTTTCTTTTGTGTGTGTCCTCTTTTTTTTTGAAACACGAACTAGGCCTCGTCTTTTTCATCCACTTTTTTTTCTGTTTTTTAAATCGATCAGCCCACAATTAGGCT
Source organism: Ottelia alismoides (assembly GCA_037367405.1). Taxonomy (NCBI): domain Eukaryota; kingdom Viridiplantae; phylum Streptophyta; class Magnoliopsida; order Alismatales; family Hydrocharitaceae; genus Ottelia; species Ottelia alismoides. The sequence goes on along the minus strand of JAZKJV010010422.1, from coordinate 296,899 downwards.
CTCGTCATCCCCCCTTCTAAATAAACCTTTGGCCCACTTAGGGCCTAATCCTATTTAGGGTTCCCACTTTGGGAACCATTCTCTCGAAGGACCCTACCCCCGATAGGGGCTTCTTCTCTTGCACCACCGACTCCTGCTAACGAAAGGGATCGGTGAGGAGCAGCATCGTTGCCTGGAGCAATGATCGAGGGCCATCGCTGGAGGGGAGTTGGTCATCGCTAGAGGGGCCTCTGCCTGGAACTTGTCTCGCAAAGGAGCATGAAGTCCGCTGCCGCCTATTGGGGCTTTCGTCACCTAATAGGTGTCGCCAAGAGCGCGAGAAAGGAGGTGGGGCTTGCCGTAGATGGTGCAAGAGGGGTTGCCTGGCGCCTCCGCTTGTTGTGGCTGGAATCGGGAAGGCAACATGATTGCGTTGTCGCTTAGGATTAGTCACTTGCGCATGCTGAACTGGTGAGGAGCACCGCCGCGCAATCGCCTAGAGATGCGGCAATGTCACATGGTGGGTGGCACCTTCAAGCTCCGCCTGAAGACATTGAATATCTTTCGCCTGGAGATAGATACGGAAGTAGATGCGCCGACCTCCTTTTCTGTAAGAACGGTGGCTAGACTAGAGAGCACCATCAAATCGGGATCTTTATCGCATGCATCTCGCATCGCCTGCACACCTGGAGATCGAGGAAGGAGGGTGGCTCCACCATGGAGCTCCGACAGCTGGAGCGATGCCCTGGAGGGAAGATTCTGATATCGGGTAGACATGCTTCAATACCTTAAAGATGTAGATCTTGTATGTCTCGACGCTATTCGCCTTCTTCTGGAGAGAGGGAGTCGCCACGTGGGAGGAGGTGGAGAAGGGCAGCTCCGCCTGGAATTGAGCATGGCCAGGAGCATGCTCTGAAATCGAGCGTCATCATGTTGAACAAAAACAAGGACCGATTAGGGTTCCTACGGAACTCTAGAAATTTTCTTCAACAGATGAACAAATCTCCAACATAAACATAACTTGTAAGAACAGAACACCAAAAACGAATCTCGAAAAAAAATTGAACCCATGAGAATCGAATCTGCTCTGATACCATGTTAGAAAACTTGAATGTGTTTGCAATAGAGAAATAATATCATTTATAACCAAGCAGTGTCGGTTTGTGAGAGCCTTAGCCAGAATGTGATAAACTGCATTCGACGGAGCAGTTGGCATGAAATCCTCCATTCTCTCCAAGTTCCAACACATCCTTTACAAGCAAGAAAATGAGCATTTTGTTGACCCGATCAAACCCATAGTTTCCATGCAAAACTCTACAATCAGCTTCATGGCATCACCCCGAAGAAACTCCATAGACCCGTGGTAGGACCCTAAAATCCACCGAGCTTTAACGATCATTTACATTCAGCTCAAGCATCACAGTGCAAACCTCATCCTGAGAAAAATCTTGAATTAGAGTGTCCACTTGATCATGATGAAGCTTGGTGGTACCTATTCCCAACCATCTCCAACCACTCCTCCACGCTCTTCTGCTTAATGAGCAAAAATGTTCCATCAGAACTCCACCAACCTCTAGGTGCCCTTAACCCTGTCATTATCCACGATAAGTGAATGGATAAGAACCTACCATCGTCTTTATGCTCACCACAACATGGAAACACTTCGTATTTGTGTTACCCTCCCTGATCCAGGTCTACCACAAGTTTTATTGCCATCATATCTCAAAGTTCTTCCCCTTCTCCATTCCCACTGACTCTTGTGCAACATGCTCCTCAAGCTTCTCTCCAATGATATCTCTCTCATCCTCAACCATATCAAGCCTCAAAATGTGTTCACTTCCTGAGGCTTCCACACTTGATGAATACATGACTCCTCGTTTTCACTCAATTTCTTCCTAAGAGCCATTAACTTCTAAACATTACATATCGTGGTAGAACCATCACATTAAAAACTTGTTCAATGCTTCCACCATCTCCATAAAACCATTATCCAACAACCACGACTGCTAAATATGAAGAAAGTTGTAGTACAAGCCCCTGTCATAAATCGCAAGAACAAGGGGTGTGGTTTGAGTAAGATCTTATATTTGCTCTGATAAAGGTCAAATGAAAGGGTTTCGTCATTTCAACAAGGAAACGATCTCCCTGAGACAGAAGGAGTTCCATCAGGCATAACAACTGCCTGACACAACAAACATCTCTAGTCAAAACTCCCCCATCAAAGAAGCAAAACATGATCCTGCCCACCATGAAGACACAACCGAACACTCTATAGAGGTGTGACAATGAAACGCAACCTGCCCCCAGCCCCAAACAAGCCATGGAACTATCGAAAAGGTCGTGTGCTTAGATTCTCCCAAATATCATTACTCCATACAAGGTTGCAAAAGTCGGTAGTCGGTACTCGGTAGGTCGGGTCATTGACTAAGGATTAATCGGCAATCGGGCGACTAATCAGATTTAGTCGGACTTTAATCTTCTTTGAATTTTATGATTATTTTAAATATATAAATCATTTTTATACATATATTTACATATATTTTATACATTTTTATATTATCATAATAAAAAAGAAGTAATTGAATTTAAATAAAAAAATTAAGTATATTATAATAAGTTTGCTAGTATAAAAAAGGGTATCTCCAATCAAAATTGGTCAACTAATGTGCCTAGTCGGAATTAGGCGGTACTCGGTCGGCCACCCCACTGATTAGGCTAGTCGGACCTACTAGTAGGGCTAGTCGGGCAACTTTTACAACATTGACTCCACAAACCATATGATTTATACGATATTATACTACATGAACTTATTTATTTGTTTTCCAATAACGGTTAGGCATTGTTTTTATGTATTTTCAATTCACATACTACTAAACAATGAAGTGCCAACCCACCCCTCCCCCCAACCCCAAACTAGCCATAGAACCAAAGAAAAAGTCGTGTACGCAAGCTTGAGATCCTTCCAAAGATCATCCCTCCACAAACCTTATAATTTACATGTTATTACACTACATAATTTATGTCATTACACTACAGACACTTGTTTGTTTGCTTTCCAATAATAGTTAGGCATTGTTTTTATGTATTTTCGATGCATGTATTCGATGCATGTACTACTAAGATGATAAATACAACTCCTACACGGCTATAAGAGCATATTTATAAGCCACTAATTGGTCTAAGAAAATGAGATGGCCTCAATTTGCAATAAAAGCCATTTTGAATTTTCATGGATATTTGCAACATATCCTGATATATCCGTTTTCCTAGCTAGAGGATCGATACCAATATTACAAATTTTGAAGGAAGATGGTAAAAGGTTGAGTTGATTTGATAAATGGATCTTGTCAAAAATGCATTTATTGTTTTTGATATGTAGTCATGCGTTCGGTCCCATTTAATTAGTTCAGAGAAAGTCCTCTGTGGGTAGAGCTACATATCAAAGAACATAAAAATACATCAGAGAACTTCCGTTATGTCAAATAAAAATCAACTTTTTCGGCAATCTAACCCCAAGAACTCATTGGAATAATAACTGTAATGATTATTGGAATCTAGAATGCGGAAGCAGAATCGATAATTAATAAGAATATTAAAGAATGCTAAGTAATTTACGTGGAACCCTACTCCATAAGGAGGGATGGAACTACAGGAGGCCTCAAAGAGCTGGATTTTCATTATGAATCTATCAATGAATACAGGAGGTGTGGGTCTTCTTATATACCCCACAGACAGACTAGAGTCTCACTTATAGATGATGTGGGAGTAAACAAGAGATCAGGGTAATTGGATCCTCGAGAGTTCCAATTACCTATCCATTACATACTCTAACAATGATAAAAGCCACCATTTTTTGCACTGCTAGAGGATCAGGAAAAATGAACATGATAAATATGTTCAATGCAGATGTAAATCTCCTGCTTTCACACAAGGCACGTGGGCGCAATAAATATATAAAGCCTTCCATAACTCGCATGTACCATATTCTGCTTCATAAAAAAGGCTCCGTATATATAATAAATACCTGTTCACATCGAAGAAAGAACAACCGATTCTCCTTGATAAGAATGGTATCAGGGCTCTTACAACCGTTGCAAATTACATATTCATCTGCAAAATCGAAGCCATCAGATATTTTTCTGGCACAGAAAGAGAAGTTAGACAACTATATTTTTTTAATATCCGGAATGTGCAATTCATACATGAGCCTGAAAAATGTACTGCATAAGCCATTGCAATTACACAATCAACAACTCTTCAAATTGCAACAAGTATACTAGAGTATAAAATGTCCCTGACATTTTGGTATTACAATCCTGATCCAACCAAACCAAACAAGGAAACAACTCATCTTTATTGAAGCATACATCTTGTTTCTTGCAAAAGAATATCAACAAGGTGAATTCTCAACAATTAGGTGTGAATCACGTGATTTAGACTAGTTTCCAGCCACTTGAGAGGAGAAGATCCGTCATTAAGTGCAACTTCACATACATCTAGACCATGTTTACTACAAGAGGCATTTATTCTCTAATTACGTATGTTTGTCTCTCAGAACATTGGCGTGCTGGTTGTTCTTATACAGCTATGGAAAATAAGCAATCATGTGGGAAATCATGCAGGTGACTTGGATGAAAATTCAAAATGGACACTGAATTCAAAATGATGCAATTTTTTAAACAAGTCAAGCTTGGTAACTTTGAATTTAAAGCCTTTCAAATATAATAATATTCAACATGAATACTGAGTTCAAAAATAAATCAATTTAAAAGAAACCAAGCTTTGTAGTTGCTGTTTTAAGTGGCACACCACTTTTTTGGAATGATAAGAGGCACACCACTTCAGTAAATAATATGACCTTGGGCCTGTTTTCTAGATGAAAATCATCCATCCTCCTTTCACCCAAAAAACATTGTGGACAACTGACAATATAAGCAGGAAAAAGCCATTGACACACAGGGAATGGTTTGTCATTTTTTTCCAATTAAGAAAACTCTTACTTAAAAGAGATTGAGAATACTTACTAATGTATCTTCTAAGTATCCCTTCGAAGTTCTTCGGCGCAAATCTTCCTTTGACAACTAATCTTTGTTGCCCATCAAGGGACCCACTTGTTCCCATCTCAGCAAGCAAGAAAGTCATGACATGCTCAGGTTGCCTGTGCATCCTGAAAGATAAAAATATAAAGTTATAACAAGATAACATGATAAGTCAAGTTTCTGACGGTAAGCGTTATTTTCCAGAATCAGATTCTGAATAGAGACATTGTGGAACGATGTAGGGAACCTAATCCATGCTTCCAATTAAGGAAGATAGATATCTCTACCAACAACGTCTTGAAATACAAAGTATTTACCAGATATCGATGGATGAAATAATATGAGAAGATCTACATATATCACAAAAAAACTCAGAATTTTAGTATGATTGCTGTCGGTTAAATTATTAGCAGAGAAACCAGTATCTACACATTTTTACAAAAAGAGAAAGAGGAGTCCATACGTCTTGCATAAATCCATGAAATTCACAAAAACTGTTTTCTTTGTGCCTTCTCGAAGGACTTGAGGTGGCCTCATCACAGTTCTACGCCTATCTCCAGCAAGATCTGGATTGTTCTCACGCAAAATGTTGAAAACCCGGTCCAAGAGCTGAAAATAACAAACAAAAAGGCCTTACAAGACATGAACAAAATCCATAGGAAAATTGATGAAGGCACATACAATTTATAATTACTGTAATAGACTCAAGAAAGCAAAGTTAATACATGTTCTTATGCAACAAATCTGTCATAATTAAATATCATCTTCGTCTAATGATGGCATGAAATAAAGGGATACGGAGGACTTCTTGACCATTTTATCTATGTCCATATCTTCTCAAGTGTGAACAAATAAGTTTAAATGATTCTTCATCTCATTACAACTGTTTATCTTTTACAGGTAGAAATCTTTTTGTATCCAAGTAATAAAGAGTTTTTTTTAAAATAAAGGAAGATGTATGCAACCCGAATGATGCACACCTCAAAATTAATTCAATAATCATAAAATGCTAAACAATTATATTTTCCACGATTTCAACAGAACCCTCACATGCTCAATAACATCAACTAAAAATTGTCATATCAGAAAATTTACCCATTCCTTGCAATCCAAGTCGCCCACAGGTAGGTCAAGGAGAACAAGAGGTCAGTCAGGATGTCAAATGTGGTAATGCAATTTACATTAAAGCTTGAAAACTTCGAAGGCTTGGAAATGCAAGAATCCCTTTTTAAGACCAAAGTTGGGCACTTGGCATCGAATTAAGAAAGTATAATAGAAGGCAAGAGATAATGCAAAAAAGCACTCAAATGGAGGGCTGGTTGCGTAGGATAAAATAACCATCACATTCAGTTTTGAAAAGAGTAATTCCCCATAACATAAAAGGGCACAAGACCCCTGGATGGGACCGTTTATTTAACCTATGTCACCAGCTATATCACATCTATCTCACATCCTCATCCAATCTCCTACAACTCTGCCCTATTCGGTAAAACTAACTAGATTTGTTATGGAAATTAAAGATCCGAAACTAATCTCTATTAATAAAATATGGATGGGTTCAAAATAAATGATAATATATGCCAAATCCCTAATTGGGTCAAATCCCCCAATTTTCTATTACAATAATTCTCCTCCGACTTGAAATTTTCACCTCCTCGCGAGTTTTCCTCGAATTGGCGTCTTTTTTTATTATGTTACAAAGAACAGTTTCGAACCTCTACTGGAAAAGAAAGAAGGAAGCCTGGTTTTTCAGGAATTGGATGTGGACAGAGGTAGCATTAACAGTTGACAAGCAATTAATTGGTAGCCTTGAGTCAACGAAGTATGATAAATGATTTTCTTCTTTAATGAAGCTACTGATAAAAAAAGGTACAATCCCTGGGAGAAGAGGATAACCAAAGTCGAGAAAGTGAGCCAATAATATAGTTTTGCACAGGGTCTCCTAGGCCCTTTCCTTGGAATCAAGCTTTATCCTGTCAACAAGATTCCTAATAAAGCAGGCTTTTTCATAGTCCTGTCCCTCCCACACCCACCGAGAAAAGGGATTAACTTCCAATTTTCCGGAGGCATGCACAAGATGAGGTACATTATCAAAAATCAGAAAAATATGCTACAATACATAAAATGTGCAGTTCCTCTAAGAAACCTAAGAAAGCCACTGTTGATACTTCCTACACATGATGGCCATAATCTAATGGTTAGTGGACACACGCATGCACCCGCACACAGCGGGCAATGCAGATCCATGTCAGGAGCCCATCTGCTCATTTTGACCATGATTACCACTACCAGTCTGCATCAGAAAAAGACAAATCCCTTTTTGATGGGGCAAGCACCTCCCCTTTTCCTTTTTAGCAAAAGAGGACAATAAAAAAGGATAAGCAGGTTTTTATCTCAAGAACAAGTAGAGTTTCAGCTATCCTACTGAGTCTCATCTTTCATTCAAGGCGGTTACAGAATTTATTTTGGTAAACTCCCCGTCTTCGGCCTGATCAAAGCTTTGAAAAGCCCAAGAAAGTCTTGATGATGATTAGGTCTCAATGATGATTAGAAAAAGAGAACTATCTTGCTAAGGACATGAGTAGATATCCTCATAGTTGACGGCTACTGCTGGTTGGTTCTCTGATCTTCTGTACTAGGGAACGGGATGTCTTTCTCTACCCCCAAATACATGATGAATAGCATGGGATCAAATTTCACCAAAATTCAGCCGAATTTCAGTCGAATTTCTGTTTTGGAAGGTGACCGAAATTCGACCGAAATGACCTAGTATCGATCGAAATTTGGGGGGCCCTGTTCAAAACCGGATGAAATGACCAAAGTTTAGATCGAATTTTGACCGAAATTCGGTCGAAATTCATTTCGGTCAGTTACCGAAAGAGTGACTGAAATCAAAGTTGAGGTCTTGATGAATAGTAGCTTAGTTCCTTGACACCATCTTTGCTTCTCAAGTGAAATTTCCAAATTTAGCAACCATCATGTATCCTTCCCACAGTTAATTGTACGTGTTGATATCTGAAAAACAAGTGACTGAAGCGGATCACGGGTGCAAGTGTAGTTCACTTCTTCATCTACTACATGCTCATATCTTCACTTATTATGAGGAATGAATCCATTATTCAAAATTCTCCCAGGATGAGCAATTTACGTTAGAGTAAAAGCTGAATTATCGTTATCGAGTACTTTTTGAAAAATAAAATGGGACCGTCACCAATGGTAGGCGCCTACTCAATCAAAGATTCATAGAAATACTCATTTCAAAACAGTACTACAGGCCTTCATGAATTCACACCAAAAATAGATAGAAGAGATCCTCATCGTCCCAAAGACATACCAGACACAACTTTTGTGATCAGGATACAGCACACCCCGAAGCCGTGAGTCATAATCCCCCACCCCCCTTTTATCAACCGTCACATAAAGCTCAGTGAGACCCACACCTTCCATGTCATATCACATGACAATCTCACGTTCAGATCCACTAGGGAAGGCAACATGTTGAATGAACTAATAAACTTCGCATCACGGAAACGCAAAAGAGAATAACAAACAATTTGTAAATTCAAAGTGTTCATCGTATGAACGCTAGTTTTAGCATAACAAAAAAATATGCAAAGCAAAACCATATACTCAAAGAAACTATTTCCAAACATGGTTTCAAATATTCTTATGAATTTTAAGAAGAGATCAGGGTTATCTCTTGAAGCAAGAGTCTCTAAGAGAAAAGACCACCTGAATCAAGTCCGATCTGCACTTGCTTCTCTCATGAGCACGATAATAAGTTGCAGGTTCCCGAGAACTTTGACGTCGACTTCTTGAACTTGTCCACGCAAGGATGATCAAGCTCATGATTTTGTCTCACAAAATCGATCCTTCTCCACGCACGAGAAACATGAAGAAAGAGACGATCTTCTCCTCCACAAGGACACAACAATGGAGATAAAAGGAGAGGCTTGACAAGGAGGACATGTAAGGACTTGAAGAGTTGATGTGTATGAGAATTAAATTCTCAAGACTCTTCTCTTCTTCAATTCTCAAGGAAAGAGAATAATGGGAGAGACAAGCATGCTCTTGGAAGAGAGGCATTGCCTTCTCTTTCACAACCATGGTGGACATCTATGAGTCTTCTCCTGATAGTAGACACCCACCTTTTGATCGCTTGGATGATGGATCAAAAGTTATGATCAAGTCCGTGTTATGATAAATAGGACGTGTATTATCTATTTTAAATATCAATTAATTAAAGTAACAAAATAACAACAAATTAGGAGAGCCGGATCATATTAGGACTCTTATGGTGGGCATCTCATGCTTCTCCAAGCATGGACATCCCACTTTATCCTAAAGGTTGTTGGAGTTTATTGGTCAATTGTCATCATGATAATCTAATTATCATAATTGGTATTACGAGAGAACACTCAAAACTTATGAATCTTATTCATAAATTGAAACAAAAATGTAAATCCAATTTATGTATAAATTTCAATATGAATCATATTCACACAAGTGCTATGAATCCAATTTCTATAAATATTAATCATTATAGATCGTTATTCATATTAATGAATTATAGTAGTGAATCACATTTACAAAAATACCCTTATAGGAAATTGATTATAACAATAACAACTGTTGTCTCAATATTGTCATCACAAAGTATGAGTCCTAATCCAATTAGTTTTCATGAGATACAAATGCAGATACTTTGAGATAAAGTTGAGGATATCACACTATCCATGTATATTGACTTGAAATTTGGATAAATATCAAATTTCATGGATTATACCACTTTTAGCAAAAAATTGTCACAAATGTTGAGTTCAAGTTGAAATGATTCGCATTCTAAGTAAGCTTAATGAAACATATTACACTCTCCATGAGCTTGAGAACGTACCAACGAGTTGAAGCCAGCTTCCTTGATGAGTTTTAATAATCCAAACCATTTAGAGCTCAGAAATGAGCTCAATGAGTTTGTTCATTTCCATTTCCATCACCATTTTATTTTCCAGCATTTAGACATTGAAATTGGACATTGGAATCAAATGAAATGAGACTTAATCCGATTAATTCTCATATTATTAAGCCAAGAGGTGGAACCACTAAAATTTATCTGGTTTCATCACTACCTCGAAATAAAAGTGTCATTGTAGATGATCCATTAAGATAGATTTGATCATGAGTATTCCCAATACCCATTCATCCTTCACACTGGAAGACTTTGATATATCCGAAGTTCAAAACCTATCTTGATTGTCTTCTTCGGAATATATATAGAGAGAGAGAGATTTCTCATTCGATGATTGGGTGACAATATTAATCATATACTTCCTAGAAATATATATTAATATCTCGAATTTGTGTTTTATTTCATAAACAAGACCACCATACATGGAATTCATTAAGACCCCAAATCATCTGTCTTTGGATCATCAAGTATAAACCTGTATAATTCCTTTGAGAGATCATGCTTCTCATATATCTTCATATGCACACCAACTCATCGATATGTGGACCTTGGTTAGGCCTTTAATCTATTGGTTTGTCTATGTGCATATTCAGGCATATAGATGTATATATGTCTCTAGTCAAAGGATGTGTGCATGATCATAACAATTACGATTCATGTCTTAGTTTATCTCGACCTCATCAAGTAAACTCTTTGACTTGACTATTCTGACACTTCCGAATCACGATTCCTATGCAGAGAACATGCATCAAAAAATTGATCAAAAATTAGTCTCTAGAGAAAGATTAGCATCTCTTTCTCAGACTAGAGATCATTATTGAATATCACATGTGAGATCCAATTATGTCCTCCCAACTGCATAATACTCAATATGGCCACGGTACATAACCCTGATTGTACAAAGGGGACTCAATATTAAGTGCATTCACAAACATTCATTTCAAATGGTCATGATAAAATAATAATTTTTATTTCATTAATGGGTCGCCAAGGGCTTACAAGTTCAACGTATTTTGGGGTTAGAGCGAGCAACGACGTCTGACATTGTGCCCACCTTCGTCGCTTAAAGTTTGGGGGTTTGGATCGACTTCTCGATCTAGAGCTTCCTGTAGAGGGCCAAAGGAGGTCTGCAAGCTGGAAGCGGAAGACGCAGAGCTAAACGACGATGACACTCAGGAGGTTGAGGAAAGATGGAAGATGGTGATTGGAAGAAGGAGGCATAGCCGTGGTAGTGCCCTGAGGGGTGTTCGAAGGGGTCGACGTGGGTCTGGAGGTCACTTCGGAGTTCTGCGATGTTGGCGGGGAGAGTCCAGCTTTCTAGGGTGCTTCAAGTGTGGCGACGTGGGACATCAAGCTATGAAACGTTGTAACATGCTCAGGTGTTTCAGGTGTGGGAGCTTTGGACACTGACATCGTGGTTGCACCCTTTCGACACCTCGTTTGGTGTTTGTTATCATGCAGGAGAGGAGGATCCAATCGGTTCATTAGGGTAGGTTGCCTCTGTCTCCTCCTCTAGAGAGTGTGCTTGTTGGCGCATGTTCGAATCAGAAGGGTTGTTTGAGGGTTGCGGTGGAAGATAACATCATCAAGGTGGGACCATACTTCGATGGTGACATCACCCCCTTGGCACCTCTCTAGTATGCGTAAGGGGTCTCATCGTGGCAGAGGTTTCGAAGTTAGCGCATCCCGATGACGTGGATCTTAGGGGCTCTATATGTTGGAGACGACCAGTGCCCGAGGGATGGTTCAACCAGCGATCTCTCCTACAAGGTTTTGCATCTCAAAGGGGTCTCGTTGCGAGCACGAGGTGCTGGATCAGTTGGGGATCTGATGGTAGAGTTTGGGAAGGTGATTTCCATTTCTAAAGGCCTTTCGAAGGGCTCCAACGTGTTCATGAAGATCGAGATGGCGTTCTAGGGGGGCTCATGTGCCTTCGTTACTGCATATGTGTATTGGGAGGATGGTGTTCCCAATTAAAGTGGAGGACATGATTGATAGTGGCAGTTCGTGGCAGGGGCTTTCAGGATATGGTATCCATGTGTGCTACTAGATCGAATCCTAAAGGACCTAAACTCGAGCCCTCCTCGGATCCTGACTTGGGTTCGCATGAGGGGTTTGATCCTCGATCATGGCATTTCTTCTTGAACCCCTTTTCGAACGATGTTGGACACAATTTTATACAGAAGCTTCCACGAAGCATTGCTTTTGATCATACGTTGCTCCTTGGGGCAAGATTCAAGGAGAGACGGGTCTTCTAATCATGTGGGGATACATCCATCCCCTTGTCGTTTGGCGAGGCTCTTCCTGAGGATTTGGTGTTGTCTTCGACTCCTCCCCCAACAGTGCAAGTCCGCGACAAGGTGTTCAAGGTTGTCGCAGCTCCCCAAAGTCAAAAGGGAGGCGGAAGCTCCTGACTGTAGCTTTGAGGAAGAGGGGAGGGCCTCTGGAATCACGCGCGTGGTTGATTGCAGGCTTGGCGGGAGGGGTTATCGCTACAACTTTTCTTGCCATAGCAATATGGAAAGCGCTACCTCCGGTTAAATTCCAAGGAGTTGAGAAGGCATTGGTGAATGGCAGATTATGATGCTCAAGATCGATCGGGAGCTGAGATTGTCAATATTGTCTCTATTTCCGATTCATTGCAGGTCAACGGTGACCCTTCTGTTGATTTGGGGAGGGGCAGTATGTTGGAGGAGATGGTGGAAGGTGCAGATGCTTTAACATGCCAATGATGAATAAGTGGAACTAGTGATTGATCGGGAGTTGGAGGACTACCTACATGTGGTGTCGTTGCGTAGAGCTAAATCAGTTTCAAAATGAACATTCTAACCTGGAATGTACAGGGCTTGGAGATGCCAGAAAAGAGGATGGTGGTTCGGGATTTGTGCATAGAAGCGAGGGATGATGTTGTGATGCTTCAAGAGACGACTATCTCACGCGACCTTGACAGATTGTGGACCTTGATTAGCAGATCCTTACTTTCATATTTTAGATCGGTGGAATCGACTAGGGTGTCTGGTGGCCTTGCAATTGGCCGAAACGAGGACAAGTTCACCCTACTAGGGTATGAGAGTTGGGGCAGCCAATCTATCTCAGTGTTACTGCAACGTAGGGTGGATGATGTAAAGGTGGTGGTGATCAATGTACATGGACCTCTAACTGGCGATGTCGGGGCTTCCGTGCTCGAAGAACTTCACCTGATCAAATAGAAATACCAGAAGGAGGTTGGGTCGTCGGAGGAGACTTCATTAACCCACCACAGCGGTGTGGTGGGGCCGATGGTGGCTCTGAGGCCTTATTATGGTTTATCAGTGAGTTAGGTTGCAGATTGTTCATGCGAGTGGATGCAAGTACATGTAGAGAAACTGTATATCGAAGTCCCGCATAGATCGGTTCCTGGTGTCAATGTGCTCAACTCTTCCCTTTGGCACGCGCTGGGCCATTCGTAGGGCCTACTATGATCACACCCCTCTTTTGTGGTCAACCGGGGAGGACGTTCGACCGAGATCCTTCTTCAGATTTGATTGCTCATGGTTTCTAAAGGAGGCCTTCGCGAGATGGTGGGTACGTTTTGGCGGGATTGTCAACTGTCTAGGATGGCGACATAGAGACTTGCAGGTAAGTTGGTTATGCTGCGTAGGTGCCTTATGGATTACAATAGAGACATTCTAGCCCAGTGTGGTAGTCAAAGGATCGTGGCACTGGAAGAGATTACCGGATTGGACATATTGGAAGACGCTCATGGATTGACAATGAAGGAGTTGGAGGAGAGGGCTAGGCGGCTATATGAGGTGCAGTTGGAGTATAGAAAGAAGGTTGAATGGTGACAAAGATTGAGGCAGAAGTGGTTAAAGGATGGGGACAATACCACCCACTTCTTCCACTAGATGGCAAGTAGGAGGCAACACCAGAACTTCATTTAAAACATCACTATAGATGGCACATTGGCACGAGGGGAGGTGGTTGTTGGTCAGAACCCAGATCGCACTTTATTAGCTTCTCCAGAAGGGCCCCACGTGCGGGATGGGGCTGGCATGGGAGGGGTATGAAGAGGGTGTCTCCGTTGCAATATAAAGATCTTGTGGCACCTTTACTGAGAATGAGGTCAAGCAGGAATTGATGCAGATGGATTCTCAGGCCCAGATGGCTTCTCGATCCTCTTCTACAGGGACTTTGGGTTTGTGTCAAGGAGGATGTGCTTGTTCTGCATGAATTATGGAGGGAAATCGAGGCTTCGAGCGGCTCAACAAGGTGCTTTTCCTTCCGAAAGGGAGGTGGCTACAAGGGTGGGGGACTTTATGCCTCTTATGTTCTTCAATGCAATCTACCTCATTATGGCCAAGGTTTTGACCAATCAATTATAGGGGTGCTTCATGGCATTGTCTTACCTGAGCATACGACATTCATTCCCGGCCGGCACATGGCAGATGGCTAGGTTCTTGCTTCGGAGATGGTGTTGGATTAAAAAGAGATCATAAAAGGAAAGGTGTGATATGGAAGGTGGATTTCTCCTAAGTTTATGATCATGTAGATTGGCGCTTCTATGGGCCTCGCTTCAGAAGGGGGATTTTCCAGACTTATGGATTGCTTGGATGAAGCGTTGTATTACGACGGCCTCATATGCGGTTCTGGTGAATAGACGTCCGGAGGGGGGGTTACTTCCAATCTCAACAGGAGATCAGTAGAGTTTCCCATTGGCTCCCCTCCTGTTTATGCTTGTGGCAGATGCTCAAGGCGATCATGATGAGATTGGCAACGGAGGGCAGCCTATGTGCAGGCTATTCGAGAGAAGACATGTCAATTCCAATTCTACAATATGGTGAGGGTACAATCATATTTCTAGATAGTGACCCGGTCCATGCTCGAAGAGCCACCGACATTATGAACATTTTTCGAAATATTTCCAATCTACAAATCAACAGAGACAAATCCTTGTTTATTCCTTTCGGACTTTCTTAGGAGGAGACCCAAAAGTTGTGCAATGTTCTTTGATGCCCAAGTGAATCCCTACCGATGACCTACTTGGGCCTCCTGTTGGTGGTGGGGCACTTTCGTGCTTCGAAGTGAAGAATAGTATTGGATAAACTTGAGAAAAAAATGGCAGGTTGGAAGGCGAGGATTTTATCAAAGGGTGGAAAGCTAATGTTACTCAAACACACCTTATATGATACCCCCGTCTTCTTCTATTCTACTAGAGTAATTCCGATCTACAAATCAACAGAGACAAATCCTTGTTTATTCCTTTCGGACTTTATTAGGAGGAGACCCAGGAGTTGTGCAATGTTCTTTGATGCCCAAGCGAATCCCTACCGATGACCTACTTGGGCCTCCCGTTGGTGGTGGGGCACTTTCGTGCTTCAAAGTGAAGAATAGTATTGGACAAACTTGAGAAAAAAAATGGTAGGTTGGAAGGCAAGGATTTTATCAAAGGGTGGAAAGCTAATGTTACTCAAACACACCTTGTATGATATCCCCATCTTCTTCTATTCTACTAGAGTAATTCCGACATGCGTGAGATCAATATTAAAGTCATGGATGGGACATTTTTCTGGTCGGATGGGCGATAGGAGAATAATGGGATATACCTTGTGGGTTGGGACACGGTTACTAGTGCGAGAAAGGATGGAGGGTTAGGTATCTTGAAGATGAAATGTATGAACAAGACCCTCTTGTCTAGATGGGTACTCAAGTTATGGGAAGTGGTGCAGAGGATCATGTTTGCAAGAGTCTACGGAGCATATATGACATTTGCGGTGCTTTCATGGTAACATTAGGTTGCCCTCCTCTCTTTGGCAGGGTATCTCTAAGATCCTTTCGGAATAGGGGGAGTGTATTCGGCGTGTGACGGGAAGTGACAATTTTCATTTTTGGAGGGATGACTGGACGGGCTTGGGCTTGTTACGGGAGAGACAATCGCGTCTTTGCGCTCTTGCAAACGATCAGAATGTGCGGCTCGATTAGGTTTCGTCGGATGGTGCTTGATCTCAATCCTTTCCCTCTACCTTATCGGATCAGAGGTTTAGCGAGTTCGCAGCACTGCTTGGCAACGTGTTGAAGGTTGACAACCCCACGGGAAGAAGAGATCATTATACATGGATGAACAGAAATTTCACGGTAAAGAAAGCATGTTGGTTCTTCTCTCGAACAACACATGATATGCAGGATGACTTCATAAGGGACTGCAGAATTATTTGGGCTATCCGGATTCCGAGGCAGATCAAGGTTTTTCTCTGGTCGATGAGACATGGCCGCTTACTAACTAAAGTTTGTCGGGACATGTTGCTGCAAACTGGAGATGTCTTGTGCGGAAGGTGCAGACTTCAGCAAGATGATTTACAGCATATCTTCTTCCAGTGCATGTCCTCATCTTCGGTTTAGGAGGGTGTTGCAATCTCTTGGGTACGAACTGTGGATGTCACCGCCTTCTGGAGCTCCGTCCAAGCGGTGTACGGTAATTCTCATAAGGATGTGTCTACAGCTTTTGCCTTTTTACGATCTTTGTGGTGCGCCAAAAATGAGTATTTCGGGGACCAGGCATAGCATGTCACATGTCAATAGTTCATGAGCCAACATTCCGATCCATAGAGCATAGCATGTCTCATGGTTGGTTTGTAAAACTTTCCTTTGATTTTAAAAGGAATTTTCTTATCACATAGAGTAGTAGAGGCTCTTCTCAACTTTATTCAATTTGCATTTATTCTATGACTAACATCTACATTGGGTTCCCCATCATGTAGCAAAATAGATCCCAAGTATCTAAAAGAACTTTCTTTTGGATGTTATTGTCACCAATCCTCACCTCGATTCATGCATCACTGCTTCCATCAAATGTGCACTCCATATATTCAATCTTTGTCTCTAATGCATGTCTCCAAACCTCAATCTTCTCATCACTCAATCTCTAGTCTCATCAATCAGTACAATATCGTCAACGAATAACATACATCAAGGTATCTCATTCTAAATGTGATTAATCAATTCATCCATAATCAAAGTAAACAAACCAACTTCCCATGCATGACTATTTTCATATAACTCCAACTAAACCAAGCTTACTTTCAAAATTCATCTTTAAAAATCTATTTTTGAAAATGAAAAGTTAAGTTTCGGCACTTATTGTAATAGAGAAACTTTACCTGCAACTTTTTGTACATAACTCCAATTAACCTCTCTCAAAGGTTTTAAATGGTAGTTCACGCATGAGCATACATATTTTAATGATAACAAAACTTGTGCATATAGATGAAACTTGAGCAGTTAGCTTGAAGCTAGGTTAAGAGAAGAAAAGTTGATGGTACAAGAACAAGCTCAAGCCTGAAGAGCTCGAGCTTAAGTGAAAAAGAAGCTCAAAGAAGTTCGCAGCTAAGGAATTTCATCTCAAGCTCAAGAAGAAGATGAAATCTTTTCTTTTATTGAGTCCTGCATTTTGTAATTATCTCAGAATGTAAAAGATTTCAAATGCATCTTGCATCTCAGACTTTGACTTTGATTATCAGGTCAAAGTGTCAAAATGATCGATCATCAAGTTTTCACTAATCGGTCATATTTTTGAATTTTAATCGACCGTCAATTTTTCATTGATCAGATTATATTTTAAATTCGAATTGATCATCTTGTTTTCATTGAACTTATCGTATTTTTGAAATTTGATGGATCTTCAAGTTTTCACTGATCGATATGTCGATGGTACTTGGCCGGATGCACCAGTCAGATTGTTACCAGTGATTGAAAAATGGGGCAGAAGCTTGCCAAGTGGAAGTCTACATGCTTGTCTAAAGGTCATAGGCTGGTGCTACTGCCATTGGTACTGTTTGTGATCATCATTTTTTCTTCGCATCCATCCTCTTGCGTGTTGGTGTCCGAAGAATGATGGAGGGCATCATGAGAAGCTTCTTCTGGTCATCTTCTAGACAAGGGAATGGGCTACCGTTGGTGGATTGGAAGACTGTTACCCGCTCTAAATAGGATAGTAGTCTAAGTGTGCACAGCTTGGAAGAGATGAACAAGGCTTTGCTCAGCAAGTGGATCACTCGTATTCAGGGCAGTTGCGATAGTCTGTTGTGCCCGTTGATTAGGAAGATCTACACGTCTGGCTCCACGCTCCATGGCCCCGAGGATCTGGGACATGCCCCTTCTTACTTCTGACGTGGTAGTTACAGTGTGTGCAGGAGATCCATCCTTTTTCGAGACTGATTGCGGGGGAAGGTACCGGCTTAAGATTCCGGATGGATGACTGGAGTGAGAAAGGAGTACTAGGGGAGAGATCAACATGCCTTATGGTGTTGACTACAGATCTGAATTGTTCGGTGGCGGACTTATCGGATGGACATTCTTTCTTCCCTCTCTTTAGATTAGACCTCTCTGACCAGCGATTGGAAAAGCTCTTGGCGTTGATGACGGAGTTGGATAGGGTAAAAGGGCCTACTGAGGGCACGGACAATTGGAGTTGGTATGACATAAGCTTTTCAGTGTGCAACAAGGTTTTAAATCTCAATTTCAATTTCGTTTCGAGATGGCGAAAAAACAAAACATTTCAAAATTTCGATGAAATTTCGCTAATTTCAACCAGAATCAGCCTACATTTGTGAAGGATCCATATCGAGATTTCGATTTCAATTTTGGTGGAGTGTCAAAACCAAAATGTGAAATTTGAAACACTGGTGTGCAAGGCATACAGGGTGCTGAAGGGCCCAATAATTTTCGACCCCGAGGATGAGTTGCAGACTGCAGGAGCATTTGGAGCTGAAAACTTCCTATGAGGATAAAGGTCTTTCTGTGGTTGTCCAGAAGAGGGCACCTTCTCACGAGTGGGGACTTGCAAGGCTTGTCCAAGACGTTGATCCCACTTGTTCAAGATGTCGAGCGGAGAGTGATGAGGCGGACCACCTGCTCTTCACATGTGTGGGATCTACGGAGGCTTGGAACCTACTTGATAACCGGAATATCTACCATGTAGGTGTTTCTGTGTTTTGGGAATCTACAGCCAGTTATTGGCGTGACACGGAGAGAGAGAGAACAAAGTGTGTTGCTATGATTTTGGTGATTTGGTTGGCAAGAAATGGTGTCATCTTCCGCCAAAAGTGGTTTTACGTTGAGAATGTCATAGCACACGCCAGAGCCTTAGCTAAAATTTGGACCATGTAGTGTTGGTTTTGACCAAATAATTGTAAACAGGCGTGTAATTAGTTTTGGTGATCAATAGCGAAGTTTTGGGGAACACACCTATAAGATGGAAGCCCTTTTTCTTTCAAAAAAAATTCACTGATTGATCATATTTTTGAATTATGATTGATCATCTAGTTTTCACTGATCAATCACGGTGCTCGGAAATGCGGTCCATGTGGTCGCATATGCGACCGCATATGTGTATTCGATCACTTGACCGAAGCGCATATGCCATATCTGGTCAAAACGCATATGTGGTCTGCATATGTGGGATATGCGGTCGCATATGCTACCACCGCATAACTGATAGGATTCATTTAATCCATGACATGTTTATGACACATTAACTCGATTTTTTCCTAAGCAACTCTTATACCATCATTTACATTGATACATCTTCTCATTATTCTCGTATATGTTGCATTTGAGCATATAATCTAAGGTATTTTTTCTCATATCCATTTTTCTCATTGTTCCCAACACTTATTAATGAATTTTTTACTACTTTTTGAATTTTCTATCTAATGAAATTTATTCTAATTCTTCAAATAAAACATGAAATAATTAACTAGCAATCTAGCACTTTACATTTTTATGCTTCTAACAAGTTTTATATGCAAATACAATTTTCCCCTATATTTTGTGTCAATATATTTTGTCCCTTGGAGATACATATATGCGTATAATTCTGGGTGTTTGATTTGTATATCTATGATTATTCTTTAGCTTTTGTTATCTATAGGATCTATATATACATTAAAGATTTTCTTATAGAATTCGTGTGTTCCCTGTTGCATCTAAATTTGTATGTGTGTGTGTGTGTGTGTATATGCGTTAAATTCAAAATAAACAATAAAAACTAATCAATTTATAATATCATGCTTATATATCTTCTTGGTTATGTTATCTTATTTGAAACTTTTGATTTTGGATCTTGTTTGATCATCAGCTTTTTTATATAATCATATTTTATTGTTTATTTTATAACCATTTTAAATTAAAATATTATAAACTGCATAAATTGCATATACCTCTGTATACTCCATATACCCGCTTGCTCACTTTAGACCGCATGACCGAACGAATATCGCATACCGCATTTCTGAATCTTGATCAATCATATTATGGAATTCTGATCGATCATTAATTTTCAATGATCGATAAATGTTTAATATACCATTTCGTGATATTTTCCTTACCATTTCTACCTTCAAACACATGGAAATATGAGACTTGCAAATAGGACTACATACGTCACTTATTCAACACACAAGAGCGACATGTTCTCTTCTTTATGCTTTCTACTCTATACTATGAGAGAAAGATTCAAGAGCTATTTTATGTCATGTTCTTCACGCCTACATCTTTGGTGTTTTGTGATCAATTCTTACAAGCACACTCTTCGCTCTATAAGATCATTTTAGTTTTTGTCTCATATTCTTTATTGCATATTTATCTTTGATATTGAGATTAATAGGATTATTACTTGTATACGGTTGAGTTGATCACGTAATCAACTCAATTTATAATACAGTTTGTTGACTACATAAGCAACTTAGGTTAGTGGAAGACCCATGTGGGTCAAGTTGAAAGCTCGAGTAAGAGATTGTGGTCGTGGTTTTTATCCAGAAGTATTTCCACATTAAATGCATGTGCACTTGTGGATATATTGCTTCTCTTTTAGGGTAAATTACAATCTGGGTCCCCATCTATGGGTTCGATCCCAGAATGGGTCCTGATCTTTAAATTGTAACGATTCGGGTCCCAGGACCATTTCAGAAATGGAAATTTTGGGTTCATGACAATTATGCCCTTGTTGGGAAGGGAATGGGTGTTGGGTTCCAACTTTTAAATAAGGACATACTCGTCATTAGCCCCAAAAAGTTCCTTACATTAATGGTCCAATTTAAAGATCGGGACCCATTCTAGGATCAGACCCATAGATGGGAACCCAAATTGTAATTTACCCTGTCTTTTAATTAAAAGTGCTACGTAACATTGTTGTTGTGAGTTTATTATTTGCAGGGATCTGTGTCAACTGTCTGATCAAGCCGCACCCATTAGTCGATGTCCTGGGTACTAACATTTTGTAATAGTCTCATTCATGCATAAGAAGTTACATTCAGATGCACACATGGCAAGTATTTCAGGATCATTATTGAAAGGAAGCTCTGTAGTTCGTCCACTTCTTTTTAACAGGACAAACTACTACAGTTGGAAGACAAAGATGATGAACTTCATTATGCTTGGTTTGAAGCCAAATTCAACTAAGTTTCACATATGAAGACAACTTATGAGATATGGAAATGTTTGGAGACTACGCATGAAGGGACAACTAAGGTGAAGGAATCTCGTTTTCTAATATTTGCACTTGAGTATGAAACATTCAAGATGCATAAAGGAGTGAACATAAAGGATACAAACGTCGCATTCACTGTCATAGTGAATTAATTGAGGAATTTTGGATGAACATTTCTACCCGAAAAACTTCCCAGCAAGATTATCATCTCTCTATAAGATGAGTGGGAACGCAAGGTCACTGCTATAAAAAGCGTTACACAAATTTCAGCACAACCATGTTGGAAGATCTTGTACGAAACCTTCTTGCGTATGAAAAAAATAGAGTAGAGGAAGAAATAAGAAGAAAAGTCAAAGAAGAATTTAGTTGATGCATACAATAAAGAATCAACTGATGGATAGTGATAGCGATGAAGATGTTGCATTCATGACCCAAAAGTTCAAGTCATTCTTCAAGAAGAGGAAAGGAGAAGGGAAATCAAATGGTTCCTATACGATAAGGTAGGACACGTAACGAAAGATTGTCCACAACAGCAATCGAACTTCAGACATGAAAACGAGTTCACGAAGAAGTCCAAGAAAAAAGCCATGCAAGCATTTTACGACCCTCTGTACATATGGTAACTTCTCAAACATACATCTATTCATCCCCAACATCATGGTCACTTTTGAAGTTCCCATCTCAACTTTATGTAAAATGGATAATAAAAAAGAAAATGAAAACTCAAAAATCATAAAGCCATTTATGATCTGTTGTATATGAAACTAATAGCACGACACAAAACTAGAACACCAGACACATCGGTAATAGCAATCACTCTGAACTTTGGTGGTCAAACATCTCTGGGATTTCCCCGAGATTTGGATTTGAGATGAAATCTCAATGTTCGAGTCACTATACGTGGAACGTACAATCGCCATGTACGTATCTCCAAGTATTCGCGGAGAAAGCGCATTATTCTTGAAAGAGTTCAAGAATAATTCCATTGATGATTTATGTATCTAAGCATTGGAAAATTGATAATTAAATGTGATTTAATTATCATGAATAATGTGGATGTAATTCATATTATTTAGATGCATGAGAATGATGACTTAAGATAATTAAATGTGATTTAATTATCAAGGATATGAATAATGTGGATAGCACTATCCACATTAATCAAATATATATAAATATGATTTATAATATATTAGAGAGCGCTAATTGTAAATAGTATTTACAAGTTGATTGTTGATGTGGATTGGATTCACATTGGATGATTAATTGAAAATATAATTTATATTTTATTTTGGATGTGAATATCCACATTATTCAATGTCATGATTACAATATTCATAAAATTAATTTGGAATTATTTTTGTGGATTTTCGTGATGCGCTTAAGTTTCACTCTATATCCTTCAACTGGCTCGGTGCATGGAAGTGGAACTGGTGGGGATGAACCCTTTAATGCCCAATGATGTTTGTTTCATGTAATGGTGTGAGGTTTGGGCAACCGGAAAAGCAGAGAATTGTGAGCTCGTTCCTGAATGCTTGGCTTGCTTATGTGGTTTGGCTTTAGGAAACAAAATTGGAGGACACATACTTGTGGAGGTCGATTTCTGGGGCTAAATAAATCGTAAATCTAATCTTTTCTCTTTTCATTGCATCTGAATTGCATTCAAATCAATGTGCAACATTTGGACTAAGATCATATTACTTCTCTACTGAGAGGAATCACTAAAATCTAGACTTGTTTCATCACTCCCTCGAAATGGATGTGTCATGGTCATACAATCGTTTTGATCACATCACCCTCAGGTATTCCTAATACATGTACATTCTGCATACTGGAAGACTTAGAATAAACCTGAAACTTAAGATCTCTTTTAGATTGTCTCCTTCAGGGTTTTATCATTAAGTTTCTCATTCGGTCATTGGGAGTTGGTATCGATCATATGCTTTCCAAAAGTATACATCATACCTACAAATTCTTGTCATACTTCCAATGGAAGACGATCATGCATGGAATTTGATCGGTCCCAATATCTCATGAGTGAGCTCATGTCTTCCGATTCATAAGTGAACATGTATCTCTTTGAGAGATCATATTACTTTTACCCTTGCATGCACACCAGCTCGTCGGTGTATAGACCTTGATTAGGCCATCAAATATCGGTTTGCCAAATGTACATATATAGACATATAGCAATACATCTGTCTCCGATCAGAGGATGCATGCATATATCATGACAGCATATAATGTAGGTCTTTGTTATCTCGATCTCGCTAAGTCAACTATTTGACCTAACTTATCAGACACCTCCAAATCGTTATTCCTATGCAGAGGACTACATCAAGAGGTCGGTCAGATATCAGACAAAAGAGAAAGGATTGTCATCTCCTGCTCAGGATGGAGATCATCTCTTAATAATCATTTAACGGTACTTGATGAGTCATCAATCTAACTTTTTATATATTCATCCAAGCACCAGCTTCTATGATTCAACAATTAAATCAGCAGTTATATGATCATTAAAATGGCCATGGTACATAACCCCAATTGTACTAAGGGACCTTTATATGCAAATTAATTATTTTTCATTTCAAATCAGGGAATGAATTGCAATAACATTTATTGCATAATAGCTTGTTGTGGGCTCACATGTCCAACAATCTCCCACTAACCTAAAGAGCAATTGAGGGTTAATCTTTAAGCCCACAATCATGTGCTAATCATAAGCTATTTAGAAAAAATAGCTAGGTAAGCAGATAAGTCACTCTGCGCCCGAGAAGACTATGCCAAGTCCTTTTATGGTACTTGCATATCTCCTATTAATATTGCGTCCATCCAATGTGAACGTTGCATCTTATGCAACCAATACTCAATTTTGTTAAAGTTGTTATTGTCCTTGACACTACAACTGAATAATTATTATAACCAGTATGTAATTTCTATTATCCTTATCAGAATGCTCTTATCCCCGAAGATCTCTATCTCTTAAGACTAAGGCCCATTCTTAAGTCTTATAAAACATATGCAGTTAAGACCTTTTCGATCACTATCTATAAAGTCTTAAGTTCTTGAAAATTAGACTTTGAGATCACTATCTTAAATGTCTTGTCCTCTTTGAAGATATTATTATTACAGCAATAAGTTTTTATCTCCATAGTAGGATTAGTAACAGTTTACTACACCCACTGTATAGCAGATATCTGACTTTTGTACACATCTAGCATACACAACGCTTCTCATAACTGATGTACAAGGGCAAGCAGTTTTAACATTCACTTCTTCAACTCTTTGAGGTGTTATCCCTTTTAGATAGGTTAGTACCATATATTAAGGGAAGAAAGTCTTCCTTGGAATTTCCACAAAAATGGAACATGTTCAAGGTGTACCACTATGTGACGGTCCCAATGTCCTCTTCATTTTGTTTCTGAATATTGTCAGAACTTAGATCTAAGAGGTATCCTTGAGATAATATATCAAGGTATGGAAAAACCAGATTATGAAACACTTATTCCGATCCTTATATCATTCCAAATGATTAGGATATTATCTATATTTAGCATGATGAACACAATGGCACTCCCACTAAGCTCCACATGGTTCATCAAGATTTTATCTGAAATCATAACATTTATAATTTCATCAAATCCAGTGTTCCAACTATAAGAAGCTTATTTGAGTCCATAAATAAAATTCCTTATGCTTGTATACCTTGCATTTCTCATCCATGAAGCCATGAGGCTACTTCATATGAATATCCTTGGTGAGGAATTCATAGAAGAATGCAATTTTGACTTCCATCTTGAAGATGTCACAGTCAAGTTATGTAGCCATAGTTAGCAATATTCTGATGGGTTTAAGCATGGTCACTAGAGAACAAGTATCATCGCAAGCAATGTCCTCTCTGTGTATAGCTCTTGGCTACGAGTCATGCTTTGAAGGTCTTTACCTTCTCATCAGGTTCCCTCTTTCTCTTGAAGATCCATTTACACCTAACAGGTTTTACCCTTGTAGGTGGATCCTCGAGGGTCCATATCAACACTTGTATATGAAGTCTATTTTTGACTTTATTGCCAGCATCCATCTCTCCATGTCATGATCCTCAGAAGCTTCATCATATGAAGTCAGATCATTGTCAGACTTATCTGACACATGGAATCCATACCCTTTAGGTGGTCTCACCACCCTCAAACTAATTTAAAGAGATATGAGTGTTTTATCTTTAATTGTCCTTTTAGTTTCTGATTTCAGGAGCCTCGTTATCTTCTCAAGATTCAATGAATTCCTTTACTTCATTTTCATCTTGATTCTCAAGAAAGTCATCATCTAAGAATCATATCCTTATAGATGAAATCTTTTAGAATCTCAAGGTTATAAAGTAGATATCCAATACCATCCTTTATTTTCTTAATGAAGTAGCACTCGTTGGTGCTACATTCCAGCAATCTTGCATCCAAGATATGGTTATGGATCAAGTAACCCTAAATCCTCAAGTGTCCAACACTATGTTAGGTTCCAAACCATAGCTTTTGAGGATTTTCTAGTTCAAATTTACATGGAATCTAGTTAAGGATGTATAATGTAGTCTATACTACATATATACTTGAAACTAAGATGTAATTATGCTATATTCATCATTGATAAAATCATGTCACACATGATCTAATTGCATCTCCCTACAACTCTATAGAATTGAGGTGTATTACGAGGTGTGAGATAGGAATGATATTCCTTTCTCCATGAGGTATTTCTTGAATTCATCTAATAGGTATTCGCTACCTTGGTTAGATCAAATTCATTTCATCTTTCTTCTAACTTTGGTTCTAAACCAAAATTGTGAAATCTTTGAACATTTAAAAGGCTTCTAAGGTGAAGGGAAGAAATCTCATATCACAAAAATCATCAATTGATACCGCATATCATTAATGTTTATTATGATACAGATGATCAATATATATCAATATGTATGAGATCTTGAATGCATCGGCATCTTACATCATTCCTAGAGAATGGTGCATTGGCCATTTTTTACTTTGAATACAATATTCATGTGTGTCTAAGATTTGAAATTTCAGACATCCTAAAGTTTCATCTCTTACTAGTATATTGATCTCATGGACAGACATATATCGAAGGCTTAATGTCAGATCATTGTCAAATGATCTTCGTCATCTTATTGATCTTTTAAGGTTTAACCTTCAGTATTTAGAAATGTTAATGGACCATTCATTAATTTTCTAATTTAGTAGAGTTCTCTGGATGTTAGATTACTATCTGAAATGTATCCATCATAACTCTTTACGATAGATCTATTCCAGAATTCATGTTTATTTCCACTATTTAGAAATAAATAATGAGTGTACTTTAATATCTAGGTCATAGAGACATTCTCTAAGACTAAAGGTTTTCCCTTTGAAAATATGAAGTCAATCTATCAAACAAAGACTGTTGCAACAATTGCATCAATATCCATGTGGATGACTATTAAACCTTAAGATCAAATTTTCTAGTCTTATAAAATATATGCAACCAATTGCAAGTATTATTAGAAGAATGAGATATAATTATTAGACTTTTATCTTATATAATAAGTCAATTTCAATGATGATATGTAGATATATAATATTCCGATGCACTATCCGAGTCCTTCTCTAAGGATGTTAGATAGTCTGGATAGTCATAAGATCAGTACATCGACTTGTTGTAGTATTAGCATTCATCCAATTCTTTGGACGTCATATGTGTGGAAATTACATAAGTATAGTCAACTCTTTTGACTTTCCTTCTCACATGGGTTAGACACATGCTTCCACTGCACTCCCTTCATCTATAAATAACCACTGCTTACGACAAATGATCTCTCGTTTAAATTCAAAAGATTTCAATATAAGAGTATTTCAACATTTATACATGCTTCATTCAATTCATATAATACGAATATTATGAAGCTTCATGCTGATTAGAGTATAGATAGTAGAATGATGACACTCATCATATCTACATCCATTTTAACTCTTAAAGGCTTTGATTCAGGCAGGTACTCAAACATTTTGAGTACATCATCTCTTATCGAACCACCATTCTGCATAATGCAGTAAACCATATCACTATGATTAAATGTCGAAAGCGCATATGTATGCCAAAATGTTTTATAAGATTTTATAAGGATTTTTAATAATTACGATCATCATCGACATGATACTTCTAAAGCACATTCGATGAGAGATCAAGACTGTAGAGACATACGAACCCAAGGTTGTTGTCTTATTGTCTATTTAATTATCATTCCTCATTATTGTGAGGAAACTTGCACATTGCAACCACATACATTATGTGTCCAACTGCAAGTACTACATCTTGATCGTGGATACAATTCATGATATTTAACTGATTATTACGGAGTATAGTTTAGAGTGGATTTAATGTAAGTTATCTGAAATAAGATATATTTACATAAATGCATATTTTACTTTGATTAAGGATTTTTATATCAAAGTTGTCTTGTTTTGTCAACTCTGAAAGTCCTTTATTCATTTTCAACATACTTATCATTATATCTCAAGCAAGATCTGAGATCTCCTTTCTTACCTTTGTTACATCCCGATAATATGAGAAACTGTAACTCGGATAAAAAGAAGTGGGAACTCATTCTGCCTTACAAGTCCAACTTGCATTCCCAACGCTCTTTAACATCTGGGCCCACCACCCTAAGACGATGTTGACCCGTCGTTAATTGAACCAACCGTCAATTGGAATAGAACTTGATATGCGTAATCCAATATCGCCCCAATAATATGAGGAGTCGCTATTAGGATCATTACGCATACGGCCTTACTCTTTCGAAAAGAAAAGAGCCTGATCCATATGCACTTGTATGTAGGAACTGTCACTTCGGACAAGTGTCTCCTATATACAATCTATGGCGACGGAACCATTCGCCTTGACAAGAGACCATGGATGTCACTTATTTGATCCTCCATATCATATTCAAATTTTAAATAACTATAATGAATTATGTTCACATAATTAATTCTTCCAAGGGAAATATTACTCTACTTATAATAGAGTGTTTTAATTGAATATAATTAATTTAATCATATTAAATCAATTATCAATCCAATTTAATCAACCAACAAATAATCTTGATTGTTACTTGAAGGAATGTATAATCTCAAAAATACATACTATTCAAATTTTAATAATTAAAAAAATACCCCAAGATCATTTAAAGCATTATCCTTTCCTTACCCGTTGTCATGGTCAGTATGCATAAGATATGAGACAGACCGTCCACGAAGCAACCTGCTACCCTAACAATCCCTAACTAGACACCATATCTACCTCAGGTCAGAATAATGTGATTTGATCATTTTGTATTTGAGATGATATTCGGCCTTTTAACCGGAATTATACCATATAATATTTATCAAAACCATTTTGATCAATATTATAAGGATATTTGCTAAACAAATCCTCAATCCTATTTAATTAACAATGTTTTGTATGTAGAGATTGTCCTACAACTATTGTAGGATAAATTACGGTTTGCATGAAACATACATTCAATGGCCTGTGATGATTAATCAATTATTCATAATCATTAGGCATCATAATTAATCCAGGCAAATTCATAATTTTCATGATTTCCATTGAATTACAAACACATTAAGCAAAGAGATTTGATGATTTAATCATCTTCCGACCTACCTCCACTGAATATGGAATATTTAGAGCAAGTGGAGTCGGAATCGGGCGAAACAAATTCGAATGGTTTGCTGGTTTGATTCTCTACTTAATCGAAGTATTTATTTCATATTTCATGATAGGAAATAGTAAGCAAAATTAATTTTCTTACAGATCTGTGAATACATGCAAAACAACTTTCATGGCGGGAATTCTTCGAATCATTTTCATGCACTTTTGGTATCAAAATTATGTTACTATTTCTGGGACATATTTAGACATTCTAAATACATTTTAATTACCAAAAACACATCCAAACAGTGGACAAACAGTAGGTTTTAAATTTAACGAAAAATCGAGTCGATGCAAGAAAACATCTTTGCATTTTATATTGTTTGGCGAGGTGATGTGGCACGACATTGTGCACGTGGAGATGGAGTTTCTTACAAGGAATTAAAGTTTTGAGAAGCTCAATTGGGTCATGGTCTTTCTTTTGTTGAAAAGGGTATACTGCTATCTCGGTCGATCTATCCGATTGTGGCAAAGCTTCTTGCTAACTGAATCAGAGGGGAGATGTTGTCAAACATCAGCCCTTTAGGCGACGATTGTTTCACAAATCAATTGTTGATATGAATTTCATGTTGTTAACGAAAGACATGTTGATATGTTGATGTGGAAGGTGAATTTCTCCAAGACCTATGACAGCATAAATATATAACTTCCTGCAGAATTCACCACGCAAGAGGGGTGTTATCAAGGTACGGATTGCATGAATGAAGTGATATGCAACGAACTCATCATTTTCAATTATATTAATGGGCAACCAAGGGCTCTACATATGCATCCCTTCTTTCTGTTGTTGTGATGAACAAGCATATTGTTGCTACCCAGTTAGCGGTTCAGGGTGGCTGCTTCAAGTGCTACACAAATTTTAGATCTTTATACCATTATAGTATAGCAATGACATTTTTCTTATGAGGGCTCGTGAGGCCACGAGGTTGACGATCATGCTCGAGATCTTTCGAGGTTTTCGGGTCTGTGTATCAATAAGGAGAAGTCGCAATTAATCATGTTTCTCATAAATGAGGAGATTGTTTTGACTTCCGAGGACGTGTTGGTCACTTGTTGAGATCTTCTGCCCAATATCATACATGGGATTCCCTTGACAGTTGGAGGCTCCATACTGAGAGTTGGTTTCTATTAGAGCAGATGGAGCGTAAAATGGTTGGTTGACGATTCATGTTTGCTTGTCAATGTATATCTTGTCAATGAAGACTCATCAACAACTGAAGAGTTTGATGTGGAGATTCTTTTGAAACATTTTTGGGTAGGAAAGCAAGAGGATGGCCCCGACATACTGTATGTAAAATCTAGACAAATGAAGGGTGGTTTAGGTGTTCTTCCTCTACAGGAGATTAACAAGGCATGCAAGTGAAGTAGGTGGTGACAATCCCGAGAGAGAAGGAAGAGTTGCTTTATCGATTTGTATGTGACATTTACTGTATTACTATTGGTTTTGACGTGACCAAGGTGAAGGTACGGCTGCCCTCAAATTTTTACATGGGCTTTTATTTAGTGATGCCGAACATGGCGTCATTTTTTGTGCCGATAGAGGGGAGGGACCGTTCCTTCCAGTTTCGGTATGACAATTGGAAGGAGTTGGGGGCTTTGTGTAACAGGTTCCTCCAGCTTTTTAGTTTTTACATTGGTTAGGGATAAGGAGACATCGGTTGCGAACAGTTCATCTACCTCAACGGTTACTAGTGGTGCATGGGTGTTTGTTTTCTCTACGAGATTCTCAGAGTAGCTGCACTGTAAAGTTTGGACAAATGGATCTGGAGGCTAATTGAGGGCCCCACGAAGGCAAGTGGCCAGTTGGCGTGGTACAATTAGTTCTCAATAAAGAAGGCATAGAAGTCTTTGATGATGTAGTCAACTTTTGGGGATACATTTAGCTAAGGCTTGTAGACTGATGTGGACATTGTGAACGTCGGTGAAGGTCAAGATCTTTATATGACAGCTCCAAATGAAGAGGTTGATAATGAGTGTTTTCAAGGAACATTTTATTCCAAACATTGTGATTTCCTACCTCGATCGCCAGATAGAGGATGAGAATATTAGCCATTTATTGTTCCGGTAATGATATCGGAGAGAGATTTTTTAGGACAACTAGAATGGAGCAGTTAGACATCTCAAACCTGGACCAATTTCGATATAGCTTTAGGACCGCAAATTATTGACCTAGGGCAGGGACGGCAAAGAGAATTACATATTGTATATTATTTACCTTGTCAGGGATGTTATACTCTTTCAATAAGTGAGACATCACGTCAATAATGGTTAGGCACATGCATGTTTCTTGATTCAATCATGATTGACATATTTGTGTTAGTTTGTGTGCTAATAAGAGTTTACGGTGAACAACAAACAAGTGTGAATGCCCTTAGCTTTTTCAAAAAAGAAGACTTGACAAATTCCAATGATTTCCTGTCTACGAGCGCACTTCGATGGGATTGCCTAAATGTCCTATGCTTCCCTACCAATCATTCACCCTCGCTGAAAATTAACATAGTTTGGTTATGTGAAGCTTCACCTACTTCTCACCATCTTTAGACTCTTTTTTTTAGGCTCAAAAAAGGGGGAGACACTCTTTGGTGTTCGTCCCAAAAATGTATAAATGGAAAATAAAAAAGGTAATTACAACAAAATGGAGAAGGAAGAGAAAAAAGTGAAGAAAACCCAAAAGAAGAAAAGAAGAAGCAACCGAACAACACCAGCCCAGCAAAACAAGGCCCAACGCCTACACAGATAGTCACCAATAAAGCGCGAGCAAAGGATAAGAGTATTTTCCCGATAGAACCGCTGACCGGAGAAGAGAGCATCGTTCCTTCCCAGCCAAATGCACTACAGTCTTGCAATGGGGGTCAAGAGATCCCGCCTATCACTGTTCCTGTTGTTCCGAAGAATCTCGCAAAAAGCAGAAAGGTTGTCCGAGCTCGCCCAAGGCAAATCGTCCCAGATCCCACAAACCAACTGGTACCCGAAGAAAAGGTGATCAATAGTTTCCTCCTCCGAATAACTTCCTAGACTCATAACTACTACCAAAATAACTTCCTTATCTATAGCCGAGGTTCAGAAATGTGGTATACGAATTCGTTCCGACAGGTCATCGCATAGCGAATATGCGATATGCAGGGGAGTGCGAAAGGAATATGCAAGTTGGTGCGGTTTTGCAATTCTTATTTTACAATAAAATGTATTCATTATTAATGTTCCATTATTCAAAAAATAGTATAATAATTCAAGATTCAATAATAAATTTTAAGGTAAGCTTACATATTTATGAAAAAATGATAAGAAAACCTATAAATATGACTTTCTCCTTAATACACATTGCAAAGAGTATTAATAAAAATAAGTATTTAAAATAATAAAATGATAAAGTCTAAGTTATGCATTAACTCTATCTAAAATGCAGGTTGAATGCGCCATGTATGCAGGCTAATATGCGCTTATGCGGATTAAATTTGCAGGATATATCATATAATGCACTACAAAGAGAACGTGGTTAACGTGGTTTAGCCCGCCTCCTATATAAGCATACATGGTTGCATGTGGTTCATGTGATTACATTCATGAATATTGTTTATAGCATGTTGATGTTGTGAAAGGGACAGTATTCATTTTTTAAAGAAGAAGCATTGGTAATTGTGGAAGACTGGAGGTCAATTATGGTCAATACTACGACCATCTTTCTGAAACTCCCAACATCTAAAGTGGACCTTGTTATAAAATATGAAGAATGCAGAAGCGATTGATAAACAGAGCATAAACAAGAAAGATAGAACATAGAACACCATGATTTTACGTGGAACCCTACTTCGTGAGGAGCGGGATGAAACCACGAGAGAAGCCCTCAAAAGGGCGTGTTTTTCTATTGCTTTTCTCAATGAGTACAGGAGGTCTGGGGCTCCTTATATAGCCTCTCCAGAGCCTCCAAGTCCCACCACTAGGCGGTGTGGGACTAAACACTGGATGGGGTAAATGGATCTTCTCCAGGATCTATTTACCCTGCTACAACTCAATATGGTGCATATACGAATACTCCAACACTCCCCCTCAAGCTGGAGCATGCAATGCTCAGCTTGGACAAACAGAAAGAAACTCAACTCAACGCTACAGGACACTACGGACAATATCAACCCAACGCGCACATTGCTGCAGTCGAGGACGTTGCTTCTCATGCCGTGCAGGTGAGGAGGACGAACGGGCTGGAGTGTTAGTCAACTGAAGACTCGGAATCTGACCATCGAGTCTGAAACTGCGCCTGAAGTCTCCTCGTCGGAGAACTGGGTCTCTCTCATCTGGCTCAAAGAATGGTGCTCTACTCTGGAGTACCTATGATACCACATGAAAACCCTTGCCCTCAATGGCATAGGGAATGGTCCTCTGCTCTGGAGTCCCTATGACTCACATGAAAACTCTAGCCTGACAACAAGAAGAATGACGGGGACCACGAAACTAAAGACCGCACACTTGTGCGTGTCTGAATTGCAGACTTAGAACAATGATCGTCGAGTCTAAAATCGAACTGTATAGTCTGATCATCTGGCTAGTCTGGAGACTGATATCTGAATCTGGATTCTGGATCTATACATGTGACTCTACATATATACTCCCCCTTTCTCCCATACTTGTCGGAAAATATGGACGTCGACCAAGTTGGGAGAAGACAAAGAGATACATAAATGGGGGAAAATAAAATAAAATAAGCCGTGACAAGTTTTTTTCGACTTCTCAAATCATGAATTTGGTCGTTTCATTCATTTTTTTACGGCTCCCTTTTTTCGCATTTTTTTAAGCCGTCAACCCCTTTTTTATGGCTTTCCTCTCCATTTTTTTTGCAAAACTGTGCGTACGGCTTTTTTTTGGAAGTATAAGGCCCAACTGGGCCTATATACAACAATACCTTTTTTTTACCTTCGGACCTTCCCTATATTGTTTTTTTAGGGGCTCTCAAACAATAACCCATTTTTTTATAAAAAAATGTTGCCCGTCGTTAGGGTTCCCACAAGGGAACCCATAGAATAATGATGGCCCACGATGGGAACTTTCTTCGAAGCCGCCGCCACTGGGGGAGGCCCTCGCATGAGAGACGGCGTCGTGATGAAGCGCGACCTGCGCTGGAGAGACGCGCGGGGCCAGAAGCGGCAAGAGATGCCGCCGCACTGGCTGGAGGCGCTCTTTGCGTCTGGGCGATGCGCGCCTGGGGCTGAGAGCCGTGAGGGGCCGCCGCCGTTGAACCCTGCTCCAGCCGCATCTGAGGGAGGTGCACCTCGCGCGGGGTCGTTGTCGCTGGAGCTTGGGCTGCGCCGCCGCAGGGTGTGCGGCGATGGAGGAGAGGCGCGAGATCCTGGAGGTGCCCCCTACGTGCCTAGAATCGTTGGAGCAACATCGGGCTCGCGCAGGAAGGGCTATGTGCGGGCCTAGAGGGTGCGCGCTGGGGGTGTATGATGCAGCTAGGGCACGCGCACTTGGGAGAGGGCTCCACATCGTGAGGGCTCGCCTGGGCTCGCGCTCGATGGGACTCTGTCGTGGCTTACGATCTGGAGGAGTACACACAGGGTTGTGTCTAGAGAAGGCATCTGGAGATGAGAAAATCTCATGCCTCCTGCGCGAGATCGGGGCTTCAGCCTTGGGAGCGCTCTATGTTGTGCGCGTAAGGAAGAGGAACACGTTGGGAAGAACACGATTGAAGAGCTTGGATCATAGCTTCTTGATTAGGGTTTCGTAACCCTGGGACCTGGCACCCTTCATTGACGCAGAACGAAAAAAAATCCCCAATGACAAACACAAATCAAATCTTCTCTCAGATTGATTCTCGAATCATAAACAAAAAATATAATGAAAATCCGAGAATCGAACCCGCTCTGATACCATGTTATAAAATATGAAGAATGCGGAAGCAATTGATAAACAGAGCATAAACAAGAAAGATAGAACATGGAACACCATGATTTTACGTGGAACCCTACTCCGTGAGGAGCGAGAAGAAACCACAGGAGAAGCCCTCAAAGGGGTGTGTTTTTCTATTGCTTTTCTCAATGAGTAGAGGAGGTCTGGGGCTCCTTATATAGCCTCTCCAGAGCCTCCAAGTCCCACCACTAGGCGGTGTGGGACTAAACACTGGATGGGGTAAATGGATCTTCTCCAAGATCCATTTACCCTGCTACAAGTCAATATGGCGCATATACGAATACTCCAACAGAACTGATAAACAAGTGTCTGGTAATAATAAAATTATTGAAATTCCATTATAAAACAACAACAAAGCCTTTTCCCACATTAAGTAGGGTCGGCTACATGGGTTCTTTGCCTCCATTCAGATCTATTTTGAGTTAACCTCGAACTTAGATCAAAAAAACTAAGATCCCTTCGTATAGTCTCATTCCAACACTTCTTGGGCATTCCTCATCCTCTACCGGCTCAACATCATAGAACTCGCATCTCCTAATTGATGCATCATCTGACCTCCTTTGCAAATGGCCAAACCACCATAAGCAATTTTCTCGCGTCTTATCTTCGATCAAAGCTACACTAACTTTCCTTCTGATTGCATCATTCTGAAACCGATCTTCACGTGTGTGTCCATACATCCATCTTAGCATTTTCAATCCTACCATTGCCATCCTCTACACATGCCTATGGTTCGCAGGCCAACATTCAGATCCATAGAGCATAGCAGGTCTCACGGCTGGTTTGTAAAATTTTCCTTTGATTTTCAAAGGAATTTTCTTATCACAAAGAACAATAAAGGCAGTACCCACTTAATGGTCTAGTGGTAGTATAGTGTGTCTTCTACACAAAAGACCAAGGTTCAAATCTCGCTCTTACAGGGGTTGCGTTAAGTAGTCGACGGCCAACGTAAAAAATAGTCGAATCTTTCAACATGGATTTGAGCAAGAATCCATGTAGCCGACCCTACTTATAGTGGGAGAAGGCCTAGTACATTATTAGAGAACAGTAGAGGCTCCTCTCCACTTTAGCCAACCTACATCTATTCCATTAGTCACATCTCTATCAATTTCCATGTCATGTTGCAAGAGATCAAAGTATCTAAAAGAATCGCTTTCCTAAATATCATCGTCACCAATTTTCACCCTGATTCCTTCGCCATCGTTTCCATCAAAAGTACACGTCATATATTTAGTCTTAGCCCTATTTATACAAAATCCTTTAGTCTCCAATTCATCTCTCCAGACCTCAAGCTGCTCATTTTTCCATCTATAGTCTCATCAATCAACACAATATCATCAGTGAATAACATACACCAAGGTATCTCATTCTGAATGTAACTTGTCAACTCGTCCATAATCAAAGTAAAAAGGAATGCAGTCAAAGCTGAACCTTGATGCAAACCAGTGTTGATGTCAAAATAATTAGCCTCCCCAGACTGGATCCTTGCACAAAATAAAGCCGTATCATACATATCTTTTATGAGGTTAACATGTCGAACATGTACTTGTCTCTTCTCCAAAACTCTCCATAATGTCTTCCGCGGGACAGAGTCATAAGCATTCTCCGAATCAATAAAAATCATATGGAGGTTCTTCCTTTTAGCTTTATAAATCTCCATCATTCTCCTCGACAAGTAAATGGCTTCAATAGTTGAACGACATGGCATGAATTCGAATTGATTTTTTTTACCTAGGGAACTTGCCTCGATCTTCTTTCAATAACACGTTCCCAAATTTTTCATAGTGTGACTCATCAGCTCGATAACTCTATAATTTGAACAATTTTAAATGTCTCCTTTGTAGGCACCACGATGCTTCTCCTCCAATCTTCAAGCATTTTCTTTCTTCGTTAAATAACATTGAATAAATTTATAAGCCAAGTCAAACCATGCTCACCTAAAACTCTTCATACTTCTATTGGAATATCATCAGGTCATACACCCTTCCCAGGTCTCATAACCTTCAAACCCTCCTCTACTTCCTTCCTTTGTTTTTGTCTATAACTCGCACGATTCAAGTAACTTTCACTACTAGCTAGATCTCCCAAAGTGATCTATATATTTCCCTCCCCAGTGGAAAGCTTATGGAAATAATGCTTCCATATAGTCTCTATATCCTTCTGAATAACATGTGTGTGACCTTCCTCATCCTTAATGCATCTCACTTGAGAAAGGTCTTTGATCTTTCTTTCTCTTGCTTTGGCCAACCCGAATATATCCTTCTGGCACTCTTTAGTATCGAGATTTTTGTACGAAACTTCATAAGCTTTTGACTTAGCCTTGTTTCTCTTATAACCTTCTTTGCTTCCTTCTTCACTATTTTGTTGTTTGTGGCAATTTCCTCTATTATATCCTTAGACATAGCTTTAAAGCATGCTCTTTTATTTTTGAGCTTCTCTTGCACCCCTCCACTCCACCACCAAGACTCCTTTTAGAGCTCCTCCCTTCGATTTCCCTTGCATCTCTTTGGCCACCCTTCGGATACAAGATGCCACTGTTGCCCACATCTCTTTTGCACTTCCGTTACAATCCCAAGATAAGTCTTCTAAAACCTTCTCCATGAAGCTTGATTGTTTCAATTGAAGATTCCACCATCTAGTTCTAGTGATCTTGGAAACCATCAGCTTCTTTACGAGTCCTTTTATTTGCACAACCATGACTAACAAGTGATGTCGGAATGTCAAACTCTCTTAGGATTACTTTGCAGTCTTTGCAACACAATCGATCTCTTCTCCTCAATGCAAAGTAATCTAATTATATTCAAGTCAGTCCACTCTTATAAGTAATTAAATGATCCTCCCTCTCCTTGAAGAGAGTGTTTGCTATGAAAAGATCATAAGCTATTACAAAATCCAGAATGGCTTTTCCCTCTTCATTTCTATCTCCGAAGCCATGTCCTCTATGAACATTAACACATCCTGAAGCACCCTTTCCCACATGTCCATTAAGATTTCCACCTAGGCAATATCCTCTTCATTTCTATGTCCATTAAAATCTAGTTTAATCCTTTCATTTAAACCAATTTGCGGGTTATAAACTGAGATGATATTCAGAATTTCTTTTTCGAGCACTAAAAAATGTACTAAGCCTTCTCCCACTATAAGTAGCGGCTACATGGATTCTTGCTCAAATCCATGTTGAAAGATTCGACTATTTTTACGCTGGCCGTCGACTACCTAACGCAACCACTGCAAGAGTGGGATTTGAACCCTGGTCTTTTGTGTGGTAGACACACTGTACCACCACTAGACTATTTTTTCGAGCACTACTTTTAGCAAAATAGTCTGATCCCGAATTTTTGCATCTCAACCACATAACCCTTCAATCCTTATGAACCATCACTCCAACACCATTTCTGCCCTTATATTTACCTGAATACTAAAGTTTAAAACATGTCTTCTCGATCTCCCTTTCTTTCTCTCCAACTCATTTTGTCTCTTGGAGATATAGTATCCGAATCTTCCTTCCTTCCATTATTTCTAAACTCTATCAATTTACCTATCAAAGTGCCAATGTTCCAATTATCTATCTGTGACTTCCTTTGTAGCCTCTTTTGGGCTAACTTTACTCGTGTATGTCCATCATGCAAAAACCCTTGCAAATTTGGGACTGCATCTGGACGGTGATGCAGCGGAACTAGCTTATTTACTCGCATGCGTTGCTCATGCGAGAACCCTTGCATATTTTGAACTACATCCAGTCAGCGATGTAGTGGCCTTGCCAACTTCTCATTGCATTCGGACGATGCAACATATCGTTAGTAGAGAACGTCCCAACGAAATCTAGATGTTTGCTTAAATCCATGTTGAAAAGATCTGAACTATTTTAAGACAAATTCGTAAATAGTGTTCTTAAAAAAACATTATCTGTCTCTCTCGCGCTGGTTGTCGGCTACCTAATGCGCAACCCTCCTAAATTTACCCTCCTCAGTTGAATGTCCACTATGCATATAAAATATCATTTTAGCCCAGTTAGTAGTACTTAGTCAGATGGCCAGCCAACAGAACATGACTTGAAAGGCGAGTTTAGATAGCATTATCAAATTGGATCGGCCCTCTCCTTTGTAGCATAAACACAAAACTCCAGCGAGCCAACACCCAGAAACTCTATATGAGATAATAACCCTAAAGGAGTCAAGCAAAAGAAAGTCTAGAAAAAGGAGACCTCTCTCTTATCTAGGAAGAACAAGAGTCTTTCCCAAAGGAATTAAATGATGGAGAGAGAAAAGGGGGCATGTAATTCCCTTTTCACCGATCATCAAAAACCCAAGCAGTACCTAACTTCCTTTTGCTGTTATGCACCTAGACTGATTCGGATCTACAAGTACCCTGCAATCATTCGTATTCATTTATATACCATATTACTGCTAGGCCTTTTTCAAAATGCTTTCCTGGCCATATACCAAATACCCCTATAATAGTCTCCATTAGAGTGGATTTTGACAAGCAAAACTCATAATCAAATTTTCGACGTGGTTCCAAACTAAATGAAATAAATATACTCAGAATCTTGAATTATGCATCGAGCTATGTACTTAGGAACTAAAACCCATTTCTTCACCAATTGTCTTAGCACTTGTCATCGATAACTGGCCAAAATCATATTGTTCAATCAAAAACTTCCTCATCTAATATTGAGCAATAGATCTCACCGGTGTCTGAAATATCCACCACACATATTAGCAAGTCGCGGCAATCATGTGCAAGTTAACCAAACCACACAAGAGCAAGAATTCGATGCTCTATAATACCCATCTCCGATAGTTGCAGATAAGGATGTCTTAGTGTCCCTTCTCCTTCACCAAGATACGCTACATCACCCGCTCCAGCACACTCATCTCCAGGGCTTTGCCTATGTCCAAACATAACTCCCCCGTTAGCTTGAAATGCCACCACTGTAATACTTATTTTAGTATCGTAATCTTTCCTTCAACTAGATGGGCTTGAGTGAGGAAACATCAAATTCCTAATTTATGTCTCTACAGCCTACTCGATTGATTTTTCACTGTGCACAAGTATGTTATAATCTTCTCAACTGTATCCTTGTTATGTCTCCTCTCACATATGTATATATTTCCTGAAAATAATGATATAGCAAAGCATTGCTTGAACTGTTCAACAGATTTGAGAACTAGCTCTTTTAAAAAGGGAATTCGATGAGGTCCTAATCCTTTCAAAGATATACTTAACATATATCTCCCCGTGCATATCATCATCACTTTCTCAGTGTAAGACCCGGTAAAAACTATACATCAAGCTAAATAAGGATGATAAAACCAAAGTTTAGAATTTAGTGAAAAAACAGTCACAGTAGAGTTCAATTTAGTCCTTCACATAATACAAGGTTTGCAAGTGAACTCCCAAGAAGTGACAATGTGCCCAACTTCATCCTGAATCGCATAAGAAAAAGAGCTAGCACAAATGAAACAACCTGGCAAGCATTACACTGCTTAATATGAAACCATATTCAACTAATGTAATTTCCTTGATCCATGAATAAAATCTTTAGGTTCTTTCACAACATGTTGCATGAAATTTCAATGAATAAATTTATCAATTAGCTACTAAAAAAACGAAATAGCACTTATAGTTACTACTTTGTCAATGTACAAAGAACACACCTCCTCGTACTTGTAATCCCTGTCACTACCTTCCCATGGATAATGTATGCCTCCTAGAACAATTCCCTCTCCTTCTTCATCTTCACCAATTTGATCTCCTAAAAATTAAAAATTACAAGTTGTTGATGTGCACGTGAAATTTTGTTGTTAACATCCAAAAAATGAATAAAACAAAAAAGAAAACGCTACAATCCATATAGAAGGTTAATCTACAGTGCATTTCATTATTTTAAAAAAACTAACCATGGCATAACAACAGAACTTACCAAGAATCTCCTCATCATCTTGGTTTTCTTCAATAAGGAAATCGGTTTCAACCTAAAAGACACAAAAATTATTGCCAGGGTATAATAATGCCAATTGAAGAGAAGACTGTGATAAAGAAGACATTACCGCTTTCTTCTTCTTCTTCTTTAACCCGACAAAGCTAGTCTCAAGCCCCTCGGAAACTGAAGGCCATTAATACGGTTACAAAAAACTGCAGGAAGATTAACCATGCATCACTTTAAAGATTCAAGATTCTATACCTGTCAAACTCTCGGTCTTTTCAGCCAACTTTTCTACCTCCTCTCCAGGTTCTTGAATCACGACCTTCTTCTTTTTCTTCTTCTTTGTAGGATCAAATGGTGCAAGCTGCACAGAGAAAGCAACGCATCATGCTAGGGATGCAACCAGTGCTAAGTGGTAATGGGAAAATTAGAAAGCGATGATCAACGAACAAAATGTCTGCTCATAACTGGTATCAACTAATATAAATTCTTGTCTTGTGCTCAATTAGCTTAAGTTATGAACCAGCTCCATCTTGGAATTCATATGTAATGTCCCTGGCCTAGGCTATACCAAAACATTAATGAAGAAGACTGTCCATGACAACTTGTTTGAATCAACTCAAGTAGATCTAATGGCAACCATCAAACAACGTTTATGCCCAAGTTGACAATAATAATCATCCACTCTTATAACTACTCACTTTTTGTGAGTTTCCGATGAGGGAGTATTACAACTACTCTTACTTATATTTGCAATCTCATTTAATGGTGATTGCACATTCATAGGTAATCATTTCTGCCTATCTCTTCACAAGGGAGGTACCATTTTTCCAATAGTCCTTTTGATGCGGCAGATGATTAAGAATTAGGGCAAAATTATGGTTTGTCATCCATTTAATTTTGTCCAGTTAGGTTTAAATTAGGGGTTTTCATCCATCTGATTGGAGTCATTAAGGGAGTCATCTTAATTTGGTCCAATCTGATT
Source organism: Ottelia alismoides (assembly GCA_037367405.1). Classification (NCBI taxonomy): domain Eukaryota; kingdom Viridiplantae; phylum Streptophyta; class Magnoliopsida; order Alismatales; family Hydrocharitaceae; genus Ottelia; species Ottelia alismoides. The sequence continues at coordinate 254,884 of JAZKJV010010422.1, read as the reverse complement.
CATTTGAATTTTTAGATAAAGAGATCGCATGTTGTCTCTAATTAGTTATTTCGATGAGTCAATTTAGGAGTCAAATAAGATTTTGATTTGATTTAAATATCTTTTCTTTCAATTTTTGCAATTCCACAACCTCTTATATAAAGGAGATAGTAGTTATTGTTTACGGGTAATTCAAGTTATAAGAAACTTTTTTGGAGATTTCTCCATTATCCCTCTCTCTCTTTCTCCTTCTCCCTACAACATCTCGATGTTTATTCTCCCAAATCTCATTCAACATTTTTTAAAATGAAAAAGAGCAATCACCATTTAGGTGTGCATTCAAAAAACTTCTCCATTAATTCACATGGTTATAAGTTTATGGCTATTAAAGCCAAAAATAATTGTATTAACCAGCTCTTAGCTGGTGTCGTGGCATGAGCAATTACATTTTTACCATAAAATATTTCCTAGCGAAAAACACACTCCATTTCTCGCAAGTGACATGGTCCAAATAACATCTACAATCTCGATTCTCTCTTCAATCTGACCTTGCTGATCGGACCCAATGGATTCCTATGAATTTGCAGCACTACCCGTTCTGATCAGCGTGTTCCCAAAGTTCTCCCAAACTACTACAGAGCTTGCACAGGTAAAGAAGAGGCGGTCTCTAAATGGCCTCTAAACACTAGCACAAGTAAAAACTGCTCACTGGAAAAAACACTCCAATTCGTCTCCCATCATCAGCCTCACACGCCTTAAAAGTTAGAGAAATACTTGAATCTTGTAGGCACCTTCCGCTTCCATAATCTCTTACAATCAACAACATAACCGTTTGGATAAAAAGGCATTGATTCCGTCAGGCTCTTGTAGGCTTTCTGGACAATGAACCTTCCATCAGCCCAACACCAATATTCGCACCCCTGCGAAGGCCCCTCTCAATTTTCCTAGGTCTCTAACATCATAATAAGTTCACCCATACTCTGATCTGGCAAATTCGATCGAAAAGTTGCGCAAAAGGAAGCACCATCCCAGGCCTCAGCCACTGTACAATCATGGTCATTTGCGAACACCATCAGGATGGCGAATCTCTCCCCAAGTATCTTTGTCTCTCTACAAATCGTCATGTGAGATTCAACAACATTTAGAAGGTATCAATGAGGAGATTTTTACATTCTTCTTTTGAGCAAGAAATAAAAGGTATGGCCTTAGTTAATTGAGAAATTATTTCTCAGCAAACTATATCCCATCCTATGATCTTAGGGTAATCACACTACAAGATATGAACAAGGCACTTTTAATGAAATGGATGGTTTACATCTAGGGAAAAAATGAAGACCTTACGAATAGTAAGCTGAAGGACATGGAATGGTGGCCCTTGTCGGACAAGATGGAATGGAAGTTTGCAGCTTCTCGGACAAGATGAAATGGAAGCTTGCACGACGGGAAGCATTATGTCCATCAGGAGGACTTGTGCTGGGAATGGGAAGCATTATGTCCATCAGGAGGACTTGCGCTGGGAATGGGAAGCATTATGTCCATCAGGAGGACTTGCGCTGCTAAAGTCAGTACTATCAACAAACCCAATTTTTCCCCTCTCTGTCTCTACAAATAGCCATATGAAATTCAACAACGTTCAGAAGGTATCATGGGAGATACTTCTGGTCCTCCATTATTACTCAGCGGCCTACACCCTGTGATCTTAGGGTAATAAGACTGCAAGATATAAATAAGGCAATGTTGATGAAATGGATAAGACTACAAGATTGGGGAAATGGTGCCGTCTCACGAGGGAACATTGAACATAGATCTCGAAGCACCTTGCAGGGGGCTCGAAGATCCCCTCAAAGAAATAACGATGTTTATATAGCATGTGTTAAGAAGTGGCAAAGGTTTTTATTATGCAAAGGAAATTTCTCAAAGGCATGAGTACTCTATGTCAAATTCCCTAAACTATTTTCTATGGAAAAAAACATGGCAATGAAAGATAGCTGGCCAAGGCCAATGTTGGCCCTAGGGCTTGGGAACCAACTTGTATCTTCGGCTTTCTGATAAGAGGATAACAAAATTCTGAAACCTTTTTTTTCATTGAGACCAAAGGTTGGACCTTCAGGATAGCAGACCGCAATGATGAGTTGGAAAATTATATATATAGGCATATGACATGTTGAATATCCAGAATAATCAACATGACTTGGAGCTATGAGGGAATCCCACCTTATCTAGAATATTCAAGCCCTGCTTAGAGTAAAGGTTTTTGCATGGTTTATGAGAAGGGGAGGATTATGACTTGCGATTTTATAGTCGAACACAGTCAAAGACTACCTAATTTCCCAGCTCCTTTTTTAAAGGAAAAAAGGGCAGCCATCGTATAGGTGTGTGCCCATAAAAATTACACTCATGTGATCAGGTATTTTGCAAAAAGAAAAAAATACATACACCAACTCTTCGCCATGGATATGGTGTGCATCACAACATTTCAAGCATGGAATCAATCTTGGTGGAACACCACACCATTTCTCGTCACCCAAATTGCCCAAACCAAAGTGATGCACTCCATTTTTCCCCACATCGTGTCACTTCAATTAAAGCCAATAGAACCCCAGATCCCAGCAATGTTTGCATACATGGTGTCCCCATAGGTTCCACCCCTTCGTTGAGCTCTCGCAACCGAAGAATAGGTGATCCATTTCTTCCATCTGTGTGTGACACCGAGAGCACTTGGGATCAACTACTTGGGTCAAACGAGCCAATATGGCCCTCGTGAGAAGCCTCCCTCTCCTGAAGAACCACAGGAAAATCTTGGCCCGAGTGGGAATCTTCCAGCTTCATATGTTTTTGCAAAGCTATGCAACCCTCGAAGGACCCTTCAGCATCTTCTACGCCTTACGAACCGAAAATCTCCCATCGCACCAAGTCCAGCAATCTATGCCCTCACCAAGCCCCTCCATGTCTTCTAACTCCTCCAAGATTGTCAAAAGTTCCCCCAAGCTTTGATCAAAGAGATCGGATCTAAAGCTTGGGACAAAAGAATGATCATCCCACACCTCTGCCACCGAGCAGTTCGGGTCAAACCTCTAAAGCCTTAAGGCGTGGAAACCGCTCGCCAAATACCCCTCTTTCACTCCAGTTGTCCGTCCAAAATCTAAAGCCTATGCCATCCCCTACATTGGTCACAAGAATGGATGAAACTCATACACCATGCTGCAAATTCCTCTCCAAAAGTATGAAGGTGCTTGCCCATGATCCCCTGTCCTCGGCAAATCGGAGCCAATCCCATATATCCTCTTGATAAGCGAGCTGACCAGACTGTCACATTCACCCCATATACGCGTGATCCACTTGCTAAGCAAGGCCTTGTTCATCTCCCCCAGGCTGCGCACACCGAGCACTCCATCCTCCGTTGAATAAGTAACAATTTTCCAATCCACCAATGGCAAGCCATTCATCTTTCCAGGTGATGTCCAGAAAAAAGCACCTCATGATGCTTTCGAATCTCCTCCGAACCCCAGTCGACATCAGGCTCGATGACATGAAGAAATATGGGGATCGCAGAGAGAACTGATAGGAGCAGTATCAGCCTACCACCTCTAGATAGGCACGTCGATTTCCAACTCGCAAGTTTCCGTTCCAACTTTTCTATGACCGGTATCCAATCACCATAAGCATCCTCCCAGTGACCAGTGGGACCCCAAGATAACAAATCGACAAATCTTTTCTAGGGGAGCGCAGCCATTCAGCACAAACCTCAACCTCCCCATAACCTAAGCCGAAGGCGACAAACTCCGACTTCCCCTTATTAAGTCTCATCCCCGAGAACGCACCAAACAAGTCATGCACCATGGAAAATCCTCTACAACTCTCCGCCCATCCCCTCCTCAGAAAAAAGATATGTGTCGTATGCATATTGGAGGAGGAGGATAGAGATCTCTTCCCTATAGTAGCCACGCCACCCCCCCCCTGACACTGCACGGTCAAAGATGACAGCCAAAGCATCAGTTGCAAGAACAAACAAGAGGGGGTCAAGGGATACCCATGACGGACCCCACGCTGCAACTAAAGATACCCCCCCTCCCCCGACTGTCCATTTACCATAACATCACAGGAAGTCACCGTGATGCATCTCTTTCTCCAAGCAATCCATTTGTCCGGGAAACCCATTCTGTGCATAAAGGCCTAGATGAATCTCCAATCCACACAATCATATACCTTAGAAATCTAATTTCCAAAGTACTCCTTTTGTATATTTATAATTAATCCTCCATCAAAAGTACCAAATTTTACATATAATATATTACATTCATAATAACTATTAATTGACTAAATTAGTTTGCAAAATTATTAGTATATTATTCTTTTTCTTCCTTGCGTGTTTACTCCAATCTCGAAGTACAACTACTTTAATGATGGATTCAAATAATCATGTAATGCTTGGTTAGCATGCATGCAAAAGTAAGGATAACATGGCATAAACAACCCAACAAAACATGGCACAAATAAAAAAAATAAAAAATAAATAAAAAAATGTGTATGCGGCCGCACAGACCGCATATGCGGCCGCATAGCCCGCATATGCGGCCCGCATAAGCGCACAGGGCGCATAATGGGGGGCTTCAGGAAAGCGGTGCGCTGAGGGCACCGCATACGCATATGCGGCCGCATAAGCGGCCGCACGGGCCGCTTTCGTGAACACTGCTTTCACCTATGCCAATCCGCAACAATATCGATCGTCGGGACCACGTTGTCCATCAGTTGTCTGTCAAGCAAGAAAACGCTCTGTACTGAAGAGATAACCCTACAAAGAGCCACCCTTAACCTATTTGCCAAGGTATTTGCCAAAATCAAATAAACCGCATTCGACAGAGCAATCAAGTTGTGATCATGCACTCTTATTGAGATGTCTTTCTTAGGAAGTAAGAAAATAAAAGATCTGTTAAGCCTCTCGAAGCCGTAGTTACCCTCAGAAAATTTCATCACCATCTCCCACACCTCCTTGCTCAAAGTATCTAAGAATTCCCTAAAGATGAAAACCTAAAATACGTCTGGCCCAGGGCAACCATCCGCATTCAGTCCAAAAACAACCTCCCTAATCTACTGCACAGTAAACGGGCATGTCAATGAAGCTGACTCCTGTAGAGAGATGTTCAGCCCTAGCCCCAGCCACCTAGAGCCATCATGGAGTGGCCATCTACTCATTCCCTTGAAATAGGAAGTCACCGCACTCGCAATCTCTTCCTCACCATAGAACCTTCCAACACCCCCCACTTCAACCGAATGCAGCAAGTTCTTCCTTCGCCTTCTATTTGCCACTGCATGAAAGAATTAGTGTTGGCATCTCCTTCCTTTAGCCACTCTGACGAGATCTCTACCGTCACTCCACCTCTCTCGTTCTATCATCATTAAGAATTTTCTGAACCACCCCCTATTAAGCAGCTCCTTCTCCTCCTGCTCCCGAATATCCTCCAGGGAGTCCAACCTAACCGCCTCTACATGAGCTTCGTTTCTTTTCAATTCGCTCCTTGCTCGGGACTCCCTTTTGAATCTCAACCTCTTACGTAGAGCTGCGAGCTTCAAAGCCAGTCTGACCATAGTTGTCCCCTTCACCTCCAATCGTGACCAGAAAGTGATCTCCATCTCACCGAAGCCATTCTCCAACATCCAACACCGCTCAAATCTGAAGTAAGATGATGTCCCCACTACATGTATCTAGACACAGGTGTATGGTCCGACCTCAATCTAAGTAGAGAGGTGACAGCAACCAAGTTGAACGCCTCTGGTGCCTCCGCAAATAACAGAAAGCGGTCAATCTGTGATCGAGAAGATGAATTCCTCCACATGTACATGCGATCGGTCGCATCGAAAACCTCCAACGCAAGCTCCCCCACCATGTCTGCAATAAGACTGAAACTAGGGTCATGCCCGCCTCGCTCTCCTAGATTGTCCTCAACCATAAGAGTGGTACTGAAGTCACCTCCTACAAATCAACCTATCTCTGAGAATCTACCTCTAATGTCCCTCAACTCATCCTACAAAGCCGTATTCAGCAAAGCTCCCGCAATACCATAAACCGAGGTGACCACGAAACGAGCATGCCCCCTCCTGTTCTCAAGAACCATCGTAGCCAAATGAACAAGCAGGGCCTCCTCCACCAGATTGAAAAGATCCCTATTCCAAGCTGCCACAATTCCTCCTGAGCTTCCATTAGCTAGCACCGATCTGAACTCGCCAAGGTGTGGCCCTGCAACAGAAAAGACATAGACATAGACATTTGCATTCATTGCGGCCATTTGGCTCACAAGAAAAGTGACTATCCCTCAAGGTGAATGTTTGTATGTGGACAATGTTCACGCTCATGCACAGTCTCTTTGCAAACAATGGCCATTAAATCTGTAAATCAGCTACACTGTTTGAATAAGTATACTGGGTGTGCACCTCCTAAGTGCCCGCCCTTTTATTTCCAAAAACCAACATGCACAGTCTCTTTGCAAACAATGGCCATTAAATCTGTAAATCAGCTACACTGTTTGAATAAGTATACTGGGTGTGCACCTCCTAAGTGCCCGCCCTTTTATTTCCAAAAACCAACATAAACAAGGCGCTGAAACAGAAACGTTTTTAAATGGATAAAAATTAAGGGAAGGGTTTTTTTTTGTTTACCAAACATAGGTGACGGTAAAGATACCTCCAGAAGTCAGTTTATGTAGGCCAACTTGCACAATGGAAGGCAGGCACAAAACACATGACCTCTATAAATTGAAAAAGTGCGATCACTCGAATTATATATCATCTAAAGTAATTTGTCAATGCAAGGCCTAAAAAGACATGACGTGAAGGACTGCCTCGGTACTTAATACCCAATATGTGTCAATCACACGACAAGGCCAAAAAAACTGGATGCACCCAGAATTGCATTCTTAATACATGCTGGAACCCCTCTGAACAATGATCGCAACAGGTACACTCCAACCCTTTTCGAGCTCTAAAAACGGGATATGCTTTTTAATTACGATATTGGCAAGAGAACTCCATTCCTTTGGACTCTCGGATGCTGGACTAACTGTTTAACCACCACGGATTGACCGCATAAAAATTGCAAGCAAGCATTGTTTGTGCATTCTCAGGTTAAAGCCAACTTTTTCCCCCCTCTCATTAAATTCATAGGTACTTCCTTTTCTTTTTTTTTCCTCCCAACACAGTCCTTCTTTCACATCTGAATATGCTGTTCATGTTCATGGAAGAAAAAAAATCGAAATATCCACAAAAACAAGTAATCGTACTAAAAAATATAAAGAAAAGTAACCACTTTGAAACAATCGAGACAAAGTCGACGCAAACAAAAAAATTGCCAACAATGTTATGTCGCCCTAAGCAATCAAGCAAGTAAATAAACATTTTCCTTAGTTCCTATGTTATTTCTTAAGGTGAAAGGACGATCTATACCTCCACAGCGTCATCCTTCTGATCAATCTGAGCTTCGTCGGCCATCGTCTTCAGATCTGATCGCGGAGAGAGCTGGTCGATTAGGTCCGGTACCTTGTGGGATTTTCGAGTATTGGGGCTTTCGATTTTGGCAATGTGCCAACATGAAATGTGACAAAAGGGGCTGGAGGCCTTAAACCAGTGATAAACCTAGGCCCTTTACGTTTGGAGAAGTTTGGAAAATAAATATTGGAACTTCACCCCAGCGATTATTAAGACCACGACTATTCTCATTCACAATACAATATTTCACTTTATTTCTATCTTTATTCCACCTTACCTACTATTATTCTACCTTATTCTCTTTATTGATATCTTTCCAACAAAACAGATAATAGATCATTATTCTCCTTATTCTCCATCAGTATTCATGCTTATTCCCGAATCGAACACCCCTTAATAAAGTCTTAAGCAAGCATCAGAGGGCTAAACATACAAAGGTGTGGGGAAAGTGCTATGTGTCATCCATAAGGCTCACCACCGAAACTTGAGCAGTGCATCCTAAGTCTAAGTTAATGCAAGAAAGAGTGGAGAAAAACCGAGCACGCAATGAGTCAGGAGGACAATATAGGGATATGTCAAGCTCATGTTCAAATGCCAGATGCTCGTAATCGATGAGATGTGTCAGTGTAAGAAAAAGAAAAAAACAATTTGGTCGAAGGCCTGTGTGAAACAACCTTGTCATGAGCTTCGAGCAAACGAGGAAGAAAATAAAAAAAAAGAAAGAAAGAAAGGAGAGCAGCTTCCGTTGGGAGAAACCCCCCCCCCTCCAGATCAGCCTTCCCCCTCCATGTAAGGGAGATGACCCGCCTTTTATAAATAGAATTCTAAGGATTAAAATAAGTGTTTTATTTATTGTCATTTCAACCTTTAAAAGTCCTGAAACAAATTCTTTTACATGTGTTGGTGTATAGTGAGGCAAACTTTCAGTTAGAAGATGGAATGTAGCCTTGATGTATATGTAGTTCACATCTTTTTATTGTTTTCAAGAGAGTTTTCATTTTCAATTAGGATGTTTGAATTGATTTCATCTGGTTGTGGTCATTAATTTCAATATGTTTTTTTAATTTTGTTATTATGGACTTCTACATTTTAAAAAAATATATTTTTATTTAATTTTCGTTCAGTTTTATTCATATTTTTATGATTTTTTAAAGTATACAAATATTTGAATTTTAATGGTTTTGAAATTAGTTAGTAGGTATAATATGTCCAAAAATTAAAATAAAAATATTTTGTGGTTTAAAATTTTCTTCTATCATGAAGGTTTTGAATTTTTATTTGATTTTGATAAATATTTCCAATAGAAGGTATTTTAAAAAAATACAATCATATTAGAGAAAATGTATTTCTAAAGGTTTATAAATAATAATTCAAATGTTGTTGTCGATAATAGGTAATATAAGGTAGAGTTAAAACTGAACTTTTTGTTTTAATTTGGTTTTAAACAAATTTGTAAGAATTTCAACACTAATTATTTAATCTTGGAGAATATAATCCTTTATATTGAAATTTATGTGGTAGATAGCTATATGATAGCATAGCGTTATGTAATTTTTTAGACTATTTGAAAGTAATCTATGATTAATATAATTAAAATATATGGAAAGTGTACTTGAGGTCTCTAAATCTAGAAAGTAATAAAATTATATAGTTTTATGTACTAATATATATAAGTATCCATTTATAATTATGAGGAGAAATGTTTGGTTTAAAAAAATAAATTTTTATAAATTTTATGCATTTTTATTTGAAAAAAATATGTTGCATTTTAAAGTATATAACTTCTACTGTATTGATTAAAGTAACCTCGCGTTTTTAAGGTATAATAAAAGGCTATATATCCCGAATTAAATGACCATGTATTCTACCTCATGATGATTTTTGAGTGAAAATATAAATACAAAGAAATAACACAAAATACAACAAAATTTAAATATTATGAAATTGTTATGTTGCTAATGGTTATTTAATACAAGTTGATAAAAAGCTACAAAACAAAATAAGCAATGATCAAAATATATTCAATCAAAATTCTAGATAGTTCCTTACAAATTCTTCCATGAAAAATTATCTTTAGAAAAATGTCTTCTTGTGACAGTGGAGACATGTAGAGTGATTAGGTAAATTCCTATGCTTTTTACTAAGTTTGACAGATGTTGCGAACATCGGGGCCTGTCCCCTATGGCAATGCTTGGATATCATCTCCACCTTTCAACTGTTCAAATCTTACAAGTTGAATCAACTCATAAAAAGATGACCAGGTTTTTCTCTTCTTCCTCTATATGTTTGCAAAAAAGGCCACAAGGCTCGAGATGGCCTAATTCAAACTATTAAGAATCTCCCATTGTTGATCTACACACATACATGATCAACGAGATCATGTGCCTTCATGCCTTGAAACAAAATGGAAATGCTCTTAAAATAATCTCTTGCATATATTAAATCAAACACACTCTAATAAAGGTGAATCGATTAAATTTGAAGTGCATATATTAGTTATGGTTGATGATCTTTAATCGATGTTCAAATAAGGCACACACTCCTTTGATCCAACCTCAGTTATTTTCAAATCATATTCGAGGTTATACAGGAAGTTTTTAATTAACTTCATTAGTTAAGATCCTATACAAAATCATGTAAAAACTCAAGGTCGTCAAGGATCTGTGATATTTTATAGTGGACTTGATTAGATTAGATATATAATGTAATGGGACCTCTCGAAAAGAAGGCAAAATGGAAGTTAGGTGAAGTGTGATCCAAGTTTTCTTACCATGAGGGCTAGAGTATGAAGGATAGAACAAGATTGAAGATGATTATATGTAAATCATCGAAAAATAGATGATGAAAGATAGAAAACCAAGGCAAATTGAAAAATCTACGTAAGAGGAATGAAATCAATAAAATTGAGACTGTTACAGAAAATAGATGACCTAAAGGTTTGATGGACAATCGAACCTCCAATAAGCTTTATAAAGCTCGATCTTTGCCTCGATACCACCCAGAGATAATAGAAGCTTGAATAAGTTTCAGGAGAGTTGGACTCAAGGTTTAGACCATTGACTCAGTTGATTTAATTCCCCCTTAACTCTCTCTCTCTCTTGTTACTTCTTTCTTTAATTAGAACTTATGCTTGCACCCTTATTACTCTGACTTTAATTATGATATACAATTGTCACAAATCGCTCGCACAGTATGTATCTTTGACTTGCACGATTACATGTTGTTTCATTATTCAAGAATACAAAATATCAGACATGAATCAATAAGTTTCACATTCTTGTTATAATTCGATATATAATTGTATCACCATTATATGTCTGATTATCAATTGTAATATGTAGTGAGTCAACTGAACTTTTTAAATAAAAACATGCTCAAAACAAGCTCATGGTTTATCATCTTGTAGCTTCTTATTGACGAAAAATTGATGGACCAATCTTCAACATCTGTTCGGCCATATTATGATCACCATCGATACAATTTTAATCGATCACTTCACAACCAACCAACTAGTTGTTTATGACGATTACTTCTTATCGACCATTTTCAGAGTCTTGATTGATCATCTTTTGAATTCAAATGCAATTGTTCTTAAATGGATACTTTTGGTTGATCAACAAAAGTTGACATGATCGATCAACTTATTCAAACTAATCGAGATCACCTTATTCAAACTACTCGATTAATGGAATAAAATCTTCATTATTTCTTGCAAGATTTGCCACCAATGGTTTTTTAAAGGCTCAATCTCACTTTTATATGAAGGATCCTAGATTAATTATTGGAAGACACACCACATCACAACAAAAAGCAAGGCATCCTAAGAGATGTTCTTCTCTCTTTCTTTGTTCTTCAAGTTATTGAGTTGTTAAGAGAAATTTTAAGTTCCAAGAGAACTTTTTATTATTTTAATCATCTAAAGCTCTCAAGGTCAGTATTATATCACCTCCAAGTTTCAAGCTCTTTACAACTAGTCAAAAATAATTTTCTACAGGTAACAACAATTCTACCAATTATACATCTTATAGAGATTAGCTCGTGGATGGGGAAATTGCAGTCGTGCCCAGTTGCTCTCTAATAATTACAAAAAGGTCTCCCATGTACGTGCCTCACATGCCGCACTTGGAGAAATTATGAGGAACCCATGTTGGGTTCTCTAAATTACAAAAATACCCCTCTGGGGACATAATTGTGAAGTTTTCTCTATTTATTTTTATGTTTTCTTTATAGTTATGTCCCTAGATCTTTCTTGAATATCTTGAGCATATGGACTCCAATTTCAATGCTTTTAATTTCATTATTTTACTTATTTAATTCTCTATATTATGATGCTTTTGAGCATGATTGAGAAAATCATCTTGCCCTCAAACTAATATGTAGCAAATGCCAACGTCTTGCTTATGACTTTATGTCTAGTGTACTTCTCTAGCATTTACCTTATGGTATTTTTAAGTGATATTATTATATTATTATTTCTTGTGCTCTTATTGATATGATTGTTTAGAAATATACATATGTTGCTAGTAACACAATGATATTATATTATTTTCTATAGAACAATTTCTATAGAGAGTCTTAGTGTTATATCTAAGCATTGCAAGTTTCTTATAGTCAAAGTCTGCCAAATCCAAGAAGGTAAGATGATAGTCAAAATGTGTCCAATCGTCGATATTGCCACAACATTTGATCTCATGGTGTTGACTGAGGGTGTTGATGGATAGTTGTAAAGAATATTGATCTACAATATAAAGCTTCAAAAAAGTTGACTTATCCATGCAAAATAACTCAATATAGTGAAGTAGTCGATCATATCGAAAGATTGAAAATCCTATGTTAGAGGATTTGGGTCATGGTTTTCACTCGCATGGGTTTTCATGAAAACATATGTGCATTGAGGTTAATTATTTGGTTTGCTTGTTCTACACTCTTAAAATTCTATGGTATATCAAAATGCCCTAAAAAATAGACAATACTATTCGTCCCTCCTCCCACAAATAGTGTTATGATACTATATGCGCGCTCATCTTTCTCTTTCCCAATGATTTAGAATTTGACATGCTCATTATTGTCACGTAGAGATTGTTGTGATGATTAGAGAAAAAGAATGAATCAAATAGGAAAAATGGTTTTTACGGTTAGTGATGAACTTCCATCTCATCACTTTTATTTTCATTTTTCCTTAAATGTCTAAATAAATGCATGTAAATAGCATTAACTTGTACAAATAACAGTCAATAATTGACTATTAAATATTATACAAATATTGATATTTAATTCCAAAATAAAAAAATAAAAAGAAAGAAAAGAAAAGGAAGTGAAGTGTCAAAGATAATGGATGGTCCTAACCCTAAGACCTAGACATCATGATGACTTTCTCAATAAAGAATAAATTAGGAGGAGAATGACAAACTAATTGTATAGAGAACACTTAAAAACTCTGATTCTTCTACTCAATAAACAACCATTTGGTATTTATTTTATTTTCTGATTTTTATACTTCAAATAATAAAACCCTCAACATGAAAATTGAACATAAAAATACAATGAAAATACAAAATTTATTTCCCACACAAATAGCACATAGTGCACATGAGACATACAAACAAAAAATCATCAAGAAAACTTCCCATACACGTATCTCCTCCATACATATCAAAATTGAGCGAACCTACCTTTATTGTTCATAAATTAAATTATCTATTTAATAAAGGTGATTTTATATAATTTGGAGTTGAGAAGCAAAAATTGGCTTTTGAGTCCCTATTCTACTGCATACATGTATATATTATTCATATATCCATTCTTTATATTTCTAGCTTCCTTATATTTGTATATACTTGTAAATATTATTTAAAAAAATTAAATATTAAAAATAAAATAAAAAAGCTCTAAAAATACATTAAAGTAAATAAATTATTATAATATATAGGTAGACTATACCTATATAATACATATACATACTTGTTCAAGTAAATAAATAAAATCAGGAAAATAAATTAAAATTATGTAAATATAACTAAATAATATATATATATATTATGTAAATGTAAAAGTAAAATTTTAAATACAAAATAAAAATAAATAATGAAATATAGGTAAATAGACATATGTATATACATGTAAAATTAACATCCAATCAATAACTTTGTAAAATATAAATAAAAATCAGAATAAAATACTACATCAAATACAAATATTTTTTATATTTTAACTTAAAATTAATAAAATCATTTAATATTTTTAAACGAAACAATAAGGGATTTAGTTCCCTTGATTTCCCGGTTGGCCCACATGGACCAACCATGGTGCAAGGATTGTTGACCCAGCAGGTCAACTATCCATCCCCAACGCCTCCTTTGTTAGATGCTCACAGGCGCCAGACTCTCCCCCCTTTCTCATGCTTCCTCCACTCTAGCATTCTCCTCGAGCTCCTCCCGCTACCCAAATGCACGCCCTAACCCTAGATCCTTTTAACCTCTTTCACCGATCAATCCATTGTCCCTGTTTGCCCTTCACCTCTGTGCATAAAATAAGAAAAACAACTCCCTATTGCTTTTTGATCCCTCTGGCCCTTTGTAACCCAAATCTCAATATTCTTGAGCCACCTAGTGATAGCAGATGGCTCGTGGAGACATCAACGATGAGGAGGCACTGAAGAGCGGTCCACCATTGTCAGAAGCTCCTTTAAGAGAAGGTTCCTCTGCTGCCTGAATTAGTCAGTATGAGCTGTTTTAATACAAATTCTAGGTAGATTTCCCTTCATGTATCTTAGTGTGGTTTTTATTTTAATAACCATGCCTTAATTTAGTTTAATTTTATGATTCTAGTTTGCTGGAACCTTAAGCTCTAGCTTGAATTCCCCGTACCTCGATCGTGCTCGACTTGCCTATTCACCCCATTTTCAATCCCCATCACTTTATCCATATTTCTCCTTTGTTTCCCCCTCGATTATGCAAGGATCTAAGTTCACCCGAGCTCCTCTCCGCTGCCTTCATCAGAGCTTTATCGCATATCCATTCCACCTTGTTGGTAGCTTCAAGTCTGGGTCGAGGAGACCCCCTCAAATCCTCGATCTTTTTGGTGTACGAACCTAGTTCGTGGAGCCACCTGGGGACGAGACTAAGCTCACCAACATTTCTTTTTAATTAATTCTCATAAGTATACAACATGTACATAGAGTCTGACAATACATACAATAATCCGAAAATTTTTAAGCTGAAGAGAAAGGGAGCATAATACATCATAATTTGAACCAAAAACTGAAACAAAACAACATACCATATGGTATATACTCTATCGCATGGAATCATGAATATCTACTGAGCAGCATGTTGTTTCTTGCCAAAACATGTTAGAAAAGAAGAGGCATCAGCGGGCGCTGGTACCTCCCAAAAACTGATAAAAATAAGCATGCATTTAATATGTTCAAAAGCAAACAAGTAGAAAGGCAGGAACAACTCAAATTAAAAATTATTTCTACTTGCGTATGTAAGAGGGTTTTCAAGTTACTTGTAAGCACCTCCCATGATCAGCCATTATCCCAACATTTCCTATATAACATAATTATATTGTAATTGATTGATCATAGGTATGCATATATTATTCAGAGATCATGGTTGTGAATTTTGACAATGGAAAAGTTTGAGATTGGAAAGATTTCTTGATTTTATTTAAATTCTTAAGTACAGTGGATAGTCTACGGTCTTGGTCTGTGTGTGACCTCACACTATGACTCTAAGACATGGAAGTGCCTTAAGGTTTGGGTGCCTCCGTAGGCATGCTGTGTTGTGTAATGCATCCTAACTAAGTTCCCAACACGACCACTAGCTTATAGGGATTTCGAATCAGATTATAGTCACTTCCAATCAACTCAACTTTAGTTGTAATTTCTTCCAAACCTTAACTGTAATTCTCTTAGATGTAACTCTCGATGATCTAGATATGATATGGATGATCTGGATGTAGAATCGACAAGTCTGCTGGCGAAAGAAAAACTCAAGCGGTGAGGTAGCCTACAATGGCTCTTCTGTCTCGCCCTCTAATTGGAAGTGCGGTCCAACAAAGGGATATGTCTACTCCAAAACTATGCCACTGAGACGAGTGAGAGAGACTCTCCGGAAAAGTCACTCTAGAAAACAACCCGACCGGTAACGGGCAAACGAGCTCATACGAAAAACTGAAAATCAAGGATCCCCCGCATGGGTATCCTAAAACAAAAGGGTCAGCGAAATTGGCCAAAAGTCGGGATCCCAACGAGGCGTAAAAACACTGCGAGCTCACGTAAAAACCATGAAAGGGACTGGGATCCTAGACCCGTGCACTTGGCGGCCGCTGCCCGAACTGGGCTTCCTATCTCCCGCCCAGTTGAGGGTCACCGCACCCTCGCACGGTCAGGTGTAAAAGTCATCATGACCGCATTCTTAATTATAGGACATCATTAATCATCATTTTCATTTCTTCCTTACACTCTGGCAAGCTTTTTATTTTCAATAAGGCCTGTCCTCTTTTTTGGAGTATTTCTTTCTTGAGGTGACGATCCTTATTTTTCCTTTACTTCTCATAATTTTCCCGACATCCTCACTCTACGTCACCTCCACCTGACCCCTCGATGACCTCCACCAACCATCACACATCTTTGCCAACCCCCTAGAGCAACACCTTCCCTTCTCCACAACCTCCCCCACTTCGAACCACCTTCTCCCCTGCTCCGCTTGAGAAGAAGGCCTTGGCTACCACTCTTGTCGCCCCCACGGACATCGGTCACCTCACTCACGCACGTACGATCACCAAAGCCACACTTCGGCTATCTAACACATGCAGGAACCTTCAATGGCTATACGTCACACCTGAGCTCCGACTCCAGGCTCCGCCATCGGTGGAGCTCTACCGACCCGTCACTCGTGACAGCCTCGCATTGCCACACCTCCAACACCTTCGCGGTCCCCTCCTCCTTCTTCTCTGACCTTCGGGCGAGCAATTGGCGCGTGGAGGAGCTACCAGTAGATGCTCGAACCTCATGACAAACCAGCAGGCTCGGATCTACTGAGCCTCACACCAAGCCACAGATGCCTACTACGTGGACTCGAAGCTGCAACTTCTCCCGAGCCTAGCTCCCTCACGTGCATCACTTGTGGGGGTAGGTAATTTACATGAAGGACCCTGGAAGTTTGATAATTACATATTGGTCCCCTAGCGCGTGCGTTACGTGTGCACCTGGGTATTTTATAGGGATGCCCACCGATTTTTTTGATATTTACAAAAGGTCCTTACGTGCATTGGAAATTTTACGAAGGACCCCCATCGATTTTTGCAAATTATAAATAGGTCCCTATAGGGACCTATTTGTGATTGTTTATACTTTTATTTCTCGTATTTTTTATTGTATTTATTCCATTGCACTATTTTATTCATATCTTGAGCATCATAAGTCCAAATTGCATGATTTTAGTGTCGTTTTGGTCCTTGTTCCATCCTCTATTTCATGGCATGTTTAATTTTCTCATCTGACACCATTTTAAATGAAGTGATTTTTTATGTTAGATGAGTTTCTTTGCTCTATATGTTGCTGCCCTTAAATAGATGTCTGCCCATATTTTTATGCTCAAAATGACTCCGATTTCAATCTTCATCTGTGCTCATGTATTGTAGGACATTTTTGTAATTAATTTTTAGCATGCATATTCTTTGCCATTATTTCATATAGTATACATTGCATAAGATTCGATTGCATCGAAAAAGCAACTAAAAAATACATGCATCATATAATTGCATTGTATTCCACATCTGTATAAAGACCTTGGAATTGAGAAGTTATTCACACGTGCTCTTAATTGGCCAAAATTCGATAAATAATAGAGTATCTCGTGTCCTTGTGTTCGACCTTGGTAGACTTGATAAGTATAAATTTTCTGCAACATTCAAACGATTGTGGTTTTTGTTGGACATGCGAGCCCACGATGAGCCTTTATGAAATAAATGTTATTGCAAGTATCATTCCATGATCTGAAATGAAGAATAACTAATTTGCATAATAGGTCCCTTAGTACAATTAAGGTTATGGCCATCTTAACGAACATACAGTTGTTGATTCAACTATTGAATCATAAAGGCTGGTGCTTTGATGAATATATAAAGAGTTAGATTGAGGACTCATCAAGCACCATTAAATGATTGTTAAGGGATGATCTCCAACCTGAGTGAGAGATGGCAATCCTTTTCTCATAAAGGCTGATTTCTAACTGACCTCTTCATGCAGGTCCTTTGCATAGGAATAGAGATTCGGAAGTGTTAGATAAGTTAGGTCAAAGAGTTGACTTAACGATATAACCAAAGTCCTATGTTGTATGCTGTCACGATATTGGCAAGCATCCTCTGACCAGAGGCAGATGTGTTACTATATATTTGAGTATGTACATTTGGCATACCAATATGTTGATGACCTAACCAAGATCTATACACAGGCGCGCTGGTGTGTATGCAAGGGCATATGAGTAATAGGATCTCTTAAAAGGATCATACAGACTCGTTTACTAAACAGGAAGATATGAGCTCACTCACGAGATATTGGGAGAAATCAAATTCCGTGCACGGTCATCTCACTTTGGAAGCTTGATTGAATTTGTAGGTTTGATATATACTTTTGGAAAGTATATGATCAACACCTAGGTATGATATATGCTTTTGGAAAGTATATGGTTGGTACCAACTCCCAATGATTGAATGAGAAAACCTAATGATAAAACCCTGAAGGAGTCAGTCTAAAAGAGATCTAATACTTCAGGTTTAATCTGGGTCTTCCAATATGCAAGATGTATAGGTATAGGGAATACATGAGGTTGATGTGATCATAAACGATTGTATAATCACGACGCTTCCATTCCGAGGGTGTAATGAAACATGTTTGGATTTTAGTGACTCCTCTTATAGAGAAGTGATCTAGTCTTAGTCCAAATGTTGGACATTGATCTGAATGTAATTCAGATACAATGAGAATATTAGATCTACGGCTTTGATTTAATCAAACATCTATGGAAGGTCCACGAGATCTGGATTTGAGATTTGATTTCAATATCCAAGTAACCATACGTGGAACAATATAATCGCCCTATCCTTATCTCCAAGTATCCGCGGAGAAAGTGCATTATCCTTGAAAGAGTTCATGGATAATTTCATTGTTGATATGTGTATCCGAGCATTGAGAAAATGATAATTAAATGTGATTTAATTATCATGAATAATACGAATTTGATTAATATTATAAGGAGAGTTATCTGAGATAATTAAATGTGATTTAATTATCAAAGATGTGAATAATGTGAATGTGATTCATATTATTTTGGCACATGAGAATAGAGATCTAAGATTATTAAATACAATTTCATTATAATGGATATAAATAATGTGGATAACATTATCCATATTAATCATATATATTATAAATGTGATTTGTAATATATAAAAGAGAGCCATTTGTGATTTATATTTGTTGATTAGTTATTGATGTGAATTGTATTCACATTGGACTGTTAATTGAAAATATAAATTACATTCTATTTTGGGGTGTGAATGTGATTCACATTTTTCTAATGGTATGATCGCAAATTTCACAAGATAATTATGAATTATTATTTTGAAATTGTTGTAAATCTTGGAGATATCTCATGAGATAATGAGATCTCATGAGATGGTGGTGGTCGTCCCCTCCTTTTTAGGGGATGTGGTTAGTATCCTCATTATCTCCAAGACTCGCAAATGATTTGATTTGAAATTAACTTATATTTGTTGTTGTGTTTTTACAACAAGATCATAGCCATTGAAAGAAATACAAATCAATCTCATCCATTGATTGTGTGATGTCCATAGATTGGGATCCATGGACTCCCAAGACCCTATATAAGAAGAGGCACCCCATTCTTTTCAACACACACGATTACGAATGCTCTCTCTCTCTCCCTCTCTATTTCTCCACATGCCAAGCCTCTCTCTTTCTCTCTCATAATGACCGCCCACCATGGAGACATTGTGAGAGTCGACATCGTCGCAGCATCGTCGTTATGTTGTCAGATCATCTACTCGTGAATCTCCATCTCCTTCGGTGCACCTGGCTCATGAAGAAGATGTTGGATCTCATGTGACAAGATCAGGAGATCCGTCGCTTGGATCATCAACATGGATTGCGAGGGGCACGCGTCTCATCAACGTGCTCGCTAGCATCTCCTCCGTTGGATCGGACTTGAGACAGGAAGTCTCTTGGTTTAAAGACTTGATCGCAACCACTCTTCAAGAGGTAACCTTAATACCTATTGTGGTTAATATGAGACGATCCAAGAAGTGTTCATGGAGCATGTGATTTCATTATTTTAATTTTTTTAAAATTCCACTGCCTGGTAGTGCGACTAGTCGCTCCCGATTGCATTCGATGCGATCCTCACGCTTCCGTGATGCACTTTAGGATTTTTACATATCTTTAAACTGGTATTAGATTCTTGTATCAGATATTTTGGATACTATCCATAAACCTAAGAAGACTTGGGTTCGTAAGCGATTACGATAATTTTATCGCATTTTCAATTTTCGCAGTCCTATTTTGTGATAACTTTCGGCCATGTTTAAAATGTTTAAAAACAAAACTATTCTATAATGTTTCCCATTAAATAAGGAAATCGTGGAATTTGAGTTTGCGTGATTTGGAATCCGATAACTCAAGATATGATCTTTTTAATAACCATATGTCCATTGTTTCGGGGATGGCAAAAAATGACGTAATTAAGGAGTTAATTATGGTTTTAAAATGCTCGAAAATGAGTGTTTATCACTTAGGTTCTATTTGAAATAAAATTATCGAATTTTATAAATTTATTTTGCTTATTTTGAATTTAAATTGATTGAGATATGTTAATTTTAGTAAGTGGGGGTTATTGCTGAAAATTACATACTCGATCATGAATCTTGTGATTGTCATTTAAGTTACTCGTGAAATTAATGGTTAATTTCCAAGAATAATCATGGATAATATTTAGGAAATATTTTATGATAATTATTCCCTTAAAGAAATTGCCTCAACCAATAAATTATCAGATATGATCTAGATCACCAATTGGTTACTTGAAACATTTTCGCCAAACATGTTACTTGAATAGGTTTTGGGAATTTTGTTTAGAAAATTTCCTTATAATCAAAATTGTTTCGATTATTACTATATGGATAATTTGGGTTGAAAAACCGATGGACATCTCAAGAACACAATGATCGATTTGGCATTATCCTTTCCTGAGGTGGATATGATGTCTAGTTGGGGAGCGTTGGGGTAGCAGGTTGCACCGTGTGCGGTCTGTCCCACTCTCGTCGGCACTGGCCAATGACATCAGGTAGGGACTCAATAATGCTGGAGAAATCATGGTGTATTTTCTAATTATCAAAATTCGAATAATACGTACTTTGAGATAATACCATTCTTTCAAGTAACAATCAAGTTTGTTGATTGAATTGGATTAATAATTGATTTATTGGGATTAAATTAATTATATCCAATTAAAACACTCTATTATGAATAGATGAGTAATCTCTTTGGAAGAATTAATCATAATAAATATAGTTCATGATGATTAATTAAATTTGAACATGATATGGAGGATCACATAAGTGACATCCATGGTCTCCCGTCAAGGCGAAGGGTTTCGTGGCCAGATATTGTATGTAGGAGATGCATGTCCGAAGTGACAGCTCATGCATACAATCCATTTAGATCGGGCACTTCACTTCTCGAAAGAGTAAGGATGTATGCGTAGTGACCCCAATATCGGATCCTCATATTATTGGGGCGATATAAGATTGCGCATAGCGAGTTGTATTCCTGTTGACAGTTGGTTCAATTAATGATGAGTCAACATCACCTTAGCGCGTGGTTGGCTCGGGTGTTAAAGACTAGATTGGAAAATGCAAATTGGACTTGCAAAGCGGAATGTGTTCCTGTTTCTTTTTTCCGAGTTATAGTTTCTCATATTATTGGGATGTGACAAAGATAAGAAAGGAGATCCCAGATCTTACTGAGATATAATGGTAAGAATATCTCTTACATTGAAAGTGATTAAGGGAATGAACTTTCAATGTTGACATGGCAATATAACTTTGATATAAAAATTCCTAAATCAAAGTAATATATATATATATATATATATGCAAATTTCTTGTTTCAGATAATCCTTCATTAAACCCAATCAATACTATACTCAATAACAACCAGTAAGTGTCATGGATTGGATCCATGATCAAGATATTGTACTTGCAATCGAACACATAATGTATGTGTATGCAATGTGCAAGTTTCCTCATGACAATGAGGAATGGCAATTAAATGGACAGTAGGACAACAACCTAGGGTTTGTATGTCTCTACAGTCCTGATCTCTCATCCAATGTACTTTGGAATGACATGTCGATGATGATCGTAATTGTCAAATAATCATTATAAAATCTAATAAGATGTTTTTGGCAAATATATGTTCTCTTGACATTTAATCATGAATGACATGGTTCTATGCATTATGCAGAATGGTGGCTCTATAGGATATGATGTACTCAAAATGTTTGAGTACCTACCTGAACCAATGAATTTTTAAGTGTTAAGATGTATGTATATAAGATGAGTGTCATCATTCTACTCTAGTCATTCATGAAGCTTCATAATATTCATATTGTATGAATTGAATGAAGCATATGTAAATGTTGAAATACTCTTACATTGAATTCTTTTGAGTTCAACATAAGAGATCCCTTTGTCTTAAGCAATGATTGTTTATAGATGAAGAGAGCGTGATGGAAGCATGGGTCTAACCCATGTGAGAAGGAAAGTTGAAGAATTGATTGTACTTCTGTGACTTCCATATGGCATCCAAAGAGTCGGATGAATGACAATACTGCAATAAGCTGATGTATTGATAGTGTGACTATCTAGTCTATCTAGGATCCTTAGAGAAGGACTCAGATAGTGCATCGGGATAATCAACATCTACATATAATCATCGAAATTGACTTTCTTATTTGATAAGATCAAAGTCTAATAATTGTATCTCATTCTTCTAGTAATACTTGCAATTGGTTGTATATGTATTAAAAACTGGAATTTGATCCTCAAGTTTAATAAGTCATCTACATGTATATTGATGCAATTGCTGCAACAATATCTATTGGATAGATAGACTTCATATTTTCAGTGGGAGAGTACTTAGTCTTAGAGAATGTCTCTATGACCTGGATATTAGAATACACTCATAGTTTATTTCTAAGTGTTGCAAATAAACATGAATTCTGGAATAGACCTATCATAAAGTGTTATGATGGATATATTTCAGAAAGTAGTATGATATCTGGAAAACTCTACTAAATTAGAAATTAATGAATGGTTCATTAAGATTTCTAATATAAAAAATTAAACTTTAAAAGATCAATAGGAGTATGAAGATCATTTGACAATGATCTAGCATCAAGCCTTGGGCATTTGTATGTTGATTTGATCAATAGACTAGTAAGAGATGAAACTTTAGATTGTCTAAAATTTCAAAACTTAAATACTTATGAACATTGTATTCAAAGTAAAATGTCCAATACACCCTTCTCTGAGAATGGTGTTAGATGTCTAGGTATTCAAGATCTCATACATATTGATGTATGTGGATCATCCATATCAGAATAAACATTATGGATATGTGATATCTATTAATGATTAACCTTGGACATCTTTGAAATGTTCAAAGATTTCACAATTTTGGTTTAGAACCAAAGTTTGAAGGAAGATGAAATGAAGTTGATCTAACCTAGGTAGTAAGTACCTATTAGATGAATTCATGGAATACCTTATGGAGATATGAATATCATTCCCATCTTACTCCTGATACACCTAAACTCAATGTAGTTGTAGGGAGATACAATTAGATCATGTGTGACATGATTTGATCAATGATTAATATTATCCTAATTACTTCTTAGTTTCCAGGTATATATGTAGTAGAGACTACAATATATATCCTTAAAAGGTTCCATGTAAATCTAAACCCGAACATCCTCATAAGCTATGGTTTGGAACCTAGCCTAGTGTTGGACACTTGAGGATTTAGGGTTGCTTGGTCCATATCTTTATCATGGATGCAAGTAAGCTGGAATCTAGCACAAGAGAATGCCACTTCATTAGGAAAATAAAGGATGGTATTGGATACCTACTTTATGACCTTGAGATTCTAAAATATATCATCTCTAAGGATGTGATTCTTAGAGGATGAATTTCTTGAGAATCGAGATGAAAATGAAGTGAAGGAACTCATTTAATCTTGAGATGATAATGACGCTCCTGAAATTGGAAACTAAAAGGATAGTTAAAGATGAAACACTCATACCTCTTCGAATGAATTTGATGATGTATTCCATGTGCCAGTTAAGTCTGACAATGATCTGGCTTCATATGATGAAGCTTATGAGGATCATGACATGGAGTAATGGATGTTAGCAATAAAAGTCTAAAGTAGACTTCATATACAAATGGTGTATATTGACCCTCGAGGATCCACCTATATGGATAAGACCCGTTAAGGTGTAAATGGATCTTCAAGAGATAGAGAGAACCTAATGAGAAGGTATAGACCTTCAAAAGCAGGGCTCGTATCCTTAAGATACACACCAAAGAGAAGACATCGCTTGCAGTGAGACTTGCTCTTCAGTGACCTTGCTTATACCCATCAGAATATTGCTAACTATAGCTACACAACTTGACTTTGACATCTTCAAGATGGAAGTCAAGATTGCATTCCTCTATGAATACCTCTCCGAGGATATTCATATGAAAGTAGCCCCAAGGCTTCATGGTTAAGGAAAGATAAGTGTGCAAGCTGAATGACTCCATTATGGAGTCGAATAAGCTTCTTATAGTAGGAACATAAGATTTGAAGAAATTATAAATGTTATGATTTCAAACAGAATCTTGATGAACCATGAGAAGCTTAGTGGGAGTGCCATTGTGTTCATTGTGCTAAATGTAGATAATATCCTGATCATTTGGAATGATATAAGGATAGTAGTAAGTGTTTTATAGACTGATTATTCCATACCTTGAGATATGATCTTAAGGATACCTCTTAGATCTTAGTTCTGAAGACGTTCAGAAGCAAATAGAAGAGGGTATTGGGACCGTCACAATTGTTGTACACCTTGGACATGTTCATTTTTTTTAGAAAATTCAAGAAAGGCTTCTTTTCCTTAAGATATGGTACTGACCTGTCTAAAGGATAGCACCTCAAGTAGTTAAGGAAGTGAATGCTAAAATTGTTTGCCCTTGTGCATCAGTTACGAGAAGCCGAGTGTGTGCTAGATGTGTACAAAAATCAAATGTCTGCCATGCAGTGGGAGTAATAAACTGTTACTAATCCTGCTATGGAAATAGAACACTTGATTGCAGTAATAACAATATCTTCAAAGATAACAAGACTTTCGAGATAATGATCTCTAAGTATTATCTTCAGGTAATTAAGACTTTATAGATAGTGATCTAAAAGGTATTAACTGCAGATACCTTAGGAGATAGAGATATCCGGGAATAAGGGCATTCACATAAGGATTATAGAAATATCGATTATAATAATTAGTGAACTGTAGTGTCAAGTACACTATAACTGACAATATTGGATATTGGGTTACATAAGATGCAACATTTTCATTGGATGCGGGCATTGTTACTGGGGGATATCCAAGTGTCGTAAAAGGACTAGGTATAGTCTCTCGGGAACAGAGTGACTAATCAGCTTGCCTAGCTATTTTTCTAAATAGCCTATGATTGTCAATGAGTGCGGTTTAAATGATTAACCCATTAATGGCTCTTTGGGCTAGTGGGAGATTGTTGGACATGCGAGTCCACGACAATTGATTTATCCAATAAATGTTATTGCAAATATCATTCCCTAATATGAAATGAAGAATAACTAATTTGCGTAATAGGTCCCTTAGTACAATTAGGGTTATGGCCATCTTAATGATCATACAGTTGTTGATTCAATTATTGAATCATAGAGGCTGGTGCTTGGATGAATATCTAAAGAGTTAGATTGAGGACTCATCAAGCACCCGTCAAATGATTGTTTAGAGATGATCTTCGGCCTGAGTAGGAGATGGAAATCCTTTTCTCATAAAGGCTGATATCTAACCGACCTCTTGATGCATGTCCTCTGCATAGGAATAAGATTCGGAGGTGTTAGATAAGTTAGGTCTAAGAGTGTTGACTTAACGAGATCGAGATAACCAAAGTCCCATGTCATATGTTGTCACGATGTTGCCATGCAATCCTCTGACCGGAGACAGATGTGTTACTATATGTTTGAGTATGTACATTTGGCAGACCGATAGGTTGATGACCTAACCAATGTCTATACACTGGCGCGCCGGTGTGCATGCAAGGGCATATGAGTAATACGATCTCTCAAAGGGATCATACGGGTTCATTTACTGAACTGGAAGACATGAGCTCACTCATGAGATATTGGGGGAGATCAAATTCCATGCACGGTCATCTAGCTTTGGAAGCTTGACTGAATTTGTAGGTTTGATATGTACTTTTGGAAAGTATATGATCAACACATGGGTATGATATATGCTTTTAGAAAGTATATGATCGATACCAACTCTCAATGATCGAATGAGAACCTTAATGATAAAACCCTGAAGGAGACAATCTAAAAGAGATCTAATACCTCGGGTTTAATCCGGGTCTTCCAGTATGCATGATGTATACGTATTGGGAATACCTGAGGGTGATGTGATCATAAACGATTGTATAACCATGACGCTTCCATTCCAAGGGAGTTATGAAAGAGATTTGGATTTCAGTGACTCTCTCATAGAGAAGTGATCTAATCTTAGTCGAAATGTTGGACATTGATCTGAATGTGATTCAGATGCAATGAGAAGATTAGATCTACGGCTTTGATTTAATCAAACATCTATGGAAGGTATCCAAGATCTGGATTTGAGATTTGATCTCAATATCCAACTCACTATACATGGAACAATATAATCACCATGTCCTTATCTCCAAGTATCCGCGGATAAATAGCATTATCCTTGAAAGAGTTCATGGATAATTTCATTGTTGATATGTGTATCCGAGCATTGAGAAAATTGATAATTAAATGTGATTTACATTATCATGAATATTATGAATTTGATTCATATTATGAGGAGAGTTATTTGACATAAACTAAATGTGATTTAATTATCAAAGATGTGAATAATGTGAATGTGATTCATATTATTTTGACACATAAGGATAGAGGTCCAAGATGAATAAATATGATTTAATTATCATGGATATAAATAATGTGGATAACACTATCCATATTAATCATATATATATAGGAAAAATGGGGCTGCCCCCGCCCCATTTTTCGGCGTTTTTTTATTTTTTTTGAAAAATAAAACCATGTATATTCATCCATATATCCCTCCTATATCCCATCGAATTTCGTCAGAAACAGAGACTCCTACGGCCTCCATCTCGATGGTATCGATTTAAAAAAATCCTGTTACCGTTAAAAAAATTATTGTCCGGATGGAGGCCGTAGGAGTCTCTGTTTCTGACGAAATTCGAATGGTATATAAGAGGGATATAGGGATGAATGTACATGTGTTATTTTTCAAAAAAAAAATAAAAAAATTGCCAAATTATGGTGGGGGCAGCCATGTTGGCTGCCCCTAGGGGGCAGCCACATGTAACCCATATATATATATATATATATATATATATATATATTATTAAATGTGATTTATAATATATAAGAGAGAGCTATATGTGATTTATATTTGTTGATTAATTGTTGATGCGAATTGGATTCATATTGGACAACTAATTGAAAATATAAATTACATTTTGTTTTGAGATGTGAATGTGACTCACATTTTTCCAATGGCATGATCACAGATTTTACAAGATAATTATGAATGTTTTTTGAAATAATTTATAACAATTGTTGTTGTAAATCTTGGAGATATCTCATGAGATGATGGTGGTCGTCCCCCCCCCACCCCCCTTTAGGGGATGTGGTTAGTCTCCTCATTATCTTCAAATCCAATTGATTTGATTTGAAATTAACTTATATCGATTTATAAATATATATTATATTAAATTAAATTAATTGTTGTTGTGTTTTTACAACAAGATCATATCCATTGAAAGAAATACAAATCAATCTCATCCATTGATTGTGTGATGTCCATGGATTGGGATCCATGGACTCCCAAAACCCTATACAAGAAGAGGTACCCCTTGCTCTTCATCATACACGATTATGAATACTCTCTCTCCCTCTCTATTTCTCCATACACCAAGCCTCTCTCTCTCTCTCTCATAATGGTCGTCCACCATGGAGCCATTGTGAGAGTCATCATCGCCGCAACATCGTCGTTATGCTGCCGGATAATCTACTCGTGGATATCCATCTCCTTCCATACACCTAGCTCATGAAGAAGATGTTGGATCTCATGTGACGAGATCAGGAGACCCGCCGCTTGGATAATCAACATGGATTGCGAGGAGCACACATCTCATCAACGCGCTCGCAAGCGTCTCCTACGTTGGATTGGGACTTGAGACAGGAGGTCTCTTGGTTTAGATACTTGATCGCAAGCACACTTCAAGAGGTAACCTTAATACCTACTGTGTTTTAGAGGAAACAATACAAGAAGTCCCTATCGCATTCGATGCGTTCCTCATGCTTCCGTGATGTGCTTGAGGATTTTTCCATATCCTTCATTTTTTTTCTTACCAAAATTCGTCTCCTATACTACTACAATTCATGACTATTAAAGAGGTAGATTTTGACGTCCATCGGTACATGGAGCATTGTTGGACATCAACATCAGATTATGATGCGAACAAAGTCATTTGCAGATCTGAACACCACCACCACCTACACGAGAAGGAAATCGACATCTCCATCTTAAATAGAGTGAAAATCAACGGGCATATGTGAGATATAGATCAAAAATGAAACTCGAGCATCACATGCAGGACTCCTACATTGCCATCTGAACGAACTCTATGCCACAACCACTGTCCTTGAGTACACACACCTCGATCGTCGATCATGAGATTTGCCTCGAAACAATCCATTACTTGCATATTCGATTTGGGGAAGAACAAGGATCCATCCAGATTAAATTCCAGCCACTCGATCATCCGCACAACTGACAGAAGCACGCGCGCCACGTTCAGATCAATAGCCACCGACAACCACCGCTGAAATTGGCATGTGATCTGCATGTGCAATCGAAATTTTAATTTGGGTAATTTGCATCTGTGCCACTAATTTATATTATTTGCAAAATGATCAATTACAACTGCTATCACGTGAGTTTCATGTGCATTCTATGAAAATTGCAAACACTTCCTACATCATTTCTCCACTTATATTTGCTCAAAACTTCGCATAAATATAATTTAATCCTTGTATTTCAGCAATTGATTTTCTTACTTATATTGCTTGAATTTTTAAATAATTGCAAGGCCTGAAAAATTCTACAAAAACTAGTGTAGGTTCGTATTATTTTGTTCTCACTCACATAATTTCATTTTCAAAAATAAATCAATTTCTTATTTTTAATAATTCAAACACCAACAAAATTTGTCCTATTCATTTTATAAAAATCTTAAATATTTAAATTGGTTTAAAAATTCTAAAATAATTTAATGTAGGTGTATTTTGATTTCTTTTAATTGTTGTGTAAATTTCATTTGAAAATTCTTTATAAAAGGCAAAATAACTGCAAATTATATAAAACACCCAAAAATCAGATAAAATCATTAAAAATCCTAAAAATACATTTTGGTCCTGTTTTAAATCTTGATAAAAACTATCCATTTTAAAATTTGTTTTCATCATTTTTAATTTTATTTTCTATTTGAAAAATCCAAAAACATTTGCTCTATTTTTTATTTGAATTATTTATTATTTTTAATTGTTTTTCAAAATCCTACAAAATCTAAAAATGTTTGAAAACTCACAACAATAGTAAGAAAGATAAAAAATACAAAAATATTTTATTTGATTTTTTTGGATATTTTTATTATCGTTATAAAATACAAAAAGAGTGTTTGGTTGATTTTTTCACATTTTCTTTATTTGCTTTTGTTTGAAAAAAATATAAAATTTTACAAAATTAAATATAACTAAAAAGTTAAAAATCAGAAAACATAAAAATATAAGAATTAAAATGCTTTAAAAAATTAAAAAGGTAAAAATTCATGAAAATCAAGGTAGTTTGCTTAGAGTTTCATTCTCTTTATTTCATTGTTTGCCTTAACCCTCGATTAATAATAGTTGTCTCTTTGTGTTCAACCACGTGAGCTATATCAGGTTAATAATTAAATAATAACCCATTTTATTTTCTTTATTTAGATTAATATTATTTGACTAAATTGGTTTTTCTTTGGCTACAACCACACTTGTGATTTAATAATTAAAATCTTGAGAAATCGGTTTATCAAAATGGTGTTGTTGCCAGGGAGGCCTGGTGAGGGTAGTTAGGTACTTCTCCTTTTTGCCTTCTATTCATGACTTTGTATATTCTTGTTTCCTTTTCTTTTATCTTTGTCTATATTTTCTGTCATTTATTCCATATTTTCTATCTCTTTTTCTATCATTTATTTTTATCTATATTTTTGTATATATATTGTTGTGTATTTGCATTCTATTGAGGAGTGAGCACTCATATTGAATACCTCGTCTCGCGAGGGAGCTTACACAATGCTTGCAGGATCCGATTTGTCAGATGTTGTAAGCTCCCCAAGATTGGACTTTGAGTATTCATTTGAGATCATTTATTCTTACTCTTCTCATTTTTCTATCCATTCACCTTGTTGTTTATTTGTTGGTTTGTTTCCGTTTTCTACTTGTATTTTCTTATTTTATTTTTACTCACATATTTTCATGGTTGTGATTTGACACATTTTTTATTTCTCTCTTTCTTGCAAGGGCTCGACGAATGAGGGTGGCATTCTTGGAGCACCGGTGCACTCAAACGAAGAGGAGGCGATTCGTTTCTTCACTGAACAACATGAGAGTGTATGAGAGAAGAAGTGGGAGATTTGGGGACTAATTGAACATTTGTTTTTTGCATTTTATTTCCATTTTGTAATTAATTTGTTATTTTTTGAAACTTTCCTATTTTCTATTTTTAGGCAATTATAAAGCCTTATGAGCGTGGGGTCTATTTCACCAAGTGTCGATGCACTTGGGGGACCTCACCGAAGTTTTGTTTTTCACCAATTTTATTCTCTTTTGTTTTCTCGCAATTTTGTGCACTTGAGCCCACCTAATATTAGTGTATATGATTTTTACTTTTGTTGGGTAAATAATTAGGTCCCCAACCCTAATAAACATTTATGTACCTATAGAGTATAACGTAGTTGGACTTAGACAAATGATTGGTTCTTTACCAATAATAGAAACTACTGCTAGGATGATTCTTGTGCATCAATTATATTAGGCTATTTTATGTCTTATTTTATGCACGGATCACATTTCATGTAGAGTGGAGGTTACAAGGTACGCATTCTCTTTCCTTTGCATAAAACACCATTGATGTCATTGTGCATTAGCTTTTCCGACTTCATTGTTTTCTCACTTAGGATAAAAAAAACTTAGAAAATTCGTTAGGCGATTTATTTGAAAATACCGAAAAAATGATAACCTAATAAAATTGGGACTGCTAAAATAATTTGACCCTAAAACAATGTATAAGGACTATCATTCATTATTTTGGATTAACCCCTCATTGATTGTAGATACTTACCTCCAGACAGAGTGAGTGCAGATGTAGCCTTAAGGTTAGAGCCCAATCCCCGGACTTGTGCCCTATGATCATGTACATTACTCTTTGGTGTACGTTTGAGATGCAAGCACTTGCCTTTGATGTTAGAAACTCATTTTGGTGTACTCCGCCTCTTATTTCCTTTAGTCCTTATATTGAACCCAGCATCCCAAGAAGATGGTTCCATGGATTGGGAGGTTTGAGGATGTATGCTGGGTGATAAAGGCTACTTACCATGTGTGTTGGTAGTAAGTACCTTCTTAAAGATTCACTAAAATAAAATTGAAAAGATAAAAGATCGAACTCTTATGGTCTTTACTTGCGTTGAGTTAGTGAATCATGGGTTGTATTGTGTTTGTTTTGTGTGAGTAGTCCAGATCTCATCTTATCATGCATCTATTTACATCTCTTTCTCTTCTTTCTTCAGCTATGATCACAATGATGGGAAGGAGATCTCTTAGGTTGACTCTTGTGGCATCCCCCGAGTCCATGTAGAATCGAATTAGGGAGTAATAGAAGGTGATGAGGTTAGAGATGAGCTTACACAACTGAGGCAGGGGTGAAAGGATGAGAGAGTTGAGTATATTCCTGATGATGATGATAGAGAGGGACCTGGGGGTCGAGGAGCTGAGATTCCACCTAGACCTACTCGTGTGATGAAGGAGTTGTACAACCCTGGTGCAACTACTACACATCGATGAATTCGTTTTACTATTATTCTTGATGACTTTGAGCTTCATCCTCAGACCATACAGCTTTTACCCAAGTTCCATGGGCATTCTACTAAGGATCCTTATTTACATCTTCAAGATTTTGAGCAGATTTGCAGCACTATCCATGACAGATTTTTGGATGAGGATACCATCAAGACAACAATGTTCCCATTCTCATTGGTTAATAGAGCATCCACTGGTTGAAGCATCTTAGGAGAGTTGTCACTACGTGGGAGCAGTTAAGGATCGAGTATTTGAACAAGTAATATCCACTTAGTCGAACAAATACAACGAGAGCCATGATTAGCAACTTCCCCATGCTTCCGAACGAGCAGTTTCATGAGGCATGGGATCGTTTTAGAGAGCTCACTGAGAGGTGTCCTCATCATGATATTAGCAAGCCCAATCATGTTCAGAGTTTCTTCTGTGGGTTGACACCTGAGTTACAAGGTTTCATCAATGCTTCATGTGGAGGTTCCTACTTCTTTAAGCATGAGGAACAAATCTGGGCCATTTATAAGGACATGGCATAAAATTAGAATACGATGTGTCAGACTCAATTCTATACTCATGGGAAGCCTCCTCATCATTTACAGCACTCCGGAGTGGCACATATTGAGGTCAACTTTTCTTCTATTGCAACAACACAGATAGAGTTCCCATCTGTTGATATGAGGATTATTTGCTAGAATTTAGACCGTGCATAGGTGATAGAGAAGAAGTGTCAGGGTCAAGATAACCTCGACAAGATTGACGACCCAGTGTTTGAGTGACTTGAAGAGACAGATCATGTACCTTCAGGAGGTACATATGGCTTCTATGTCTTCTTCACGGTGAAAGGCTGATTCAGGGGGTTGTATTCCATATTCTCAGACTCAAATGCAACATGTCCATGATATACATTCTGAGACAGTACAACATACTCCCCAATACAACATACTCCCCGCACTTGACTGATGAACCTTAGTTTCATCATATTAATTTGCAGATATTAACCCCCTAGCTTAAATTAGTGTCAATAAAAATCGGAGTAATCATTATATATATCGGAGTCTTTAAATAAGTTAAAATACACAAAAATAACAAACCAAAAATCGTAGTGTTTTATACCCTTAAAAATTCTCACAAAATTATTTCTCCCTAAATTATTTCTCCCTTTGTTTTACCTCGTTTACGTTTTGATCAACATGAAACCTGTAGATCTCATCAAGATCTACAACTTTCATGATTTGAGTTTTTCCAAATTCGGCTTCCTTCTCCTTCATTTTTCGTGTACTTTGTCTAAATACCTGATTGGGCCACGTGGCTCTTTCTGGTTGAGCCACTTGGCTCGCTTCTCTACAGGCCATGCACCCTCGCTTTAGCCATCCGATCGCCTTAGGGTACATCGATCACCTCCATTAATTCCCACTTCAATCACTGCCCTTGATCGCTTCTTTGGAGATCATCATGTTCGTTTGCTTCCGCCTGCTTTCCTTCATGCCACGTGTCATACTCCAACGCCGCCCAATATTCTCTCATGCGCCTAATCCCAGCCGTTGGATATCGCTCCATCCTCTACCGTCTGATCAAACCCAGACACATCTGAATCACCCGTTTCTACCTTTGCGTTAACCGCTGGATCACTAGATCCAAGGGTGATACGCGGATCGCCCACAACCATCAATGGTGTTCTAATTGATTTGATGAAAACAACTCCTGAGTACCTTCCTCTTAACCGTTGGATCATGAGATCTAACGGTTGAGACTCTGTCTCCTACCTCCGACTACCCCTTCTCGCCCACGTCGTCCACATCGTACACGTCTCCCCTTTCCATTTCCCATATCTCCTCATCCATCTCCACCACTCACTGACCATCCTATGGCCAAGACTGATCAGTCCTGACCCTCGTAAACCACTTGTCCTGCCCACGATCTTCTCTCTTTCACTCCACATCTCCCACACAAACCACAACCACCACCATATTCTGCTACAATCGCCTTCCTTGAAATAGCCAATTTCCGACGACATTCAACTTCTCCCCTAGTATACGGGTTGGGGCCCAGCTCGTCTCCGCTCTCTGTGACAGGGGGAGGCTCGATTGAGGTCGCGACAACGA
Source organism: Ottelia alismoides (assembly GCA_037367405.1). Taxonomy (NCBI): domain Eukaryota; kingdom Viridiplantae; phylum Streptophyta; class Magnoliopsida; order Alismatales; family Hydrocharitaceae; genus Ottelia; species Ottelia alismoides. Next base: position 220,771 of record JAZKJV010010422.1, on the reverse strand, counting down.
CCATGACTTCAGTGAGACCCCTGGCCATGGTAGGCCAGGTCTCCGGCTCTACAACGTTGGCGAGCTGCTCCTTGCGGCCAGTGGAGTCCAGCGACGACCCCAGCTCCTCTTAGGAGTTCAAGCCTAAGCCCAACGTCCGCCATAGATTCAGGTAAGGCTTCTTGATCTCTCGTTGCTTTTTCTTTGAATTTCTCATAATTAATTAGGCTTCTTCTCACACCTTCACCCTCAGCTCACCATCACATTAGATTCGTCTCGCTTCAACTATCTTCGCGCACACCTCCACCCAATCTCTTGGACCTCCATAACCTCCCGCCACCTCGCCCCCATTTCTTCTCCAAACTTGCCAGAGAAGAACCTTAGGATACCAGCTTCTTCGCCCCATCCATTCCATCTCTCGCATCGCATCATACCTGCATGCTTCAGCTAGAACTAACCATTGCAGGTTCCATTCTTCATTGACTGGAATTCCATCAGAGCTACCTTCGCGGGCTTCGCCTCCGTCATAGGGACGTCGACGCACTCCTCCAGACAACCCAGCTTCTTCCTCGTGCTTCACGACGGCTTCAGACCTTCCAGGAGTCTTCCTTGGAGCTTCATCGAGCTTGAGAGACAGTGGCGGAGCCTGCACAATGTCGTCGAAGACCCAAAAGTGTCGCCACCGTCGTGGAGGAGGAGAAGATCCAGATCGTACAGGTGTCGTTGGATGGGACCCTCCCGGTGCTCATCCAATGGACCTTATTCAGCCATATCGCCTAGCTCATGCACTTACGGCTACCGTTGGTCTCCATCATCGGATGGTCCCAGCAGAGCCATGTGACAACACTTAGCCACTTCTGAGCCTCTACTCCGCGCATGTAGGATCAGGGCCGAGCCAAGACAAAGCCTCATTGGATGACGCATGGCCCAAGCCATCTCCGAGCCTCGATCTGAGCCTCCGTCGACCACCGAATCTAGCCTCACATGCCCGATCACGTGAACGCTGGGTAATTTGTAGGGAGGCCTCGCCAACTTCTTCAAATTGTGAATAGGTCCAATAAGCATGTGCATACCATGCGTGCATGGGGTTAATTACACATGACCCCTTTCAGGTTTGAATAATTGCAATTTAGCCCCCACGCGTGTGGGAAAATTACAGGGAAGGACTCACAGTTTATTTTATTTACATTTAGGTCCTTCTAGGGACTTGTTTGTAGTATTTTATCTAGTTAATTTCATGTTTTATTTGCATTTAGGCCCCCTGGACTCTTTTTGTGAATATCGAGCATCCGGGCTCTATTTTAGTTGATTTCAGTTACGTTTCAAAGCTTGTTTCATTAGCTTTCTGATGGCACGGACTAGATTTATGTTTTGACTTCAAAATTTGATGATAAATTTTAAAAATGTAGTGTCCATCATCTAATGATTTCTCTTGCCTTTCATTAGTTCATCAATGAAATTTGTTTCACTAAGGGATCATGAAGTTGCCTACAGTTTCTTGGCTCAGATATTTTATTTAATTAGGGAATGTTTGCATCATTGTAAATATGCATCATGTTGCATGTTAAAAATTAAATAAAATGTGTCTGCATTGCCAACATTTTTGTGGGTTGACCTATGAACTATTAATCCTACACTTAATCTGAAGATTAATAGTCTAATATTGACTTAAGATGCTTATGTCCCTAAGTTGGACCTTTGGCTTGCCTAAGTAAAATAATTAGATCACTTTGATTTTATCGACAGACTCATTAGTAGTTTTTGATCGATCTGAATTTAGACAACTACAACGCATTAAAATAACATAACTAAAAGGTTGAATTTCGGGGTCATCAAATGGCATCGTTGCCAGGGACACATCTCATCTTTCTTTTTATTTAGATTTTTATTATTTCATCAGTGATTATTTCTAATTTGTAGGTTAATTTGTTCATGTCTCATGCATGGTTTTGATAATTCTTTGATATACATATCTAATGCATGTTATTTGTGGTAGGGTCCCTTGGTGATCAAGGAGGCAAGGAGCAGGAGCTCCCGCTGCGAGGAGCCGTAGAAGCAAATATTGGAGAAAATTAAAAAATGTGTTTCTTGTATTTTTCATTAAGGCATGTAAATAATCATCTTTACAACGATCTTCGTTTGAAGACTCGTGATTGTAAATGAACGAGGGATTTTGTGGAGGTGTGGGGCTTCCCTCACTTGAGTGTCGACCTAGGATCAGGCACATGGCTCTTCGAGCCAGTTCACAATTTTATTCTATGTGTTTGATCGTACGTAGGACACACATTAATTTGAGACGCATGTATACATCACTTCAGTTAGCCAAAAAAATAAATCTATTCTTCCCCGCTAATAGAAGAATGTTAGGTGTGGTTTTCATCGACTTGCATACATTTAATTTTTGTTTCTAATCCACTCTTGTTTTTCACGAATTTAGATCAAGGCACTGTGAGTTTTTCTCTTAGTGTAGATCATGATTTTATCATATGCATTGATTTTTTCAAGACCTCCCTTCCTGGCTTGATCACCTAGGATTAATGGAAATTAGGAATGAGTGGTAGACGATGTTTGATTGATTTATGTTCTCATTAAATCAGTGATAACCTTAAAGCTAGTAATTAGGAGTGTTAATGCAAGTTGACAAATAAAATGGAGTAAAAATCTTGCTTTGGAAGAGCAACACCCTTTTTAGGGAGGATGTTTCAATTTGACATTTCATTTAAACTTGCATAAATTAGAATGATTTTATCACCAATAAAAATGATAAGATAAATAACCAACACTTGTTGGTTTCACGTGTGAGTTGGTGAATCAAGGGTATTGTGTGGTTGATTGTGCCTAGTCTATTTCGACACCCTCCCCTAGACCTTAGGTGCTCCACTCATATCCATAGATTCATTTGCTCACTTGTAAATTCACCCTAACTTCTTTGTTCCCCTTAGATCTCCATAACATCATCCATCTCTATATTTAGGCTATTCTCAGCCTAAGTCTCATTAATCCTTCTCTCCAATACATAGGTTATTTCTAAACCTAAGTATAGGGGGCGTCCTCCTCAGTTCTTGTTTCCTTTCCTATAATTAAATTTGAACTATGGCTTTGCCTCACTTAGTGCTATGAGGACATAACAAAATTTAAGTATATGGGGGTTATATCGTATATGCAGTATATATTTACTTTAGCCATACCGCTATTTTGAAAAATTTTGAAAAATTTTAAAAAATTGAGCTAGAGTATACATCTTCTAAACTAAGTTGGACAAAATGTTTTCAAAGTTTGAGAAATTTTCTACTATGTTACATTATTTTAAAGAAAATATTTTGAAAATGGTTTGAAAAAACTGGGTTTTACTTGTTTTGAAAAATCATTTGAAGAATATTTGTAAAAATCTATATATATGTGACATGATTTGGAAAATGTTTTCAAAACTTGATTTCAATAAAGGAAAATGAGTTTAACTTGTGTTCTAACTTTACAAAAAAAATGCACAAAAATGAGAACAAAAATTAAAAATAATTTAAACGACAAACTGAATACTAAACTTAAATTAGTAGTCGCTTTTTAGTGAGGGTCTCCCATAGAAGAGTAGGTGGTTTAGAGGACATCGCGTAAGGCTCCGTCTGGGTACCGTTCTATGGCCAGTACTCACACCTATACTGGCTGAAAATGGATGCAACTACTCATCTAAGTTTAGGCCAGTCATTAGGCCTTTTAAAGTCTTCATAAAAATTTGAAAAAAATGGATGAAGGAGTTGGTTTAAATCCCTGTCACTTTCACTTTCATACATAATCAATGATGTTCAAGAATACTTGGTTTGAGAGGTCTTGAGATTTTAAGTTAACCATACTTAGTTATCAAGGTCTATGGCTTAATTATCCACATTTCCCTAGTTTGGCAAATTTGCATGCTATATTGCATGCTTAGTGTCTAACTTTAAAGAATATGATCAGCATTTCACATTCACAATTGCGGTTATGATGAGAGGAGTTGAAATTTCACTTGATGGACTAGGATACGGGATTCCGGTTTGGACTCGATTTAATGATGCTCGATGATGGGATAAGATCATTGAAGGATTCTTGAAACCTGAGTGTCAACATTTTTAGCCAGTATGAGAACATGGTTCTTATGCTAATCTCTTGACATTTACCTAAGTGCCAGGATGTGAATAAAATAAAAAATGTTGATTAGTGTGCACCAACTCTTGGTAAAAGTAGTGGGACTAGCCAAAAACAATGCAAAGAAGCCTCAACGTTGAAGAAAAACACTTATCTTACAAAGTCAAAAATCAAAGAGCTTCCACCAAATGCGAGCTCTCTCAACCATTTCAAAGTGCCCACTTTGACCACGCTATTAAGACCAAGAGTCGGGCTTGCATAAAAAAAGGGCTCCGCATCGTAAATGCTACAAGTCTGGGTGTAGAAGGTATAATAGATACTCAAAAAAGGCACACCCTGGTGTATTCCTAGGAAAACAAGATAACTCCAACTTCTCTTGACGGACGCACTGATTAACAATAAAAAATGCATTGTGTTAGTAAGGCACTCGAGCGGATCATTATTCCAATGAGAGGGAAAGAAGAAATGACACAATCCAATGCCCTCGATCAACTGACCCGCCACCTAAATTTTTGAATCTGACAAACTAAAGAGATGGTGGATTGATTGCAATATTTGGTTTATTCCATAGTGTTGAGGATTGGGTCCTTAGGAGAATTTCTGAGACTGGGACCTTGGGTCAAGTTGTGACTCTGCTCTTGTGATTACAACCAACACTTAATTTCATATCCTTAGCTTATACGTATATATAGAGAGAGAGTTTGAAAAATAAGTGAAATTGGATACCTCTTGATTAAGGCTAGGTTGAGCTTTGAAATTTTGGATCTCTAAAATTGGGAGTTCTTAAATAGATCAGATCATGTATTCAAATGCACAATCAGAGGTTAATCCAACACATTCGTGGTCGAGATGCTCAGGGACGAGGATAGTTTAAGTATAGGGGGATGATGAACTTCGGTTTCATCATTTTAATTTGCAGATATTAACCTCTTAGCTTAAATTAGTGTCAATAAAAATCAGAGTAATCATTGTATATATTGGAGTTTTTAAATAATTAAAATTCAAAAAAATAACAAAACAAAAAATCGTAGTGTTTTTATATCCTTAAAAATGCTCACAAAATTATTTCTCCTTTGTTTGATCTCGTTTTTGTTTTTGTCAGTATGAAACTTGCAGATCTCATCAAGATCTAACACTTTCATTTTTTGAGTTTTTCCAAATTCAGCCTCCTTCTCCTTCCTTTTTCATGTTCTTTGTTTGAATAACCTGATTGGGTCACATGGCTCTTTCTGTTGAGCCGCGTGGCCCTCTTCTTTGCGTGCCACGCGCCCTCGCTCCCACTATATGATCACCTTAGGGTGCATCAATCCCCACCATTGATTCTCGCTTCAATCTCCGCCCTTGATCGCTTCTCCAGAGATCAACCTCGTTTATTCGCTTCCTCCTGCTTCTCTTCGTGCCACGTCTCGTCCTCTAGCACCGCTCGATCTTCTCTCATGTGCCTAATCCCATCCGCTGGATCTCGCTCCATCCTCTACCGTCCGATCGAACCCATATCACATTTGAATCACCTGTTGCCGCATCGCATTAACGGTTGGATCACTAGATCTAAGGGTGGCATGCAACTCACTCATAACAATCGATGGCGTTCTGATTGATTTGATCAGAACGACTCCCGAGCACCTTCCTCTCAGCTGTTGGATCGTGAGATTTAACGGTTGAGACTCCGTCTCCTACCTTCGACCGCCCCTTCTCTCCCATGTCGTCCACATTGCACACATCTCCCCCTTTCCATTTCCCCCATCTCCTTAGCCATCTCCACCACTCGCAAACCACCCCATGACCAAGACCGATCAGTCGTGACCCACTCATGAACCACTTGGCTGCCCACGATCTTCTCTCCTTCGCTCCACGTCTCCCACGCAAACCCCGACTACCACCATATTCTGCTCCAACCGCCCTCCTTGAACCCAGGCCCAACGTCTGCCATAGCTCCATGTAAGTCTTCTTGATCTCTTGTTGCTTTTTGTTTGAATTTCTCATAATTAAGTAGGTTCCTGCTCACACCTTCACCCTCAGCTCACCATCGCATTAGCTTCACCTCTCTTAAACTGTCTTCATGCATACCTACACCCAATCTCTCGGTCCTCCATAACCTCCCGCCACCTTGCCCCATTTCTTCTCCAAGCTTGCCGGAGAAGAACCTCAGGCTACCACCTTCTTCGCCCCACATAGCATGCCATCTAGTCCATCTCACTCGCATCGCATCATATCTTTATGCTTCAGCTAGAACTAACCATTGTAGGTTCCATTCTTCATTGGCCGGAGTTCCATCGGAGCTACCTTCACGAGCTCCGTCTCCGACACAGGGACAACGATGAACTCCTCCAGACTTACCAGATTCTTCCTCATGCGTCAACGACGGCTTCAACCTTCCAGGAGTCTTCCTGGAGCTTCATCAAGCTCGAGAGACTATGGCAGAGCCCGTAAAATGTCACCGGAGATCCAAAAGAGCCGATACCTTCACGGAGGAGGAGAAGAGCCAAATCGTACATGTGTCATTGGATGGCTCCCTCCCGGTGTTCATCCAACAAACCTTATTCAGCCACGTCACCTACTCCGTGCACCTACACCGTCGATTTCCATGATAGGATGGTCCTAGAAGAGCCATGCGTTAGCACTTAGCCACTTCCGAGCCTCCACTCCGTACCATTAGGCTCAGGGCACCCGAGCGAAGACAGAACCTCATTAGGCGATGCGTGGCCCGAGCCATCTCCGAGCCTCGATCCAAGCCTTCGTCGACCACCGAACCTAGCCTCACGTGCCTGATCACGTGAGCGCTGGGTAATTTGTAGGGAGGCCTCGCCAACTTCTTCATATTATGAACAGATCCAATGAGCATGTGCATACCACATGTGCCTGGGGTTAATTGCACCTGACCCCTTATGGGTTTGAATAATTGCAATTTAGCCCCCCGTACATATGGGAAAATTATAGGGAAGGCCTTACGGTTTTTTATTTACATTTAGGTCCTTATAGGGACTTTTTTGTAGTATTTTATCTAGTTTATTTCATGTTTTCTTTGTATTTATGCCCCTAGACTCGTTTGTGAATATCTCGAGCATCCGAGCTCTATTTTGGTTGATTTTAGTTGGTTTCAAAGCTTGTTTCATTAGCTTTCTTATGGCATGACTTGCTTTTTGTTTTGACACTTTAAACTTTGATCATTAATTTTAATAATGCAGTGTATATCATGTGATGATTTCTCATGCCTTTCATTAATTCATCAATGAAATTTCTTTCACTAAGGGATCCAGAAGTTGACCAGTTTTTTAGCTCAGATATTTTATCTAATTGGGGCATTTTTGCATCATTATAAATCTGCACCATGTTGCATGTTAAAAATCAAATAAAAAGTGTCTGCACTGCCTGTATTTTTTATGAGTTGACCTATGAATTATTAATACAACACTTAATCTGAAGATTAGGAGTCTAAATATTTACTTAAAAGGCTCGTGTCCCTGAGTTTGACCTTACGTTTTCCCAAGTAAAATAAATTAGACCGCTTTGATTTTATCGACATACTCATTAGCAGTTTTTAATCGATCTGAATTTTGCTGACAACAATGCATTAAAACGACATAATTAAAGGGCTGAATTCTGAGGTCATCAAATGGGGTATACCGTATATATTGTATATATGTACATTTGCCATAGCTCTATTTTTAAAAATTTTGAGAAAGTAAAAAAAATGATCTAGTATACATCTTCTGAACTAAGTTGGACAAAATATTTTCGAAGTTTGATAAATTTTCTATTATGTTATATTATTTTAAAGAAAATATTTTAAAAATGATTTGAAAAAGATGGGTTTTACTTGTTTTGAAAAATTGTTGGAAAAATGTTTGTAAAAATCTCTATATATGTGACATGGTTTGGAAATGTTTTAAAAACTTGATTTCAAAAAGGGAAAATGAGTTTAACTTGTGTTCTAACATTACTCAAAAATCCATAAAAATGAGAAAAAAATCCATTAAAAGACAAACTGACTACTAAACTTAAATAAGTAGCTGCTTTCAGTGAGAGTCTCCCTTAGCAGAGTAGGTAATTTAGAGGACATCGCGTAAGTCTTCGTCCGCAAGCAATGAGTACCATTATATGGCCCGTACTTACACCTATACTGGCTGAAAATGGGTGCAACTACTCATTTTAGTTTAGGCCTATCATTAGGCCTTTTAGAGTCTTCATAAAAATTTGAAAAAAGAAATGGATGAAGGAGTTGGTTTAAATCCCTGTCACTTTCACTTTCATACAAAATTAGTGATGTTCAAGAACTCTTGGTTTTTAGAGGTCTTGAGATTTTAAGTTAACCAGCCTTGGTTATCAGGGTCTGTGGCTTAATTCTCCACATTTCTCTAGTTTGGCAGATTCGCGTCCTATATTGCATGCTTAGTCTCTAACCTTAAAGAATATGATCAGCACTTCACATTCATGACTGCAGTTATGATGAAAGGAGTTGAAATTTCACTTAAGGGACTAGGATGAGGGATTTGAGTTTGGAGTCAATTTAATGATGCTCGAGGATGGGATAAAATCACTGAAGGCTTCATGAAACCCGAATGTCAACATTTTTAGCCAGTATGAGAACATGGTTCTTATGCTAATCTCTTGACATTTATCTAAGTGCCAGGATGTGAATAAAATAAAAAATGTTGATCAGTGTGCACCAACCATTTCAATGTGTCCACTTGGACCACCGCTATTAGGACTAGGAGTCGGGCTTGCACCCAAAAAGGGATCCGCATCGTAAATGCTACAAGTCTTGGTGTAGAAGGTATAATAGATAATAAAAAAAGGTACTCCCCGGTGTATTCCCAGGAAAACAAGTGTAGACGAATCCAACTTCTCCTGACAGATGCATTGATCAACAACAAAAAAATGCATTTAGTTAATAAGTCACTCGAGCGGATCCCTATTCCAATGAGAGGGAGAGAAGAAATGACACAATACTACGCCCTCCATCAACTAGCCTACCATCTACATTTCTGAGTTTGACAAACCAAAGAGACGATGGATTGATTGCAACATTTGGTTTATTTCCTAGTGTTGAGTATTGGGTCCTTAGGAAAATTTCTTGGACTATGACCTTGGGTGAAGTTGTAACTCTGCTCTTGTGATCATGGTCAACAAATAATTTCATATCCTCAGTTTATACGTATATAGATAGAGTCCGGAAAATTAGAGAAATTGGATACCTCTTTATTAAGGCTAGGTTGAGCTTAAGGCTAGGTTGAGTTCTTGAATAGATCAGATCATGTATTCAAATGCACAATCGGGGGTTAATCCAACTCATTCATGGTCGAGATGCTCTGGGACGAGCATAGTTTAAGTATAGGGGGATGATGAACCTCGGTTTCATATTAATTTGCAGATATTAACCCCCTAGCTTAGATTAGTGTCAATAAAAAATAGTGTCAACAAAAATTAGTGTCTTTAAATAAATTAAATTGCAAAAAATAAAAAAAATAAAAAATCATAGTGTTTTTATACCCTTTAAAACACGCAAAAAATTATTTCTCCCTTCGTTTGACCTCGTTTGCATTTTTGTCAACATGAAATTTGTAGTCTCATCAAGATCTACAACTTTCATGCTTTGAGTTTTCCCAAATTCGGCCTCCTTCTCCTTCCTTTTTCATGTTCTCTGTTTGAATAACCTGATTGGGCCACATGGCTCTTTCTGGTTGAGCCACATGGCCCACTTCTCTGCACGCCACAAGCCCTCGCTCCCGTCGTCTGATTGCCTTAGGGTGCATCAATCCCCGCCATTGATTCTCGCTTCAATCTATGCCCTTGATCTCTTCTCTAGAGATCATCCCACCCATTTGTTAGCTTCCACCTATTTCCCTTTGTGTCATGTGTCGTCCTCCAGCATCGCCCGATCCTCTCTCATGTGCCTAATCCTTGCTGCTGGATCTTGCTCCGTCCTCTACCATCTGATCGAACCCAGATCACATCTGAATCACCTGTTTCCTCCTTCGCGTTAACCGTTCGATCACTAGATCTAAGGGTGACGTGGCTCACCCACAACCATCGATGGCATTCTGATTGATTTGATCAGAACCTCTCCTGAGCTCATTTCTCTCAGTCATTGGATCATGAGATCCAATGGTTGAGACTTCGTCTCCTACCTCCGGTCGCCCCTTCTCTCCCACATCGTCCACATCGCACACGTATCCCCCTTTCCATTTCCCCCATCTCCTCAGCCATCTCCACCACTCGTTGACCACCCCACGACCAAGACCGATCAACCGTGACCCTCGCGAACCACTTGGTTGCCCACGATCTTCCTTCCTTCGCTCCACATCTCCCACGCAAACCATGAACACCACCATCTTCTGCTCTAATCGCCCTCCTTGAATTAGCCCATCTCAGGCCATATTCAACTTGTCCACTTGTACGTGGGATGTGGCCCAACTCCTCTCTGCCTCCCTGTAACAAGGGGAGGTCCGATCGAGGTCATGACGATGACCATGGCTCTGGTGAGACCCCTGGTCATGGTAGGCCAGGTCTACGGCTCTACAACATCGATGAGTTGCTCCTCGTGGCTGGTGGTGTTCAACGACGATTCGAGATCCGCCTAGGAGCTCAAGCCTAGGCCCAACATCCTCCACAGCTCCAGGTAAGGCTTCTTGATCTCTCATTGCGTTTTCTTTGAATTTCTCATAATTAATTAGGCTCCTGCTCACACCTTCACCCCTATCTCACTATCGCATTAGCTTCACCTCGCTTCCACTATCTTTGCAAACAATGCCACCCAATCTCTCAGTCCTCCATAACCTCCCACCCCCTCGCCCTATTTCATCTCCAAGCTTGCTAGAGAAGAACCTATGGCTACCACCTTCTTCGCCCCACATGGTCTGCCATCCTGTCCATCTCACTCGCATTGCATCATACCTGCATGCTTTGACTAGAACTACCCACTGCATGTTCCATTCTTCGTAGGCTGGAGTTCGATGGAGCTACCTTCGCGGGCTCTGCCTCCGGCGTAGGGATGTCGACGCACTCCTCCAAATATCACAGCTTCTTCCTCGTGCTTCGACAACATCTTTAGACCTTCCAAGTTTCTTCTTGGAGCTTCATCAAGCTCGAGAGACGGTGGCGGAGCCTGCATGACATCGTCGGAGACCCAAAAGCGCTGCCACCTTCGCAGAGGAGGAGAAGAGCCAGATCATACAAGTGATGTTGGATGTCACCCTCCCGGTGCTCATCCAACGGACCTTATTCAACCACGTCGCCTACCTCGTGAACTTACAACCACCGTCGATTTCCATGGTCGAACGGTCCCAACAGAGCCATGTGTCAGCACTTAGCCACTTTTGAGCCTCAACTCCGGACCTTTAGGCTCGAGGCACCTGAGCTAAGACATAGCCTCATCAGATGACGCATGGCCCGAGCCATCTCTAAGCCTCGATCCAAGCCTCTGTGCCAGGTCACGTGAGCGCTGGGTAATTTGCAGGGAGGCCTCGTCAACTTCTCCAAATTACGAGCATGTCCAATGAGCATGTGCTTACCATGCGTACCAGGGTTTAATTGCACCCGACCCCTTCCAGGTTTGAATAATTACAATTTAGCCTATGCGTGTGTGGGAAAATTATAGGGAATCCTCACAGTTTATTTTATTTACATTTAGGTCCTTCCAGGGAATTGTTTGTAGTATTTTATCTAGTTAATATCATGTTTTCTTTGCATTATGCCCCTGGGCTCTTTTGTGAATATCTCGAGCATCCGAGTACTTTTTTAGTTGATTTCACTTACATTTCGAAGCTTATTTCATTAGCTTCTTGATGGCATGACTAGCTTTTTGTTTTGACAATTTAAACTTTGATGATTGATTTTAACAATCCAGTGTCTATCATGTAAAGATTTCTCATGCCTTTCATTAATTCATCAATGAAATTTGTTTTACTAAGGTATCATGAAGTTGACTACAGTTTCTTGGCTCAGGTATTTTATCTAACTAGGGCATTTTTGCATCATTGTAAATATGCATCATGTTGCATGTTAAAAATCAAATAAAAAGTGTCTGCATTGCTTGTATTTTTGTGTGTTGATCTATGAACTATTAATACAACACTTAATCTGATGATTGGGAGTGTAAATATTTACTTAATAGGCTTGTGTCCTTGAGCTTCGACCTTGGTCTTGCCCAAGTAAAATAAATTAGACGGCTTTGATTTTATTAACATATTCATTAACGATTTTTGATCGATCTGTATTTAGCCAACTACAACGCATTAAAATGACATAATTAAATGGCTGAATTTCGGGGTCATCACTAACACAACAGAGCCACCATCTTATGATACTCAGATATTGGTCTACCAGAGCGATCAGCCTATTGCGACTCTGCCACCATACCCTCTAGAGCAGGTTAAGAGGTTGATTGAAATCAACGTGATTTGGTACATCTGATGAATCTGTGATTCATCATTCTAATTAGTTGACAATAGAGATTTTCCCGAGTATTTAGGATCATGATTACAATATACACATATATAATATGATTAAATTATGTGAAGAACAACCTTCATATTCGACATATAATCTCCAATTACACACAATTCACATGTTATTTATTTCATATGCATAGTGGAGAAACCCGTCTTAATTACACATAATCAACAGATTATATTTAATATTGAGATTAATAGTCATCCATAAATAATTATCTACAAAAACTAAACAAATGATATTTATTACAGTAAAGAAAAAAAATGAAAATGCATTAAGTTTAAATAGCATTGAATTTGACAAGAATTTAACACATTGATTTATTCAATTTGGCTCTACAAATACCTCTCACATTTTGTTGGAAAGAAAAGAGGAGGGAGATCTTTGTAATTTTACCACTCTCTTTCCCATGTGCATAAAGCCCCTAGGTACAAGGCATTTCCCAAGAATTGAGCCGCCCATGTATTCTTTATTCCCCATGCATATCTTTCCCATGCATGTAATTAATGTTTTTGTCTTTATTTGCATGAGATGAATGCTCTCTCTTTATTTGTAGAATGAGGAGACGCACATGGATCTATAAAATGCAAGTCCCTCTGCACACAAAAGCCTCTCTTACGTTCCTCTCCCCACTCCAAGACACCATCTCCCACAACACACCTCTCCCCCGCTACTCTCTTCCTTCTCAGTTCGTGTGCAGCAACGACCACACCACTCGTGACCTCCTCTTCCTCGCCGCGACCAGCAGCTACAACCCACACCCCTCCTCTTCCACCTGCAGCTAGCAACCTCCAGCCCTGCACCCTTCCTCCAAGCGCACCCTGCGACGACCAGCGGCCTCCTCACACAGTAGCAGCTACGTGTACCTGTAGCTTGCGCACCTCTGGCCTCTTGTGCGTAAGATCAGCTCCCAACGATGCATCTTCAGTTTGCGAGTGTCGAGCCCGCACGCGACCACCTTTTCATGCACGCGGCCAGCAACTTCTAGCACAACCGACATGCACGTGATCAACTCCAGCATGCTATTTTATAGCAACCAGGAGCATCTCATCACTCGTGCACAACATTCCATACATCTCCCTCGCACTCTACTATGTTAATAACTCTTGTTTAACTTAAATTTGATGAAACAACTATTTGGTAACATCCTTTATTTGCTCTAGTTCATTTCTCAACATATGCATTCCAACTCTTATATCTTTTATTATATCTTGAAATGTTGCAAGTAGTTTTAAATTCATCCCTACTGAATCGCAAGTCAACCCTCATTTCCTCAATTAGTTGCACTCATACCCACATTTACTCAATCTATAGTTCTCGGAAATATTTTCACCACAGATCACATTTTCTCATAAATTTTCTTTCGTCGCAAGAGATATAAATTCAAATCATGTTTTAAAGAAGAACAAAAAGAGCAAGTTTGCTTAATCCATGTGGATACGAACCTCTACTTGCACTATACAACTCAAATTTTTCCAACACGCTTGTAGTTCTAATATTATTTATTTGATTGTGGTTTTTCGTGGAACTACAACGATGTGGTAAAATCAACTTTTTAAACCACGTAAAATTGCTTCAACATTTTGACGTCGTTGTCAGGGACTATGCAACATTAACAATTTTTTTTCTTCATTTCTAACTTATTTTTGATATTCTAATCCGTGCATTTTTTTTATTTCAGGTACTTGAACTCTGAAAAAGAAAAAATGAAGATCCATGCATTTTTTTAGCAAACTTGTAATTTGTTCTAAGTAAAAAAAATTGTAGTATTGATTTCTCCTTTCTTCTCGGAAAAGCTCGCCATCAGTAGGACAAAACATTATGGATTTAGCACCAGAAGTGCAAGCACTGTGAGTCTCCTTTCTCACTTAGGCATTTTAAGATTTATATTTCTTGCATTCACTTGTGCATTGAATTAAACTGGAAAATTTTAAAAAGAGTTCTTGATTGTATCATCTCTGTGGTCTCTCCCTCTGTGATAATCTAATTCAAAGATCATCAAATCGTGTTTTGATTATATAAAAAGATAAGCTTGAAAGATCATCGCAGTGATCCGAGCGAAAGCGAATAAAATTGAATGCTGGTTTGATCACACATGGTGATTGATACAAACTCACGAGCACATAGAACCCTAGGACAGAGACAAAAATGCATGGTGCCACATGGGATTGCAGAGAGAAGTCGTAACTCCTTGACGCGTTGGGCACATGTTCCTGTAGGAAGAATAGATCTTCAATATGAGTAGCCACCCTAGATCCCTCAGCCGGATGAGGACATCGATTTCTCACAATCTACCACAAACACCTCTTCATTAAAGACCAATAATTGTCTGACAATATTCGTTAAGAAACTAAATCTAAAATCGAACAGATAGCCACATATGCGGCAATTTGTGTGGAGTTGGTGAAACAACAAATTGTTTTACATTTGTGCTGTGTATGCTAGGTCGTATATCTTTGAAAAATCAATAGCAACAACCACTAGACAACGACCCGATCTATAAAACAAAATCCCACCCATCTTGTTCAAGTGAGAAGTCTGAGAATTCACCTGATTTAGGAGACATGGGAGAAGAGAATTGACCTAACCCCATGGACCTCATTCTGCAACAATTACAACTGCTGAGAGAAGAAAATGTCACAATCCACCACACCATAGCACCTCTCGTCCGGCCACCACCCATTATTACACATTATAACCCTGCGGCGGAAGACTTAGTCCATTGGGTCCAGATCCCACCTGAGGTTGGAGACTTTGAAATAAATTCATCATCACTCTCCTTGATACCAAAATACTATGAAAAGGAGAGTGAAGATCCTTTCCTACACATACAAGACTTTCGATCTGCCTGTGACACAATGAGCACCCCCGGGGTAGCAATGGAATACAATTATAAGAAAGCCTTCACTCACTCTCTAAAGGAAAGAGCACTCCAATGGCTCCGAAATTATGGAACCCCACTCACCTCCCGGGACACCTTAAGAGAGACATTCATCAATAAATACTTCTCAATAGGAAAGACAAATGCTCTGAGACAAGCCATATCATCATTCGCCAGAAGAACAAAGAACCCGTTCATGAAGCTTGAGAGCGTTTTAAGGAATTGCAAAGGAAATGCCGTCATCACGCAATCCCCAAATGGGAATTGGTTCAGATGTTTTATGAGGATATACTCATCATTCAAGAGAGTTATTGACAGCTCATGTGACGGGAATTATATTAGTTGTGATGAACACTTCGTGTGAACCTTATTTGAAAACATGGCTGATAATTTGGTGAATAGCTCCTCCATTGAACAATATAGTGGGCATGCGAGATGGGTTAATTTAGTTGATCAAGAGAGATCCACTAGTGACTCATCCAAGCAAAATCATGATAAATGGGAAAATCTTCTCCAAACAAATGGATCTCATGACCTAGGCAATCGGTAACTTGGCTCTGAATGAAGTCCTGAATAACATCTGTGGGGTTACTTCTAACCCCAACATTCAAGATTTTGGCCACGTACCATTCACCTATGATCAAAAAATGACTCCGGAGACAGTAAATTAGATACAAAGAAATCAAGGTGGGTCATTCTCAGACACCCAAAACTCAGGATGGAGGGAACAATCAAATACTAAGTGAATGGACATCACAATTACCAATTTTAAAATCACAACCAACCTAAACAACAGATGGGACCTCCCATGACTCAACCTTCCTTGGTTGTGAATGTTGATGCTCTTACCCAGGCTATTCAGCAGCTTGCTGCAGCACAACAGCAAGCGAACCAAGCCCAACAACAAGCCAACATTGAAAATGTTCGGTAATTTTCCGAGATCAGGTCTTACGTCCCAGCACTATCACCTCAATCTCTACCTAAACCCAACACCAACAAGGCTAGTTCATATGTATTACTCCAAACTCCACCACCTGCTGGTCTTTCACTTCACTCCCTGGATTTCAGAATCATAGTCAAGTATTTTCCACACCCCAAACACAATATCAAGTATTTTCTGCCCCACCCCAAAAAACAACAATTCAACCTAGGGGAACACACAACAACCTCCGAGGACTCACGTAAGTTTCAAAACACCATCTCATTCCAACCAATCCACCCATGCGGTGACTCTTCAAAATGGAAAAACCACATCTACTAGTATCGCACCACAAATCGCTCAGAGGAAAATCAAAGAGGACAAAGAGATCGACAATGAAGAGGAATCAATTGAGATCCCCACTCCTCCCACTTCCTCCCCGACCATAACCATTCTATTTCCTGAAGCTCTTTGCAAGAAAAACCCGAGATCATCCACTATTGATCAGGGGTTGGGAAAATTATTTTCGAACATTATCATTGAGATTCCACTCCTAAAAAGCCCTCAAACAAGTCCTAGCCTTCTCCCTCTTTTTGAAAGAAAGATGCACATCAAAGAGGAGATCAAAGGGAAAAATAAGAAAGACCATGAAAAAAATTTAAAAATATGTGCTCCCACAAGCAACATCCAATGCCATTTCCCAATTCCTGCCCACCAAGAAGAAAGATCCGGGAGCACCTCTAGTTAAATGTACAATTAGTGAATTGACTTTCGAGCACACTCTGCTACTTAATGGAGCCTCAATTAATCTCATCCCTACTGCTATTCTAGGGTAGTTTGACTCAGGGAAATTGAAGCATGTCTCGATGATTCTGCAAATGGCTTATCGTTCTGTGAAGAGACCTAGAGGATTACTGGAAGATGTAATAGTTACCGTTCAAGGACACCAATTTCCGGTTGATTTTGTTGTAATGGATATGGATCCAACCAACACACCGAGAAAGACACCCATCATATTTGGACGACCGTTCTTAGCCACTGCTAAGTCACACTTTGATTTTGAAGATGGGAAAGTGCAATTTGATATCAATGGCAAGGTTATCCCTGTTGATCTTGTCATTCCCACATCCACCGACTCTGAGACTGAAGACTGTGGTTGGATAAAAAACTGTGTTGTACTCGATATACAAAACGACCTTGCCCCTATCCATCTCTCTAAAGACCCTCTGGAGGTTAGTCTGAACACCTCACGATCCACTTATAAGGACATGTCTCATAAAATTGCCACTTATAATCCGAACTCTGCACTCGAAGCTCCACCATGCCCTCTCATGGGTCAGGACATTTTTGAATTAGATGAAGCCTAGGACACACTAGACACTGAACTTTCACTGACTTCAGCTATGATCATGCCCATGATGGAGCCACCATTTCAGACTATTTCATCAATAAATACATCAAAGGAAATTATTCCTCTGATCCCATCAACACCCATTGTCGAACTAAAACCCTTACCACAAGATCTGAAGTATGCTTTCATCGATGATGCACACACTCTACCGATCATCATTAATGCCAACCTAGATTACACTCAGGAAAGCCAACTCATGGAAGTTTTGAAGAGGAATTCCCAAGCTATCAGATGGAAAATAACTAATTTGAAAGAAATAAGGCTGACATTCTGTACACACCACATATACTTAGAAAATGACAGCAAACCCTCTCGAGAAATGCAAAGACAATTAGATCCTAACCTACGAGAGGGTGTGAAGAATGAAATATACAAGTGGTCGAGTGCCAGCATCATTTACCCAATAGCCGATAGTCCTTGGATCAGTCCTCTCTAGGTTATCCCCAAGAAAGCTGGATTAACCATTGTAAAAAATGAAAAAGGAGAGGACATACCTACTCAAGTCGTAACATCTTGGAGAGTTTGTGTCGATTACAGAAAACTCAATAAGGCTACACGAAAAGATCACTTTCCACTACCATTCATTGACCAAATCCTCGAGATACTAGCCAGTTTTTTTGGCTTTTTGGATGGATATTCCGGATACAAGCAAGTGGCCATAGCACCAGAGGATCAAGATAAAACCACCTTCACCTGTCCTTTTGGGACATGCATTTCGACACATGCTATTAAGATTATGTAATGCCCCAACGACTTTTCAAAGGTGTATGATGGAAAGTTTTGCTGATATGATCGGTGATTTTATGGAAGTATTTATGGATTATTTTTCAATTTTTGGAGACTCATTTGAGGAAACACTTGGATTTTTGGATAGAGTCCTATAGAAATGCATTGAAGTAAACTTGATATTATCTTGGGAAAAATCACATTTCATGGTGAGACTCGGGATTGTACTCGGGCACATTGTATCAAAGAAAGGGATGGAAGTAGATCCTTCAAAAGTTGAGACCATCACCCACCTAGGCCCGCCCATTAATATAAAAGGAGTTTTTTCCTTTTTAGGTCACGTCGGTTTTTATCGATGGTTTATCAAGGATTTCTCAAAAATTGCTCTCCCACTCACCAAGTTACTTGAGAAGGACCAAGATTTTACGTTCACTGAGGAAGCATTCGAGTCTTTCATTCTTCTGAGAAAATCATCACTGAAGCACCATATTACAACCCCCCTGATTGGACTCTTGATTTTGAAATCATGTGTGATGCTTCTGATTATGTTGTTATGGCAGTTTTGGGACAAAGGAAGGATGGAAAGCCCTATGCAATCCACTATGACAGTAAGACCCTTGATGACGTCCAAAGAAATTACTCTGTGACCGAGAAAGAATTGCTGGCTGTTGTGTTTTCACTAGAAAAATTTCGATCTTACATCTTAGGGTACCACATCATAATTTACACAGACCATTTTGCTTTGAAATACCTCTTCACAAAGAAAGATGCCAAGCCTAGACTCATTTGGTGGGTATATTGCTCCAAGAATTCAATCTGGAAATTCAAGACAAAGCCGGAGCAAAGAATGTCATAGCCGATCACTTATCAATGCTCCCTTCATTACCTTTACCAATCAATAACATGGTCCCAATTTCTGATAATTCTCCAGATGAGAATATAATGTATGTCTCCCAATTCCCTTGGTATGTGGACATCCTCAATTACCTCATCACTTTCCACATTACCAGATGACTGACCGAGACATAAGAAAGACAAAACCAAAGCTCAAGCCCGATATTATTATTGGGATGATCCTCTACTCTTCAAAGAGGGCACTGATTTGATATAGAGATGTTGTATCCTTGAAACTGAAGTCTCTAGTGTCCTATCTCACTGCCACACCTGTCCTATCTCACTGCCACACCTCTATATGTGGAGGACACCATTCAGGGAAGCGTACAACCGCTAAAGTACTACAATGTGGTTTCTATTGGCCTACACTATTTAAGGATGCCCATCATTTTTCTCAAGCTTGTCCCTCCTATCAAATCAATGGAACAATGACCCGGTGCAACATGATGCCCCTCTAATCAATACATGTAGTCGAAATTTTTGACACTTGGGGCATAGACTTCATGGGACCTTTCACCACATCACATGGCTACCAGCACGTCCTTCTTGCTGTAGACTATGTCTCCCATTGGATCGAAGCCAATCCCACTCGCGCTGCTGATAGTGCGAATGTCATCAAATTCCTGACCAATCTTTTCTCTCAATTTGGATTACCTAAGGTGGTCATTAGTAATGGTAGAACCCACTTTCTGAATGCATTGGTGAAAAATCTACTTAAAAAGAATGGATTTGAACATTATGTCTTGACCGCCAATCACCCACAAACTAATGGAATGGCCAAGCTTTCTAACCAAGAAATTAAAACTATACTCCAGAAAATTATCAGATCCACTCGCAAAGACTGGTCCCAACACTTGCCATCTACTCTTTGGACCTACAGAACAACCCTTCGCACACCTTTAGGAATGAGCCCATACCGATTAGTCTATGGAAAATCATGCCATTACCTGTAAGATCCACCATAAATCACTTTGGGTGATAAAGAAATGCCACTTGGATTATGATGAGGCTGGAAAAAGGAGATTACTGGATTTGGCTGAATTGGAAGAATTACGATCACAAGCCTTTGATAACAACTTGATCTACAAGGAGAAAATCAAGATATGGCATGATGCT
The DNA here is from genome assembly GCA_037367405.1 of Ottelia alismoides. Classification (NCBI taxonomy): domain Eukaryota; kingdom Viridiplantae; phylum Streptophyta; class Magnoliopsida; order Alismatales; family Hydrocharitaceae; genus Ottelia; species Ottelia alismoides. The sequence goes on along the minus strand of JAZKJV010010422.1, from coordinate 200,275 downwards.
AACATTTTGAGGAAAACATTTCAAGAGAATAAAAAAGTGTGGCTATCTGATGCGAAATTGAAACTATTTCCAGGAAAACTGAGATCAAAATGGAAAGGACCATACATCGTAAACCAAGTTTTTGATAATGGTTCAATAGAAATACCTGACCCACACACTAAAGCCACTTTCACAGTCAAAGATTAAAACCCGTTGTTGAACCCTCTGGTCCCATGCCTGTTTGTGCAACATACCTTCTACAGGAACAATAAGCAGTACACGTCGTCGAGCTGAGGCGTTAAATCATGCATTCATGTGAGCCTCTTCTCACAGGTATGTTTTCTTCTTATTTCTCGCATGTTTATTTTCACTGCATTGCATTAGATAAGTATGGGGGTACACCTCTTTACTAAAAAAACCCAACAAAACACAAAAATACGTTTTCACATCGCTCGCCCAAATCTATTGGTCCTCTAAGTCATGAGGACATGGCTTCTGATAAGAAGGGGGGTTTGCATATTTTTCAAAAAATGCATATGCTTTAAAAAAACAATAAAATCTTTTAAAAACCCACCAAAAACATGTCCTTCCCTCCCTATTTTTATCCTACTTTTGAGAAATCATCTCTTCAGTGCATATATCATACATTGAAGGTGAGTTGACCCTAATCCACTTAATTCCATCGGAATTTCACTAGGCATGAGTTTTTAAGCTTTCTTCAGGTCCATATGGACTTTATTCTCTCAGTTCCACTAACTCTACTGATGAATGAACTTCTGTACCTAACTAGATCACCTGAGCAACTAGTAGCACTCTTAAACTATTCAGTGGATATTAAGCAAATACACATTCTACTTAGCTTGATTGAGTTTATTTTACGAGATACGATTACAAACTAGTTAAGGTGAGGAGTTGTCCTCTTGGTTGTGCCAATGCATGAATCTTGTCTATAGTCAGTGAAGGAACTTGACTCAGGAGCAACATGATCTCTCTAGTCTTAGTGTGTCAACAAATATGCAATATTGTGCCTCCAAAGTCAATATTAAGACGATACTACCTTTGATGCCAAACCCAAAGCAAAAACACCACAAAAGGCACATCACAATACAAAAGAATGCTAAAAAACCACCAACCATGCAAAGATGTGAGAAGCAAAAGCAATGAAAGAAGACCACCAAATAATCCTTCTCCACCAACAAGCCATGATAGCAGCCCAATGATGCTACCTAATTTATTAAAAGAAGCCCAAAGAGGCCCAGGGTTATGCCCTGCAAAAGGAAAATAATGAGAGCAACGGACCAAAGCAGTCTACGGAAAACCCCGAAAATTAAGTCCCATTTTCCATATGAATTATGACCTATTTTCTTATGCTGATATACTTGGGTGAAAAGAGAATATGGCTGAATTCAGGTGAGGACTGAGACTATATGTGTAGGGAATCATTCGATACCTTGATAGTTGTGTTGTTAGCTCGTTCTCTTGACTCACAAAGGCTAAAACATCATGAACACCGTTTATATCCACTCAAGGTCAAAGATAATACCTGTTGATTAGAATGATCTGACTTGATCGACTTTCTGAAACCATTTCGATTTTGTTGGAACTGAGAGACTGTCGAAACTACAAACTCGAGTCAAGTTGATAATTCGAACAAATCTTTAATCCATGGGTCGACTCTACTGAAGTTTGTGTATATGTGTGGTTGGGATCTGAAAACTCAAGACTTTGTGGGTGTGTTTGTTGCAAACCCTCACCCAGTCCCTCTTGATTATTTCCCTCGTCCTTCATTATATTTTTATCATGTCCTTGCTCGATACTAACAAGATTTAAGTATGGGGGTCTGATGATACAATATATACATATATTATATATAATCTCCAATTACACACAATTTGCATGTTATTTATTTCATATGCACGGTGGAGAAATCCATCTTAATTACACATAATCAATTAAATCATAGCATAAATCGACAGATCATGGTTACATATCTGGGCAAAATGTTTTCAAATATGTCAATTTACATATTATTTTTATGGTGAGATTATATTTAATACCGAGATTAATATTCATCCATAAATAATTATCTACATAAACTAAACAAATCATATTTATTACAGTAATGAAAAAAATGAAAATGCATTGTGTTTATATAGCATTGAATTTGGCAAGAATTTAACACATTGATTTATTCAATTTGGCTCTGCAAATGCCTCTCACATTTTGTTGGAAAGAAAGGAGGAGGGAGATTTTTGCAATTTTACCACTCTCTTTCCCATGTTCATAGCGCCCCTACGTACAAGGCATTTCCCAAGAATTGAGCTACCCATGCATTCTTTATTCCCCATGCATATGTTTCCCATGCATATGTTTCCCATGCATGTAATTAATGTTTTTGTCTTTATTTGCATGAGATGAATACTCTCTCTTTATCTGTAGAATGAGGAGACGCACATGGATCTATCTAAAGCAAGTCCCTCTCCATGCAAAAGCCTCTCTCACGTTCCTCTCCCCATGCCAAAACACCATCTCCCTCAACGCACCTCTCCCCCACTACTCTCTTCCTTCTCAGGTCGTGTGAAGCAGCGGCCACACTGCTCACGACCTCCTCTTCCTCGCCGCGACCAGCAGCTACAGCCCACGCCCCTCCTCTTCCACTTGCGGTCAGCAACCTACAACCTCGTGCCCTTCCTCCAACGTACCTTGCGATGACCAGTAGCCTCTTCACACAATAACAGCTACATGTACCTGTAGCTCGTGTACCTCCAGCCTCTTGTGCGCACGATCAGCTCCTAACGATGCATCTTCGGTTCGCGAGTGTCCAGCCCGCACACGACAACCTTTTCATACACGTGGCCAGCAACTTCTTACACAACCGACGTACACGTGATCAACTCCAACATGCTATTTTATAGCGACCAACAACATCTCGTCACTCGTACACCTGTGTTCCTTGCGTGTGGTGTTCTTCTTCCCATTTAGCAGCGTGCCCGTCTTCGTGATCGTCATCGTCGTCGTCATCACCATTTCACATCCGGATAGAGAAGCACCTCCTTTCTCATTTTTTACATCTCCCTCGCACTCTGCTATGTTAGTAACTCTTGTTTAAGTTAAATTTGATGAAACAACTATTTGGTAACATCCTTTATTTACTCTAGTTTGTTTCCCAACATATGCATTCCAACTCTTACATCTTTTATTATATATTGAAATGTTGCAAGTAATTTTAAATTCTTCCCTACTGAATTGCAAGTCAACCCTCATTTACTTACTTAGTTGCACTCATACCCACATTTACTCAGTCTAAGTTCTCGGAAATATTTTCACCACGATCACATTTTCTCATAATTCTTCTTTCTTCGCAAGAGATCTAAATTCGAATCAAGTTTTAAAAAAGAACAAAAAGAGCGAGTTTGCTTAGTCCCCGCGGATACGAACCTCTACTTGCACTATACAACTCATATTTTTCCAACATGCTTGTAGTTGTAATATTATTTGTTTGATTGCGATTTTTCGTGGAACGACAACGACGTGGTAAAACCAACTTTTTAAACGACATAAAATCGCTTCAACAGATCATTCACCCATTATTCCCATAAAATTAACTTTCATGCATTCATAATTAATTTGCATAAATTAGCATTCATTTCTGCATACATAACCATCTGCATATTTTCAATAAACTTCATGCATTTTTAAATAATCCATGGTAACTCCAAATTAACTGAAACTGACTTCATTGTGTAAATATCACTAACCTTCATTAATGAAAAATCCTAAAAAATGCTCACTTGTATATATGTGAAACAATCTCAAACCTAATTTAAGAAAAGATGGATGAAAATGTTGATATCTCTGTCATATAGTGTCCAAATGAACTCTACTCACTTTTGAATTAATGTACGTTTAAATATCTGCAAATCAAGATCAAATTTAAAAGAATCCGATCCATTTGTGAAAATTGGGTTTTGGGACCTAATTAAACATTATACATTTTTATTGATTTTGACTTATCATTTCATATTCATATTTCACTCATTTTGATTTTTTATATTCTGTTTCATGTTAATAAAATACATAAATTCCAAAATCCAAAAATACCAGAAAAAAGACAGATTCTGACTTGAGCTTTCTAATTTGATCCATTTGTACACATTCCACCTCCCTAATTTATTTTGACATTAAATCAACCCATAAAAATTCCAAAAAAAATCACAATTGAGTCTGTTACATCATTTCATAGTGTAATTGATTTTTGGATTCATCCAATTGTCATATTAAAAGCAAATAAATTTTGCAAAGATAAAAAATGTTATTTTATATACATAAAATATCACCAAAAATTGCACATATTTCATTATGCATTTCATTTGCACTTGAGTCATCCATGAACATTGTAGATCGCAATAAGAGGAACATTTTTCATGTTGAACATTTTTTGGGTCCATCTCCTATTTTTAATTGAATTATTTATGTGTTTTAACCACTGGTCAACCATTTCGATTAACATTAATCCACATGGCATCACACCATTGCGACACTGATGAGTCCAAAAATACCCTCTTTAAATAATGTGAATTATGTTTCAAATATCAATGTGTCATTTTAATTATGTCGGGCAATCAGAATCAATCAAGAATATAACCACAATTAATTTATTAAATTTTAATCAGAGTGGTTTTATGTTTATTTTACTTGGTCAAGTCCTCAGATTGAACTAAAGAAAGCAAAGGAATAACATAGAATTAGTGTGTATCAAATTTCGTGTGCGGTTTTCGAGCCAGTTTTTTTTGGTATTTTCAATGCAATTTTGGAATGCAAAATGCAAATGAGGCTGATTTTAAGGACTTGAAAATAAAATCAATCAAATGATGTCCAAAAATTATGAAACTTGACCGAGATGTAATCTATGATAAAATGAGTGCAATGTATTTTTTGAAACTTTCAGATGCAAGATGAATATTTTATGAATTTATGAATGTAAACTATGACATTTTTAATAATTAATTATAATAAATATTACATCTATTTATTTTCAGAAAATAAAATTATCTAATGAATATAAATAGGTGAATTATCTCAGTAAAATCCTAAACTTTAAAAATATTAAATTTAATATATACTAGAAATTAATTAATGAAATGCACAAAATGATTTTATCGAGCAAAATATGGATGCAAATGCAAATCTTTTTGGGTATAATATAAAATACAATTAATACTCTAATCTATGAAATTTTCGCAATTTTCAGAGCGATGGTTAATTAATTATAAATTTCTAAGTACAGAACGAGCAAAATACACAAATTTTCACAAGGAAAATTACTATTAATAAACCACAAATCATACAAATATCACGTAATGCCATATCATAGAAAATTAGTTGTAGAATAAAGTGCTATTTTTTAACTAATAAAATGATGCAAAATGCTTGTTCAAAATATCAAGGGTCTAACTGCAATTATAATAATTAAACGACATAACTTGGGAATGCATCAGAAGGGGATAAAAAGAGATTACCGGGCCCAAGGAGGGCTTCTCTGCAAAAGTTTTAGTGGGTTACGTGTGTAGCACGTGACCTATGGTGGTGGGGCTGACTTGTGAATTGGCAGGGACTTCTATTGATCTTCTGCAAATTCTTCAACTGCCACTTATTGATCACGTGAGAGGGGTTTCTTCAGAATTAAGGAACACTCCGGCCAATATTCCCTTAGGGATGTGTGCTCCTCACATACTTCCCCTTTGAACACGAGGTGGGCGGTGTTCTGGGTTGTTGGACGTTGAAGAGAAGCCTTGGATGCTAGAGGAGACTACACATGGCAGAGTTCGATGATGATGGTCAAGGCACAGAGGTGGGTTCTAGTCAACACACGCAGGCGGTCATAAGGGGAGCACGACTGGAGAAGGAGTTTAATTGTTGATGAAGTCGACCCTGTCTCCAACCAGTGGGGCTCGATGAAGTCGTTGGTGAGGCAGCTCGCGGGCGGATCTGCGAAGATAGTGACTTACGCGAGGCTGAGCAAAGATGGAGGAGCATGTTGCTGGTGGTCGATGAAGATGAGTTGAGATGCGGTGATGCAAGCTGAGGCTCATGCATAGTGGAAGCCCCCCCTTTCGGAGGGAGTTGGAGACGTAGTGGAGGGGTGTCGATGAAGCGCTCGGTGAGGCAATGTGGGTGTGGCAGCGTATAGATGTGAGGTATAGGTGGAAGTATGACGTGATGATGAAGGAGCAGAGGTGGATCACGGGGAGTGTATGAGTGTTGAGGTACGATAGGAGATTGATGTGTTGTAGAAGAGTGCAAAACAAAGGAGATGAGAAGGGCAGAGAAGGAGGAGTACCTGGAGGTACATGGGCTCGATGGCGAACCTGAGCGAGGCAACCGCTGAGGAGTAAGTTGCTACGAGGATGGATCCTCGGATCATGCCAAGCTTGAGGTTGTCGGAGATGATGTCACCGTCTCCCATGTTGGTTACCCCTTTGCTGGTGTAAAGTGGATGGGTCCACTAGGAGGGGCGATTGTCGCTTTATAGTTGAGGAGGAGGAGGCTGGTGATGGAAGTTTGGTCAATTTAGAAGGGAGGTGGAGTGATAAGGTCGGTGGTGACATGCGAGATGAACAACGAAGGAAATTGGGGATTGACGAGAGGAGATTTGAAAGAGAGGCATATCGGGGATGGGATCGCGAGTCGGTCATAGATGGAAGGATTAGCAGTGACCAAGAATTGCAAGGAGGAGGCACGGCTGGAAGAGGAAGGCGGTGCGCGGGATTCACAGAGGAGTGGCAGTGATGCCAAAGGGGAAAGAGCAACAACGTCTGGGAAGGAAGGTGGAGGAAGACGTACGTGCAAGGTGCATACGCAAGAAGTATGTGTTGCACGTGCAAGATTTTATTATTTTTATTATATTATTATTATTTAAAATTTTAATTAACAAAATTTTTTATAAAATAAATAAATAATAAATGCAAAAAGTGAGTGACACGTGGCAGCTCTAAGAGCGGCCACGTGTCAGCTCCAAAAAATTCAGAAATAAAAAGAAAAGCGAAATAGGAAAGAAATAACAAACAACCTCAGATTGAAAAATATTCTTAAAAAAATTGCTCGTTTGATGAGATCTACAAATTTTGTGAAGGAATCAAAATCAAAATCGATCATCTGCACAAAGTGATATTTTTGGGGTATTCTATGTACATAGAAAACCATGAATTTTAGGTTTTGTATTTTTTTGTTATTTTTTACTTTAATATAAAAATCTGTAAAAATATGATAAATAAAAATAAAATCTACACATTAATCTATTTTTTGTATTTTTTATTAATTAGGAAAAATAATAAATAAAATAAAATGTGAAAACGACAACTTTTGTACCAACTGTCAATGACGACTTGGACTTAGTTTCTTTGATTTTGATCCTTATTTTAGATTTTTATTTTGCGCATTTTATACTTTTGTCAAATAAGATAAATTAAAAAGAAATAAAATAAAATGAGTTAATTATATACATAAATAATAGGTCAAAACCATCTAAAATACAAAATGTACAAAATAGACCCAAAACCCAACTCTCACATACGGGCTTTGATTCACTTGAACTTGGTCTTGTTTTAAGGCAATTGAATGCAAATTAGTTCAAATTTGAGTAGGATTAAATTGGATATTGTATGAGAAAGATATCAACATTTTAATATGGAAATCCTGGAATTAGGGTTTCAATTTGTGAGCCACTTATTTATGTTAGTGATTTTTTTGTATTTTTTATTTATTCTTGTTAGTGATATGTACACAATGGAGGTAGTTTCAGGTGGTTTGGAGTCCGCATGAATCCGTTAAAAATCAGGGAAGTTAGCCTATTTTACATGTCAATTGGATTGAGATTTTTAGCTTCTTATTTTATGCAAGTATGAGTGATAAAATACAATTATTATTTATACATGCATGAATGCTAATTATGCAATGTAAAAGAATAAATGCCAATGAATTTTGGGGATTTGAGCGTAATCAGTCATTTTTAAAGTGATGAATATGAGATTCATCAGTCACTTGGCTCCTAGTTTCTCCCTCCTCACGTGCTTAGCATGTGTTCTTCTCTTTAGTTCCTCTCATGTGCACTACACGTGAGGACCATCTCCCTCCACCTCAGGTGCCATGCATGTAAGGGGTCTTCTCCCTCCTCTGCCCGGCTTGTCGTTGCACCACCTCTCGCCGAGCACTGCCTCATCTCTGATCCCATCGAAACTCGAACCATCCCCTCTATCATTGGATCTTCCCAATGACGGGAGACCTCCTGGAACCCCACTCCCTATCTAAAGGATATGGAAAGATCCTTACGCGCATTACATCAGTTTGAAGATCGCATCATATGCGATTAGGAGAGACTAGTCATACTAGTTGATCGGGCTCATAGAATTTAAAATTTTTAAAACAATGAAACAACATGATCCAAGAACACTTCTTGGATCATTTCATCTGAACCACAAATGAGTATTATGGTTACCTCTTGAAGCGTGGTTGCGATCGAGTCTTTAAACGAATAGATACCATGTCTCAAGTCCAATCCAATAGAGGAGACGCTTGCGAGCGCATTGATGAAATGCATGCTCCTCACAATCCAAGTTGACGATTTAAGTGGAGAATCTTCTGATTTCGTCTCACAAGATCTGACGTCTTCTCCACGAGTAAGGTGCACCGAAGGAGGTAGAGATCCACAAGTAGTCAATTCAGTAGCACAAGGGCGTCGCGATGACTATGAGTTTTTCTAAGTCAATATGTGGACATACACAACATTTATAGAGAGACAGGGGGGGCTATGAGAGATAGATATGGATAAAGTTTAATTCCTATTGGAATGATGATAGTTTAAAAGACAAGGGCTACCATTCCTTTTATACTAGATGGATGTAAATAGATCTCAATCCATGTGTCCTATTAATGAAACGATAAAAATAAGAGGTTATTAATCAATGACCATGATTTGTTGCTACAAATTTGTAATAACTAATTAAAAAAATTAATCATATCCCTTTATCAAGATACAAATTAATACATTTTAATTTAAATTGTAATAAATAGATAATAAGGGAGGCAACCACCATCCACCAAAAAGAGGGTGGTCATCCTGCATACTGAATTCTGGAAGACGTAGAATACCTATACATCCTGCATACTGAAAGACCCAGAATAAACCAGAAGTTTTAGATCTTATTTAGAATGTCTCCTTCATGGTTTTATCATTAAGTTTCTCATTTGATCATTGGAGGTTGGTATCGATCATATACATTCCAAAAGCATATACCATAACAAGGTATTGATCATATACTTTCCAAAAAACACATATTAATCCTACAAATTCAATCTAGATTCCAAAGCGAGACAACCACATACAGAATTTGATTTCAATATCTCATGAGTGAGCTCATGTCTTCCGATTCAGTAATGAACTTGTATGATCCCTTTGAGAGATCGTATTACTCATATGCCCTTGTATGCACACCAGTGCGTTGGTATACAAACCTTGATTAGATCATCAACCTATCGGTCTAATATACTCAAACATATAGTAACACATCTGTCTCTAGTTATAGGATGCATGTCTATATCGTGATAGCATACGACATAGGTCTTTGGTTATCTCGATCTCGTTAAGCCAACTCTTTGACCTGACTTATCTAACACCTCTGAATCTCTATTCCTATGTAGAGGACCTGCAACAAGAGGTCTGTTAGATATAGACCCATTAGAGAAAGGATTGCCATCTCCGAATCAGGCTGGAGAACATCTCTTAATAATCAATTGACAGTGCTTGATGAGTCCTCAATCTAACTTTTTAGATATTCATCCAAGCATCAGCATATATGATGCAACAATTGAAACAACAGCTGTATGATCATCAAGATGGCCATGGTATGTAACCCTGATTGAACTAAGGGACCTATTATGCAAACTAATTATTCTTCATTTCAGATTAGGGAATGATAATTGCAATAACATGTATTGCATAATGGCTTGTCGTGGGCTTGCATGTCCAACCTTCTTCGCTCGGTCCCTCTCTTCTTATCCTATCCATACTAACAACTCTAACCTCTCTCAATCTCTTCCCCGTCCAACAACTCTATCCCCTCATAGAAACCCTATGACCCACAACAACCATGATCCTCGCCATTCCCCAAAACCCATCGGCTGCACCCAACGTGAAACCCAACTGCTCTACGATTTATCCTAATCCTCCTCACCAATAAAAACCACCCTCCATTATCACCATGTTATCCCTTCCTCTCTCTATAAAAATCAAACGCCAACGACCTTCAAAGGCATTACCATTATCTGATCCGTCATTGTCTTCATCTCCGATCAAGAGAGAGAGAACAAGAGCCATGATAAGGGTTGGTGATAGCGGCTCTTGATCTCCTTCGGTGATGACTAATCTTAGGTGAGATCCCATGCCTGACCAACCTTGTTTTTGCTTGGTTTCTGACGAGAAACTGATACTAGCCATCACTGCGGTCCGAGTCGAAGACCAGGAGTAGAGAAGCCCTCCTCCACCTACATTAGAAAAACCCAATCATCAATCTCTCTGTACATCCTCTTCTTCCTTCCTTCTCTCCTTCACCTCTTTTATCGTAGGCCCAACTTCTTCATCAGCAATCCAACCACTACCTTCTAATCCACCTCCATCTCTCATCCCTACACCTTCCTCTTCTATATCCTCTACAATTTTTTCTCGACGCAGTTCCGCTCCACCGCCAACCACTAGAGCTACATATGATCACCATTCTCTGCGAAGCCAAGGGTAAAACAACATCGTCGTTGTCAAATGAAGCAGCCACACTCCAAGGATTGAAGCCCCAAGTCCAAGCAACATCGGCCCTCAGATAAATAACGCATGCCGCCACTGCCGACGAGATTCACCCAATTCACAACCGGTGATGGAAGCTCCATCTGACACACAAGAGTCCCCCTTACTGCCTATCGAACTTCGTGCTTCGGTACATCCGAGCCTCACACTTTGGGTAGAGAGAGGTGTTATAACTTGCCACATGGAGGTTAGGACTGAGCCCCCACCAGAACTAGTCTTCGCATGCGCCTTACGTATGCCTTAGAGAATTTACGATTGACCCCCTCGAGGGTTCGGAAATGACCAGAAGATCACACGCTCTGCTCGCACGAAACTTTAGGAATTTTACATCTCCATCCGCATGAGTTCAGGGAATCACACTCATAATCCTACGTAGGGTAAATTGCAGAAGGAGACGTCAGCTTTCTAAAATTGCATCCAGGTCCCTTCAAAGGTCCATTTTATGAACATTCTCTCTATTTTTTCGCATTTATGCCCCTGAACTTCAAATATTTGTATTTTAAGCATCTAGACTTGGATTTTTATGTATTTTATGTCATTTTAATATTTATTTCATTATCTTTCTTTTATAATAGGGATTTTATCACTTGTGCCCCTCCGAGATGTTGCAATATCAGTTATGCCCCTATCTTTTTGGTAATATCAGTTGTGCCCCTCAAAACTTGAGAATTTATCACTTGTGCCCCTTGGGTTAGTGACCGTCCATCCACAGTGCAAACGGCCGTTAACTTTGAGGACATAGGCGGAATTACTTTAAAAAAAAGGTTAGAAGGTCATTTTAACCTTCTTCCTCATCCTCTTCTTCTTCCTCCTCTTGCCCATCCTCTTCCTCCTTCTCCTCCTCCTCCTACCTCTCCGCCCCCGCCCCTGCCACATGCCGCCCAGCTCCGCCCCGAGCTCCCCTCCCCTCCCCGACGCCGCCCCTCCGCCTTAGCCTCGAGGCAGCCCCGACCTCCCCCATCCCGTACGGCCCCTCCGCCCTCGTCTCCCCTCCCCAGCGCCGACCTCCTCCCCGACGCTGCTCCCTCCGCCCCGACCTCCTCCCCCCACCCATGCACATCCCCCTCCTCCCCCAGCTCGTCCCCCACCCCTGGGCCTCCCCCTTCCTCCGCAAATTTCTCCAAATTATCCATCTGCCTTTCCAGATCCGGCAGCCCCTCCTGTCGCCACAGATCCGACGGCAACAACAGCGCCGCATAACCAAAGTCCTCAAACAACTCCACTGTAACAGTTGGAGATCTCCTCCTCAAAGCCCCAGAACCCACCCAATACACCTTCACTCTCCCGCTCCTCCTTCGTGGTCGGTGGTAGACCTAGCTCGTCGTCGGGTGCCTCCACACCCCTGCCGCCCCTCCGCCCCAGTCGGAGTCCTCCCCCTTCCACCCCCGCCGCCCCCCGCGCCCAGGTTGCCGTCGGGGCAGGGGAGGTTAGGGCGGAGGGAGGCTAGTGCGGAGCTCGGGGCTGCGGAGCTCGGGGCAGGGGGCTGGGGGGAGGGAGGTTGGGGCGGAGTTGGAAGCAGGGGACCGAGGGGAGGAAGGCTGGGGCGAAGCTCGGAGCGGGGGCGGGGAGAGGTCACGATAGAGGGAGGCTGGGGAAGGCGGGGGCAGGGGGAGGTCGGGGCGGAGGGAGGCTGGGGCGGAGCTCGGGGCAGAGGGCCGGGGGAGGAGATCCGGGCAGAGAGGGAGGAGGAGGTTGGAGGAGGAAGAAGAGGATGGGGGAAGAGGAGGAAGAAGAGGAATCTGGACAACAATACCCCTCTTAACTGCACCAAGGTTTGAAAAAAACCATGGTTAAGTCAACTCATAGACGGTCAATCTGACGGAAGGGCACAACTGATGACGGAGCAAGTTTTGAGGGGCACAACTGATATTACCAAAAAGATAGGGGCATAACTGATATTGCAACATCTCGGAGGGGCACAAGTGATAAAATCCCTTTATAATATTGCGATATGCATTTGGAGACATTTTTTGACATCAAGATATTGGAGGGGTTTATTTCTTACCTTAAGCACAATTATTTAAATTCACCAATTTATTCTTTCTCAATACACTGTGAAAATTGGTGGAATCTATTAGAGAATCTTTTGGATATTAATTGAACATATATTCTTGGGATTGATCATTAAAATCTATACCTTAAATTACTTGAATGATTTGCTTGGATCATTGCTCTACTCCGCTGCTCATCCGACATTATCTCCTTGCATCATATCCTCGCATTCATTCTTTATTTTAAAAATAATAAAAATTGTATTTATTATATTTCTTTAGCACCACACATCGTAGCATTATTTCCTTGCATTAAAATATTGAAAAACACATGCATCATATTTTCTTTTTATAATTAGTTACATATCTTTAATTAAAAATCAATAAAAAGCTGAAAACATAAAAATATAAAAAATATTTGTCTTCCTTTGAAAAACTAATTTATTAATTATTTAGAGATTAATCCCAAATCCTCATACTACCTCCCTGAGTTCGACCTTGGGACTTACCCAAGTAGAATAAATATCTTTGACCGCATTGAGAATTGATTGTCTATATCATTTCTTAGTGTGATCATTTTTTGATGAATCATTGAATTTCCCAACTATAATTCAACATTAATTGTTAATTTGCAACAATTAACAAGGACAAGTTTGGGCTCATCAAATGGCTTCATTGTTGGGAAAGTATACCATTTAGGATTAGTTTTTAAATAATTTAAATTTTAGGTTTTCCATTCCCCATGTATTCTAACCCCCGGTTTCTTGTATTTATCTTTTTATTTATTTTCTAATTGTTTTTTCTCTTTTATTTATATTTTTCTATGAACATCTCTCTATTTCGTGCAAGGCACCTTGTGGATTTAGAGCGGCTTTCTTGAAAGCTGGCGCAAATTAGAGCTACTGGAAGCACAAGAATTTATTTTCTTATTTTTGGAGAGAGAGTTCAACTTTTATTTTTGTAATTATTTGTAGTAGTTCAGGTAACTACTCATTTCTAGTGGTCTTCATTTGATGACTCGTGCTTGTACTTGGACTGGACATTTGATCTATCAGGCCCTTATTTTTGTGGTGATTGGTGTAGCCCTAGGATTGCACCACGCTATAGAGCTACTAGGTTTATTTTTGTAATCGTAGGACTAGGTTCACACTCTCACTTTAATTAGACTCACTAGATCGAATCTCATTTAGCCAAATTAAATTGTTCTATCACTCGTTAATAGAAATTCTTGTTCTAGGAGCAATTTTCTAGTGCATTCATATAGGCTAAAATTTCATATCTATTTAGCATCCTTCACGTAGATTGCTTAGAAGCACTGTAAGTATCTATAACTCTGTATTCATCATCGTGTTTCTCCCAACATGACTTTTTTATTCTCCCTCGATTTTCACTCACATAGGATTAAAGGAAACTGGAATCCATGTGCCGACATGCATTGATCTCCACTCAAATTCAAAGTGATAATCGAACTAAAACAAGGGGACTGCTTACATTATTGACTGCCTAAAACCTAGATAAAATTGAATATCATTATTTGTGGGAGAGCAACCCCATCCTTGTACGCATGATATATTTTGCTTCTTGAGAGGTGATGACACATCATTAGGATAGTACCCAAAACCTACTTTCTAATCTTGCATAATTGGACTCATATGTTGTTTAATCATCAATTTAAAACTGAACAGATAAACGATCAAACTTTCATGGCCTTCATTGTGTGAGTTGGTGAATTTCAGAGTCTGCATTGTGTAATGAATTGTAAAGCTCATTTGCACTTGCATATAAAGATTAAGGTTTGCGAATTAACCCTTTATTTTCAAATATTTTAGAGTATTGGTATTCATACCTAGACTCCGTGGGTCGCGCTTACACAACTGAATCCCGACCATCTTCATATTCATTTCGTATAAGGAGAATCCTCTATTTAAGTTAGTTCTCCCCCAACCATCATACACTCTACCATCATTCCAACCCACTCCTTCGGTTGAATATTTAAGATATGAACCGCTCACAGAACTAGATGAATATTATGTAGACATAATGGAGCAAGTGAATTCACGGATGGACATGTGCATAATCGAATTTGATATAGAAACATGATTCCTGGTTATGATTGAGAATTCACTTCTTGAACAATTCCCTACTCAAGATGACTCTCTCCTCGTGTACTATCAATTTTCCTTTGACCGGACATATAAGAGCAATATTCAATGAAATATAATTCATGACCAGGCCACTACCACAGATATGACTGTTACTCGGCTCAGGATTGCATGCCAGGGTCACGACATGTAGAGTATGGTCAATCATCTTCAAGTCATGAGATGATAGCAGATGACATAGCTCAAATCAATCATAGAGTCGATGCTTGGCAAAATAACTTGATAATGTCATCAAAATGGCAAAGAAAATAATGAGCATCCAAGGAGAAGTGAGGACCACATAGAGCGGACCCGAGACATTTCTTATGCAAAATCTTTAGACATATACACCACAGGTATCACAAACCATTGACCATTTATTGGCTTTAATAAAGATAAAAAAAATATAAAAATAAAAAATTCGAAAAAATTTGGACAACACTGATATGAAAGCATTTTGCATAAGTCTGATCTTAGAACTTCCATTAATCAAGGCCATATAGTATGTGCCCAATCTTAAGAAAATTGTGAGGAATCGATTATCACCAAAGAAGATGGGCAGAAAGAGACCTAGAACTGAATATCATTTAACCACTATGGCCAGTTCAATGGGGATGGCGAAGAAAAGAAAAAGTTGCAGTCAAATGATTGACTAGGGTTGCTTGTGAAATTGAGAAAACCGAGTTTACTCATGTTCGAATCGATGATGACACCATCCTAAACATCCTCCCAAAGTGCATGTTTGACCAACTCGAACTCGGACTGCTCAGAAAGACCAGAGTGATCGTTCAATTTCCTGATCAATCCACCACGATATCGAGAGGAATTGTTTTTGTCGTCATGAATTTCCAAGGAGTTAAACATAGAGCGGACTTCATTATCTTGGATATTGAGCACCAAGGAGAGTAGTCCGAGTATCCCCTTATTCTAGGATACCCGTTCTAAGCCTTTGCTAAGGCAATTATTGATTGTGAGACTCAAGACATAAAATTTCTAAAACAGAACCATAACGATAAATACTCTCGAGGACACACTTGACCCTAAGACAACTGAACATGAAATCGACAGTCCTAATCAGGAGACTACCACTTCACATGATCAGACCTCTCCTCATGAAACACAGACATAAACCCCAGGAGAGACACATGAGAAACTGACTCTTGAACTGAACTTGGAGTGTCACCACACCTCTATGAAGAACTACCCTAATACTACTCCTATTATGAACCCAAAAATAAAATCTTGTGTGGATTCAGACCATGTTTATGAGGATTGTCATGGCTATTTTAGTGGTCCAATTTTTGAGGCGGTTGTAATTCATGAAATATCGGAAACATTCAAAAAGCCGACTCGGGAATCTTATGTGACCAAAACTTCATAACATCAAAAGGTGACATCTTCTACCACCAAGAACAAGCATAGAAGACATAATCAAATGAGGAAACACTCCCAAGACGTGTCATGACCTTAAAAAAGTGGGTCAATTTTTATGGTAATTCATTTGACGAGGAACCCATAGATGCCACAACTTCCAGATCGGTTACCTACGCTAGGAAAAAGATTTATGACCATCCTCCAGAAACAAACCGACTAAGAAAGTCTCATTTGACCTTAGAAGCTAGGAGACTCCTAAATATTCCTCATCTGGTCCTCTGGTGGTACATCAGGTAAGTGCAGTCAGTACAACAACTATCATGGGACACTTATCTTTAGTTGACAATGGTTGGATATCTTATGTGTATGACTATTATTCTTCTAGGGAAGACTCCGACGATGGCTGGGATTCTTCTTCTTCACGTTCTTCATTTCTATATTCCCTCCTGCCACAAGCCTGAGTGAAAAATCTACCGAAAACCTCCTTCAACACTGGCACCTTCTCCTCGATCTCATTGGTTCCATTGTACCCCTTCTGTATGTAGGCCAAGGGATAAGAATATGTGGGACCAATGCCCGCCTGTATATATCCATCATTCTGCTCTTTGCCCTCGACCGCCCCATTTTTTCTCTCTTCTATACTTAGGCTGACCAAGAGCCTAAGTATATGGGTACAACTAACTTCTACCCCCCTTCTCCCTTTTCTTTTGCATCCTTTTGTACTTAGCATATGCTAAGTATAGGGGGGAGTGGGTCACATTCATGTACATATATTGCATTGCATCTTACTATATGGTATTGTACTTTTTTTTATATAAAACTAACTTGGGGTGTGAGTAATTTTTGCAAAACTTTTGAAATTTTATCTGATGCCTAGAAATTTGTACAATGCGAACCATGTGACTTAAATTCTTCAAAAAACACAAAAAAATTCATGAAATTCAAAATGATAAAAAACAAAGTGTTTGCATTCCATACATTTGCACTTCATCCAGCATTTCATGCATCTGCATTGGTGAAAAGCCCTTGGGTTCTGAACCGAGTTGTGAGCAGAATCGAGAGTGGTCTTGACTTAGTCGTAATTCACCAAGAAATAGGATTTTAGAATCTTCAAGTCTTTGAATTAATTCTTTGAGTTCCGCATGACAATGTACAGTCTTGGACTCTTAGTGTCTAACCTGGTCGTCTCATTCGACTCTTGATAAGGAATTATTCTGTACTGTCACGACCCCCACTCCCCATATCTGAATATGGTTACACAGTAATAATGTATTCAACAATCACAACTAACATTCAGAAATATAATGCAAATAAAAATACTTAGAAAGAAGTATTTAATACTTTCCCATTCACAAAATAAAGTTTTTATGATACATTGTCCCACTACAACCATTTACAAGTACATCAGCTGGAAAAAATACACAAAAAGATTACCAACTACCTTATAGAGTAACACTCTTATGGCTGGTTGGACTACTAACGTCCTTACGATGTCTCACCGGCACCTGTTGGATTTTCTATAGATCAAATGATAACAATTAGCGAATGCTAAGTAACGAAGAAGAAAAAACAAACAAATGGTGTAATTTTTCAAACCTTGTTATCACAAAAAGTTGCATTTCTTCTCATTAGTTTAAGTCGTATTCCTTCTATTGCACATTAGGTATTAATCCATAGAATCCCCACCATTCTTGGACTCTGAAGCTGTGGATACTTCGGGATTGGAGATTGCGTTAATCTGGTGAGCTTATGATAGTGCATGTTGCCTCAACCAATCCTCCAATACCACTCTGACAATTTTCCTTTTCTTTTGTTAATCAGGGTTTCAAACCCTCAGCCTAGAAAACAAAGAAGTACACCGTTCTCGAGGGCTCGGTTGCTTAAAACTTCATGCCAATCTTTAATCACATAAACTAGTGGCTTTAAATATATGTTATCATGAACCAGCTGCTATTGAACCACCCGTGCCTCCACATGGTACGACCACATATTCCATCGCTCAACTCGAATATATTGGCATCTGGTATCATGCATTGCAAATCATTCATTTCATGCGCACTTATCGTAACAGGGCAACCGTGTACCACCTAGGTGGGGGCAACACCAATACGGGTTCCATCCGACAAACCTACAGGTTACATGCCCGACCTGTAGTTCTACTCCTAGTCATTCTTAACATAAGACACGGTCCTTTTCAAGATCTAACTCAATACACGTCAATTCCCATGATGTAATTCTTCCATTAAATCTTTGATTTGCATAATCATAAACATTGAGTATAGACTCACATATATATATATTAATTCATATATTTATATGCTCATATTTATGCTCATTTTAACTTCCAAACCCTAACTTTCCAAGCCACTACATCCATACGATGCTTAGACCTTATTTTAGTGAGAATTACTAAGCAAATTTCATATTTTCTCCAAAAATAGCCTAATTAGGGTTCTCCGTAGTAAAGAACATAAAAACAGAAATCTCAATGATATCATATGAAAATCCAACAATAAAAGGAAGGATTTCGTTACCTAACCGAGCTCTCCACGTGTATAAAGTGCTTTATCTTAGTTGGTTTTCCGAAGGGATGATTTACGGCTCCCGAAATGATCGAATTGCATTTTCATATCAAAAACACTAAGAACATGTCAAGAACACAAAGGACGAATGAAGAACATGAAGAACACACGAAGAACACGAAGAACGTGAATAACATATTTTTCTCTTAAAATTTCAGCAGAGCCTCCCTATATACCGGGTAATATTTTTAGAAAAAATTTGACAGATGTTTCCCTTATATTCGGATATATTTTTAGAAAAATTTTGGTAGAGTTTCCCCTTATATCATGACATATTTCTAGGAAAATTTCACTAGAGTTTCCCCCTATATTGGGACATTTTTCAAAAGAAAAATGCAACGAGTTTCCTCTATAAAATCACTGAGAGGAAAACAACAATGAAACTAAAAGAACAGAATTACAAGTGATGGAGAATCAGTAGACACCGTGCATCTTAGAAGAGTGAAGGTGTGACGAATCATAGTGTTTACTGACGTGCATAGACGTCTGTATCTAAATAGGGTGTTACACATATTTATCCTCTAACCACACAGAAAATGAATCGAAAAAGAAGATGAATCGAAACTAAGCTGGAAAAAGAAGATGAATCGAAAATCCTAGCTCAAGTTTGAGCATATTTACAAATCCAACTAGGAGGGATCATACCTTCCTCCTCATTCTCCCGGTAACGCTTCGCTAGTGCTCCTTCCCCACCTCCCACTCCTCCTCCCGACCTCTCAACCCTAGTCCTTGGGGTAGTGGTGGTAGTGGAAATCGTAGAAAATGAATGGGTGGGGGACTATTTATAGGCTTCATAAAACCACTAACCATGATTAGTAAGCCTTGTTTTAGACATTAACCACAGTTAGAGGCCCATAGTTTTGGTCTATGATTTTAGCCAAAGCTTATCCGAAACTTAGGGCTTAAGTTAGAACTATGTAGAAGATTCAAGATTCGCTAATGATGCTTAATTAGCGCTAATCGTGCTTAACTTTACTAATCTTGATTTAACCTTCATGGCTTACTCTTAACTTTTGCTAACCATTGATTAGTGTTCGCTAATGGTCATTAACGATTATTAATTTGTCATTAGTTTCTTTAGTCGTGTTTAATTAGTCTTAATGATGGTTATTAAGAGTTAATGATATCTTAAGTCTCCTTACTTATCTTTCTTCCAAAAATCATAACAATTCCAAACGAAATCTGATTCATACGAAACAAATCCCATTGGTTTCCTCTTGACAACCCGGATCTTATGATATAGGATCGGAAAGAGATCAGGTTCAAGGCTTTAAAATTATAACAACCTTAAAGGAAGTCTCGTCCTTGATAATTGAAATGCAGATATAACAACCTTAAAAAGGATTGAAACCATAACAACCTTAAAATGAATGAACGTCATTTCTTTTATAATGAACATATAAACAATACATGGTGTTATCATTCAAACAAGTAGGGATATTTTTCTCTCATATCTACCTCAGGTTCCCATGTGACTTCTTCAAATTCTTGGTTCTGCCACAATACTTTAACTAGAGGTACCTCTTTATTCCTTAACTTTTTGATATCCTCCTCTAGTATTTGCACATATATTTCAAGGTATATCAAGTTTGGCTCAACATGCAGGTCATTATAACTTATCTTATACTCAGGATCATTAATATACTTTATTAGATTTGATACATGAAAAACATCATGTATTGCCAACAGATGTGGAGGAAGTGCAAGTTTATATGCAACTTTTCCAATCCGCTGAATAATTTCAAAGGGACCCACAAACCTGGGTCTACTTCCCACGCAAGTTGAACCTCTAAACTCCCTTCATAGGAGATACTTTGAATAATACAAAGTCACCCACCTCAAACGCAAGGTCTCTTCACCCGGTATCACTATAGCTTTTCTGGTGACTCTGAGCAGTTATTAGTCTTTTTTCGAGCAAGCTCTATAGCTTCCGTGTCTCCTAGAGTCTATCTGAATTGTAAAGGTTCTTTATCTCGACCTCTTTACAACACAAAGGAGTAGTACATCTACATCCATATAATGCTTCAAACGGTGCCATGCCAATACTTGCATGGTAACTATTGTTGTATGTGAATTCTGCAAGAGGCAAATGTTTAATCCATGATCATTTCCATTCTAAGGAATATGCTCGTAGAATATCCTCTAAAGTCTAAATTATATGTTCTGATTCACCATTTGTTTATGGATGATATGTTGTGCTCAAGCATAGCTGCTTGCATAAGGCTTTCATGAAGTTCTCCCAATAGTGTGAGGTGAATCGTTACTTTTGATCGGAAAGTACATCCTTTGGAATACCATGGAGATGGATCACATGTATACCATATAATTCAACAAGTTGGTCTGGAGTGGAGGATAAGATTATTAGAATAAAGTGTGCTACCTTGGTTATACAATCTATTATAACCCATATATTATTTTTACCACCAGTCATCTAAGGTAAGCATGTAACTAAATCCATGTAAATGCTTTCCCATTTCCATTTAGGTATAGGAAGAGGTTGCAACAATCCTGACGGTTTTTGGAGTGAAGCCTTTACCTATTGGCAAGTGAAACATGAATTCATAAATCAGCAACATCCTTCTTCATTCCCGGCCATCAAAAGTGTGAACAAAGATCCTTATGCATCTTTGTAATTCTTGGATGAATGGATAATCTGGAGCAATGAGCTTCATGCAATATATCTTTCCTCAATTCAGGTGTGTTTGGTACACAAATTCTGTGATGGTTATATAGTAATCCATCTTGTATCTGGAATCCCTCTATCTCACTCTTCTTAAGTTGTTGTCTCAAGTCTTCAAGGATTGGATCATCCTCCTATCCTTTGTTTATTCTATCCCAGATCTCTGGTTTATATCAGTGAGGAATAGTTATAGTATTTGCACTACTATCAAATGGTTTCCATTCACTAAATGTTGATAGTAAACCCCATAAGTAGATAGCACTCACCAACCCAAGTGGATAAGTTCTTCTTCTAAGGGCATATTCTACGACGTCAACCTTACCAGGGTGGTAGGAGATGGTGCATTCATAGTCCTTCAACAACTCTAGCCATTGTCTATGTCTCATATTAAGCTCCTTCTGATCAAACAGATATTTCAAGCTTTTGTGATAGGTGAAGGTTTCAAAAGTAATACCATAAAGGTAGTGTCTCCATATCTTTAAAGAGAAGAATACGACAACTAATTCAAGGTCATGTGTCAGGTAGTTCCTCTCATGTGTCTTGAGTTATCGTGATGCATAGTCAATTACCTGACCATGTTGCATAAGAACTGCTCCTAATCCTTCTTTAAATGCGTTAGTGTACACAGTAAACCCTTCAAGCCCAGAGGGTAGAGTAAGGATATGTGCAGATGTTAGGCATTCTTTCAATGTCTGAAAACTAGCTTTGTATGCATCAGACCATATAAATGGGACTTCCTTCTAAGTCAGCCTAGTCATTGGCAATGCTATTCTTGAAAAGTCCTTCACAAATCTTTTATAATATCCAGCTAGATCTAGAAAAGATCGATTTTTGTGATAGTCTTCGGGCTTTCCCAACTCATAAATGCACTAACCTTTGTAGGATCAATTGATACCTTCCCTAGAAATAACATGGCCTAAGAAGTATACTTCAGACAACCAGAAGTCACATTAGTTGTATTTAGCATATAGTTTATTCTTCCATAGTGTTTCAAGTGCCTGTAGGAGATAATGTTCATGTTGATACTTATCCTTGGAGTAAATAAGCACGTCATCAATAAAGACTACTACAAAGAGATCTAGGAGCTCCTTGAATACTATATTCATGAGATCTATGAAGGCTGCTGGAGCATTTGTCAGTCCAAAAGGCATAACTAAGAATTCATAATGTCCATATCCAGTTCGAAAGATTGTCTTAGGGATATCCACATCTTTAATCTTCAACTAATGGTATACAGATCTTAAGTAAATCTTAGAATACATAGTTGAACCTTGTAACTGATCAAAGAGGTCATCTATGCTTGGTCGAGGATACTTGTTCTTTATGGTCTTCTAGTTTAGCTGTCTATAGTCAATGCACAACCGCATTGACCCATCCTTTTTCCTTAAAAATAAGACAGGCGCATCCCATGGTGAAGTACTAGGATGAATGAATCCTTTATCTAACAGTTCTTGTAACTGTACCTTTAACTATCGTAACTCAGCTAGTGCCATCCTATATGGAGGGATAGAGATAGGATGAGTACCATGTATGAGAGAGATTTCAAATTCAGTATCTCGTTCAGTTGGTAATCTAGGCAGTTCCTCTGGAAATACATCAGGAAACTCGTATATTATAGGTACATCTTCCATCATTCTATTTGGCACTGATGTAGTGGTTACATAGGCTAAATAACCTTGGAACCCTTGCTCTAATAATTGTTGTGCCTTCAATGTAGAGATGTATTCGACATTATCATTGGATTATCTTTCCAATGAACTGGAACTCTATCGAGTTAGGAAGGTGAAACGTTACCGTCTTCTAAAAACAATCAAGACATGCATGATGCCTTTCTAGCTAGTCCATCCCTAGGATGAGATCAAAGTCCTCAATTTCGATTAGTAGTAGTGAAACATGTAATTAATGTTCTACTATCAGTACTATACAATTATCCCGGATTTCTCGAATTATAAATACTTGTCCACTTCGTCCCTTGATCAGATAGGATTGTTGTACTTCTACTGGTATCTTACCCAAAGTGGGTACTAACCGTCGAGAAATAAATGAAAGTGAAGCACCATAATTAAATAAAGCATGGACTGAAAAGCTATGAATAGTAACGGTACCTCGTACGATCATGCTTGAACTATAGGCCTGTTCTTTATTGATTGCATTGAGCTGGCCATTAGGAATAGGCAAGCTAGAACCCGCAACACTTTTTATGGTGGTTGATGTGTAGGAGATGCTCCTTGTGAGCCACGACCTCTACCTTGTCTTCCTCCACATGTTGCTTCATTGCTTGGGGAGGATATTATACTGATAATCGGAGTTGGTTTAAACCCCAAACCTCTCAACTTTGGACAGTCATTCTTGATGTGACCTTCCTGATGACACTAATAACACACACATGCTCTTGCTCGAGCCGAAGACCCAACTACAGAGGTACTAGCTCATGCATTCTTGATGGGAAGAGCTAACACCCTTCACATGCATGATATAGTTGTTCAATGTTCATGGAGTATGCTTCGGAGGAGGATTGATCTAAGATGACTTCCGAGCCAAAACTGTTATAATGATGTGTAGAACTTGGAGGCTGTTTATTTTAAAACCCTAATTCCTAAGGGAGTTCTGCTTAACTAATAATTCAAAGGTCGAGTATAGCTCAATTTTCACCTTTTTCTCATGATCTTGGTATGGAACCCAATATCGTTTCACCTCTTCATTTTTAGTTGCTCGGGGACGAGCAAAGATTAAGTATAGGGGGTTGATGAATATGTGATTCATTACTCTAATTAGCTAAAAATAGAGCTTTATCCTAAGAATTTTTTATCATTCATGTATTAATTCCATAAAATTAACTATCATGCACTCATAATTAATTTGCATAAAATAGCATTCATTTCCGCAGACATAACCATCTACATATGTTCACCAAACTTCATGCATTTTTAATTAATTCATGGTAACTCCAATTGGCCTGAAACCAACTTCATTGTGTAACATCACTAACCTTAATTAATGAAAATCCAAAAAATGCTAACTTGTACATATGTGAAATAATCCCAAACCCTAATTTCAGAAAAGACAAATGAAAACTTTGATATCTCTCTCATATAGTGTTCAAATGAACTTTACGCACTTTTGAATTAATGTGTACTCAAATATCTACAAATCAGGAGAAAATTCAAAAGAATCGGGGTCCGATTGTGAAAATTGGATTTTGGGACCTAAATGTGCATTGCACACTTTTATTGATTTTGACTTATCATTTCATGAGCATATTTCACTCATTTTGATTTATTTATTTTCATTTCTAATTTTATTTCATGCTTAAATAAAATACATAAAATTAAAAATCCAAAAATATCAGAAAAGCAATGAAAAACACCAATTCTGACTTGAGCCTTCCAACTTGATCCATTTATACACATTACACCTCCCTAGTTTATTTTGAAATTAACTCAACCCGTAAAAATTCCAAAAAATCACATTTAAGTGCATTGCAACATTTATAGTATGATTAATTTCAACATGCATTTAATTGCAGAAAATCAAAAAAAACTGCAAAGCTAAAATAATGGTATTTTATATACATAAATTATCACCAAAAATTGCACATATTTCATTCTTCATTTCATTTGCACTTGAGTCCTCCATAAACATTGTAGATTGCATTAAGAGGAATATTTTTTCATGTTGAACATGTTTTTTATTTGGGTACATCTCCTTTTTTAATCGAATTATTGATACATTTTAAGCAATGATCATCCATTTCGATCAACATTGATACACGTGGAATCGCACCACTGGGCCACCTGACTCTTGGTTTCTCCCTCCTCATGTGCTTAGCACATGTTCTTCTCTTCAGTCCCTCTCACGTGCACTGCACGTGAGGACCATCTTCCTCCACCTCACGTGCCCTGCACGTGAGTGGTCTTCTCCAACCTCTGCCCGGCTCACCACTCCACCTCTCGTCAAACACTGCCTCGTCTCTGATCCCATAAAAACTCTAACCACCCCCTCTAACCTCGGATCTTCCTAACAACTGGAAACCTCTTGGAACCTTTCTCCCTCTCCGGTCAGCCCCCTCTCTTCTTATCTTATATGTACCAACAACCCTAACCTCTCTCAATCTCTTCCCCATCCAACCACTCTATCCCCTCAGAGAAACCCTACGACCCACAACCACCATGATCCTCTCCATTCATCAATACTCGTCGCCTGTAAACAACGCGAAACCAACCTACTCTACGCTTTGTACTAATCCTACTCACCAATCAAAACCACCCTCCATTATCTCCCTATTATCCCTTCCTCTCTCTATAAAACTCCAATGTCGATGACCTTCAAAGGCATCTGCCACTATCTGATCTGCCCTTGTCTTCATCTTCAATTAAGAGAGAGAGAGAGAGAGAGAGAGAGAGAACATGAGCTGTGATAAGGGCTGGTGACAGCAACCCTTGATCTCGTTCGGTGACGACCAATCATAGGCGAGATCCCAGATTTGACCAAACTTGTTTCTTCTTCGTTTCCGGCGATGAACATTTGAAACTATCCATCATTATGGATTAAGTTGAAGACCAAGAATCAAGAAGCCCTCCTCCACCTACTAGAGAAATACCCAGCCATCAATCTCTTCATGCATCCTCCTCTTTCTTCCTTTTGTCATTCGCCTCTTTTACCGTAGACCCAACTTCTTCATGAGCACTCCAACCTCCACCTTCGAATCCACCTCCATCTCTCATACCTACGCCTTCCTCTTCTATCTCCTATGTAACCTTTCCTCAACATAGCTCTGCTCCACCGCCAACCACCAAAGCCACATTCGCTCACCATTCTTCGTAAAGCCAAGGGTAGAACAACACTGATGTCGTCAAACGAAGCATCCACGCCCCTAGGATTGAAGCCCCAAGTTCGAACAGTAGCGGCCCTCAGACAAAGAACACGTGTCATTACTACCATCGAGATTCATCCAATTTGCAGCCATCGATCGAAGCTCCATCGGATGCACTAGAGTTCCCCAGGCCGCCCACCGAACTTCATTCTTCGGCACATCCGAGCCTCGCACTTCATGTAGAATGAGGAACTATAACTTTCCACATGGAGGTTAGGACTGAGCCCCCACCCGAACCAGACTTCCAGATGCGCCTTACATGTGTCTTGGAGAATTTACGACCGAACCCCTCTAGGTTTCAAAAATAACCAAAAGATCCTGGTCATACACACTACGTGTGTGACTTTGGGAATTCTACATCTCCACCCTCAGGAGTTCAAGGAATCACACTTGTACCCCCAATGGGGTAAATTGCAAATAGAGAACATCAGTTATCTGAAATTGCATCTAGCTCCTTGCAAAGGTCCATTTTGTGAGCATTCTTCTATTTTTTCGCATTTAAGCCCATGAACATCAAATATTTGTATATTGAGCATCTGGACTCAGATTTTTATGTACTTCATGTCATTTTGATTTGTATTTCATTGTCTTTCCTCCAGAACATTGTGATTTGCATTTGGAGATATTTTTGGACATCAAGATATTTGAGCAGTTTATTTCTTACATTAAGCACAATTATTAAAATTCATCAATTTATTCCTACTCAATACACCATTAAAATTGGGGGAATCTATTTGAGAATCTTCTGGATATTAATTGAACATATATTATTATGATTGATTATAAGCACTATGCCTTAAATTAATTAAACGATTTGCGTGGCTTATTGCTCTGCTCCGCTGCTCATCCTGCACTATCACCTTACAAATATCGCCGTATTCATTCTTTATTTAAAAATCAATAATATTGTATTTATTTTATTTCTTCCTCATCACATAGCATAACATTATTTTCTTACATTAAAAATATTTAAAAACACATGCATCATATTTTATTTTAAAAAATAATTACATCTCTTTAGTTAAAAACCCATGAAAGCTAAAAAGATAAAAAAATACTAAAAAAATTCCTTTGAAAACCTAATTTATTGAATTATTTTGAGATTAATCCTGGACCCTCATATTACCTCCTTGAGTTCAACCT
Source organism: Ottelia alismoides (assembly GCA_037367405.1). NCBI lineage: Eukaryota > Viridiplantae > Streptophyta > Magnoliopsida > Alismatales > Hydrocharitaceae > Ottelia > Ottelia alismoides. The sequence continues at coordinate 172,660 of JAZKJV010010422.1, read as the reverse complement.
TGGGACTTACACAAATAAATCAATATCTTGGACCGCATTGAGGCTTGATTTTCTATATCATTTCTCGATGTGATTAATTTTTGACGAATCGTTGAATTTCCCAGCCATAATTCGACATCAATCGTTAATTTTCAACAATTAACAAGGGTAATTTTGGGCTCGTCAACAACCATTACCTACAGCAGTCAGGGATCCATCGTGACCACCTTGGTTTCCATTAGAATACAAGAGGTGCTCCTTCCATACAATAGCCTTAGGCACATTCAACGTAGAGAGCAAGCCCATCCCAATCCTCATCCACCATATCATAGAACACATTAGAGGAAGAGTGCGTACCCATCTCAGTACTCATACATGCAACAACAACCTCATTCTTATTCCCATCAGCAGAGTAGCATTATTCACAACAGTCTCATTTTCAAAGAGGCAATTCATTCGGGTCTCATACTCCTTTTGAGAACACAACATTATAGAATCTCACCCGTTTGAATTATGAGAAGCATACAACATTTAGGTGAGATATGGATGAGTTTAGATAGAATATAATAGAGAATGTCAAGGACAACATCATCATCCCTACTCAGATTGAGCCAAATCCGAACAACATGAAGAGGAAGTCCGAGCAGGTATATTCGATAGGATCTACCATTCCGAGTGAGATACATGGTGATATTCCTTCTTTGTGTTATGTTGATTTTGTGACACTTTAAGCGATAGAGTTCTAGCTGGCAGTGCCTCATCTAGGTAAGGAGTAGATGCACACACAGATTCAGGTAAGTCAGATGAGCAAGAGAGCGATACTGAGGCCTCTATGCCAGTTGTTGACGATGGTGCTGATGCGACCCATCATTACAATCGAGAGGCAGTATTGAAGCCATCATTTCCCTAGCTGTAGGTGGTGGTGATGATGCCATCGTACTTGTTGAGTGAGAGAGCGGTGTTGATGTTGCTACACATACTGTTGATGGAGGTGCTGATGCCACTAAATTCACTTGTATATATATACCTGCTGATATTTATACACTTGTAATTAGTTATGAAGATAGAAAGATACAAAAAATGTACAAAACAGAAAACCCAAAAAGAAAAATAAAAAAAGGTTTCTTCTCCTTCTCCTACTAGTCCATCTTGTGGTGAAGGTGATGATCATATTGAAGTTATTCATACTCATGTGAGGAGATCTATTCTTGCTTCTGACCCTCATTCTTCTGAGGAGGGTCCATTTATTCCTTTTACTCAAGCAGTCCTCTTAGGGAAAGGAAATAAAAAAGAAAATCCCAAAAAGAGATAACTCATGGAGTTCAGTGAGAGCATGATTGATAGATTCCAGATTTGGTTCACTCTTTCAGAGGCATTGGCACACATACCTCTCTTCCAAAAAAGCCTTAGAGAGAAGACCATGGTCTATAGGAATAAGAGGTATAACCTTTATTCAGAGATCCATGTGCTTACCGAGGCGACATGTTATGCCATCTAGAATCACCTTCCAACCAAGAGACCAGACACAGGAGATCCACATGTCAGATGTCAGATCCATGAGAAAATATTTGATCATACTCTATTGGACAATGGTTTTTCGATTAACCTCTTCGAGTTTGGACCTCTTAGACCAAGCAGGACGATCTTACAGTTTGTTAATAGATCGATCAAGAGGTCAAGGGGGTTACTCAAGGATGTTGTCGTTACCATTTAGGGTTTGCAATTACTCGTTGAATCTGTCATATTCAACATGAAGGTCCCTGAATGTGTGACTAATACCCCAATCATATTAGGCCAACCTTTTCTAGAGACAACAAAGGACATGTCTGATTATGACAGTGGGAAAATGAACTTTCACGCTGTGGGCGAGAGTATACAAATAGAGATAATCGAGGATTCTATGGCCAGAGCTAGATTAGAGTAGACATCAGACACAAACCCATACATCCACCATGAGTGTGATTTTGTGGTCACATATGATGAGGCATTTTGGGTAAATTTAGTTTCATGTTCTCTTGTCACGATTTCATAGTCATCGAATTTTCAGTCACTAGTTGATGAGAGTTTGGATAGCCACTCATGGAGCTGGATACATTAGAGGTTGAGTAAGTAGATTCTGGTATTGAGATTGATTTATCTCTTGAGATTCAGACAGTGATCCCTCCTGTTAAGACACAGACCTTGATTGGCATGATTTTGATGATTATATTCCATGTTAAATTTCTGCAGAGCCGACAACCAGTATGGGGACCGAGCCAGTACAGTCTTGTCAGTCATCAAATGGGCAATCTCCATAAGATTCAGATGATCAGAGAGAGCTTTCACATACGTATCTGGGTTCTTCACTTAGACCCTTAGGAAGCCAGATTTACCCACTCTCACCACCCAAAGCTGATGCCATTACCATAAAGCATGATCTATCGATTCCTTATTGGTGAACCCAAAATGTTTCTAGTTATAATCTATACTAATGACCAAGAATCTCTCCTGATAGGTTTTTTTGAAAAAAATCACAGGGCGATCGTATGGCCTATAGAAGATCTCCATGGATTAGTCTGGCCCTGTGCTCCCACCACATATTTTTAAAGGATGATGTCAAACCATCTTGTGAGTTTTAGCGTGGGCTGAACCCAAATCTTCGAGAGGTGGTTTTGAAGGAAATTTCCAAGTGATGGAGCATCGATCTTATCTATCCCTTCTTCAACTGTAAATGGGTTAGTCCACTTCATGTGGTACCCAAGAAGATGGGTATCACTATAGTTATCAATGAGGACCCGTGTACCAACTTCTTGGAGAGCTTGCGCGGACTATAGACGACTGAATCAGGCAACCAAGAAGGATCACATCTCACTACCATTAAATTATCATATTATTGAGAGATTAGCCGGGAAGAGTCACTACTGATTTCTTGGCAGGTACTCGGGATATAATCAGGTGGACATTGCCCCTAAAGATCAGGAAAAAATGACATTCACCTATCCGTTCGGAAAGTATGCTTTTAGACGGATGCCCTTTGGTTTATGTAATTCCGTAGATACATTCCAAAGGCGCATGCTTTCCAATTTCTCTGACATCGTGGGTGAATTTTTATAGGTATTCGCGGATGACTTCTCAGTCTATGGTAATGATTTTGATGCGTGCCTTTTTACCCTAGACTACATGCTTCAATGTTGCATGGAAGTCAATCTTGTGTTATGTTGGGAGAAGAGTCATTTAATGATGACTTACGGGATGGTCCTAGGTCATATAATCTCCAACAGGGGCATGGAGGTTGATCCAGTGATGGTGGATATCATCAAGAAGCTCAATCCATCATCTAATATGAAGAAGTTGTAGTCTTTTCCGAGGCATGTCAGTTTCTACCGGTGGTTCATTCAGGACTTCATTCAAATTGTCTTACCACTTATTGATCTTCTCACAAAAGACACTGAGTTCCTTGTAGATGATAAGTGTCTTTCATCATTCGAGACTCCAAAGAGTCTGGTTGTACATGCACATGTCCTTCAGTGACTCGATTGGTCTCTCCCATTGGGGATCATGATGGATGCCTCGGATTTTGTCATAGGGGTTGTTCTAGGATAGAGGAGGGATGGCCTTCCGTACACCATTCACTACGCTAGAATGACTTTAGATTCCACCCAATGGAATTACATCATTACAAAGAAAGAAATGCAAGTTGTAGTTTTTTCTTTGGACAAATTTAGATCTTACATTATTGGATCCAAGACCATCATTTTCATAGAACATACTTCCATATGGATAAGAATGATGCCAAGGCATGCCTTGCTAGATGGATCCTTCTGCTTCACGAATTCGATGTTGAGATTAAGGATAATCCTGGAGTAAAGAATGATGTGGCGGATCACCTCTCTCCATTAGAGCTTCATGAGACTTTTGAGTTCACTACACCTATCATTGAAACACTTCCAGATGAGGCGATTCTTGTTGTCACCTCACTTACATGGTATGCCGACATTGTAAACTATCTTGTTGTCGAGAAAGTTCCACAAGGTTGGAATGGGCAGCGACTTGAGACCTTTCTTGCTAAGGCCAAGTCGTACCATTGAGAGGATCCCACCCTTTACCTCGAAGTGGGGATAGTGTATGGCATCGGTGTATTCCTCAGGACGAACATCAAAGTGTTCTCACCTATTGCCACAAGCTCGAGGCATGGGGACATCATTCTGGGAGGAGGATGGCGTAGAAAGTGCTTCAATCGGACCTTTGGTTCCTACACTCTTCAAGGATATTAATGCATTCGTGAAGAGGTGTACTGACTATCGAAGAATGGGTACTTGTGGACATAGAGATATGATGTCGATGCAGCCAATTCACTTTTATGAGGTTTTTGATGCATGGGGCATCGATTTTATGGGCCCATTCCATAAGAGTCGGGGACTTGAATAAATGTGATTGATCATGGATTATGTGAGTCGTTGGGTTGAGGCTATCCCCGCCCGAGCCGTTGATGCAAAGACCGTTTGTAGATTTTTGAGGAAGAATATCATTTCACGATTTGGGGTACTTAGATTTATGATTTCTAATGGGGGTACTCATTTCATCAACGACAAATTAAGGATCCTTACTAATGAGTTCATCATTGACCGTCGGTTTGTATCATCCACAGATGAATGGTCTTGTTGAGGTCTTGAATAGGGAGATGAAGACGATATTGTAGAAGGTTGTCCGCCCAGACCGAAAGGATTGGTTACAACTTTTGGACTCGGCTCTATGGGTTTATAGAACATCCTTTAAGACTCTATGGGTACATCTCCCTTTCGAGTCGTTTATGGCAAGCCATGCCACATACCTATTGCGATCAAGCACCAATCACTATGCATAGTCACAAAGATATTCTAGTATGTAGAGAGTGTAGGAGATCAGAGGAGAGAATAGTTGGCAGCCCTAGAGGAGTTACGTGATACATCCTTCTCGAGTAGTCTACATTATAAGGACAGAGTAAAAGAATGACATGATTTACATATCAACCATAAGCAGTTTGAGTTGAATCAGAGAGTATAGCTATTTGATGTGAAACTGAAGTTATTTCCAGGGAAGTTACAGAGCGAATGGAAAGGTATGTATATAGTCAGAAAGGTGTATAACAATGGTAGCATTGATATATCTAAGTTGTCTTCCGAGTCCAACTTTTGGGTCAACGTAAGCGCTTGATGCCTTTTCTTGATCATGACATGTTGACCATTGATGTTGTCCCGATCCATTTTGTATGAGATGTATCCATTGATTCTCATATTTTGCATCTTAAACCCGATTTGCTCTTCCGTTCACCGCTTTGTATATACCGATTTTCTTTTATTTTCCTTCTTTCTTCCATTTTGTTTGCCCCTGATCTTGCTTAGGATTTCTGCTATACTTAGGATGTACTTTATCTTAAGTATAGGGGGTGCTAAACCTATGTTGTTCATATTTATGTTTATTCTATTACCTCGATTTTGTTGCTTATACTTAGGGACATCCGACCCTAAGTATAAGGGAGGTAATATCTGTTTTCACTTCTTTGATTGTTCTTTCACTTGTCTCTCAACTGCTGATATTCTTTTCTATACTTAGGGATCTTTTATCTGAATTATATGGGGAATAGGTCGAGTCATTGATTTCGAGTACATTCTCTTCCTCAGTCTTCCCCATTTGTATAGTCTTCTATACTTAGGATTACTTGATCCTAAGTATAAGTAGGATCACTGACTACGATTCATTTTATTTTTAATTCTTTGAGTCGATGCAATATAGGATTCTTTTCACTTTTCAATACTTGACATGAGTTATATCTTCAGTTATTGCTTCTTGGTCACTATGGACACATAAATCGAGCTAAGTATAGGGGTGGTGCATATATTGTATATATACTTTAACCATATATCCTACTTTTATTTAATAATATGGCCATTATTCATAAAATTGGAATAAAAATATTTTGAAAACGATTTCCAAAATGATTATAAAATTGTTTGTAAAATCTTTTGTAAAATGTTTTGTAAATTAATGTGTAAAACATTTTTTAAATTTATTTGTAAACATTTTTAAAAAATTATTTGTAAACTATTTTTAAAATTCTTTGGAAAAAACTTTGTAAAATTATTTTTGTACATTTTTTCTAAAACATTTTTAAAATTGTTTTGTTTGTAAATTATTTTGTATCAAAATTATTTATATTGTACAAATTCTTGTAAAATGCTTGAAAATAAAATGTTCGCAAAAAACTTGTTTGTAAAATTATTTATAAATTGATTTGTAAAAAGTTCGTAAAATTAGTTTTGAAAGTCCTTTGTAAAATGTTTTGTAAAATATTTTTGTAAAATAGTTTGTAAAATTATTTTGTAAAATATTTGTAAAATATTTTGTAAAGTTTTGTAAACTTATGTAAAATGGTGTATAAAATATTGTCATGTGGGACATAAATTATGAGTATAAAAATTATTTGTAAACTTGTAAAATCCAAATGTATAAAAAAATCAAAAATTTGTAATTTATGTGCTGTACATAAAATTTTTGTTATAAAAGTTGTAACTAAAACTTCTATATAAAATCTTTTAATAAAATATGTACATAAAATTCTTTTGTAGATAAAATCTTCTTGTAAAATTTGTATATAAAACTTGTAAAAAATCATTTTTTAAGATCTTGCATTAAAATATGTATAAAATCCTTGTAAATTCTTGTAAATATGTATAATTCTTTGGGTAAATTATAATTCGGGTCCCCATCTATAGGTCCGATCCCATAATGGGTCCCAATCTTTAAATTGTAACAATTCGGGTCCAAGGGCCATTAATGTAAGGAAATTTTTGGGGCTAATGAGGAGTATGCCCTTGTTTAAAAGTTGGAACCCAACCCCCATTCCCTTATCAACAAGGTAATATTCGTCATAAACCCCAAAATTTCCATTTCCTAAATGGTCCTGGGACCCGGATCGTTACAATTTAAAGACCGGGACCCATTATGGGATCGGACCCATAGATGGGGACCCAAATTGCTATTTACCCTAATTCTTTATTAGAAAATCATAAAAATTGAAAAATAGAAAATTTATAAAATTTTGCAAAATCTCTCTAAAAACCTCTTGAAAAAAGTTTCTTCTGTTCTGTTCTTTTATTTTCTTTTAAAAAATGTTTTGTATATATTTTCATTTGCATTTTTCAGAATGAAATTGATGCTTAAACTAGTCCGGAATAAAATCAAGAATGGAGTTTGGTTAAGACCTCAATCCACTTAATTTCATAGGAACCTTATTGGAACTAAAGTTGAGAATTTTTATGTCATGGTGACTTAATTTTTTGAGTCTTTATGACTATGTCTCATGTCATCTTGATTGTTCTAAGTAGAATATTTCACAACACACGCATAACCCTTTTAGACAGCGGCTTAGCTTGGACAATCACTCTACACGTAGCTCAATAGGGATGAGGTGTTAAGGAGGCAAAATACTTTAGCTCGGGGAAACTCGCGAGTGGAAACATTCGCAGTTACAATAAGTGGCCAATGTGTCTCAACCTAATCTCCGACGTTGACTTCTAAAAATGGGATGTTGTGGGTTGCAATAATACTTCAAAGAAGGGATAGTCTATTGGATCGAGAAGATAAACTCCTTATGTTCTCATTTGTATACATGTTTAAAAAATAGGTATAAAATCTCCAAAAAAGCTATACGGGCAAAAGTAAATAAATAAAAATTCCAGTCGAAGAAAAATATGAATAGGCAAGGCATATGTTTCAAAGTTTCATACTAAGAAAGCCTGCAGCTGGAGACTTGGCTGTACTTGCCAAGCTCCAAGGATATGTGACTATACTGGTTGCAATATGTTCTCTTCTCTACCCCCTTTTCTTGAGTCGATTGCACTTGAACTTAAAAGGGAATATCCTGCTCCTCGAGGAAATAGTAGCTAGATCGGGGAATTATGGTTACCTTGTTAGAGGAGGTTGTTTCTTTGCAATTTTTGGGGTGGTGAACTATATTTCACTTACACCATACCAGTAAAGATTCGTATCCATCAGAGTTTGCATATGTAGACTTGTTCTGACCTGACTATTGAGGCGACATGAATATAAAATTGTGGAACTTGAAGGTTGTTAGGTCTTAAATCCATTACCCAATAAGTTTATGCCAAAATAATAATCCAAAGGTCTAACCGAGCTCCATACTTTTATTTTATGAAGATAATTTTAAAAATTAAAAATTTTATATGTCCGTTCTTTTTCTTTTCTTAATTTTCTTTTTCACTTCTTCTACGAATAAGTGTTTGCTAAGGGACCAGCAAAGGCAAAGTATATGGGAATGATGAGTCCATTATTCAACATCTCTATTATTTTATTTTAGCTTAAAATCCTTGTCAAAATACCTGCAAATATCAATAATTCTTAATATTTATCATTCATTCATTGTTTATTAATATTGCATATCTGTCATTAGTTGTATAAAAAAATAAAGAATAAAAGAAAAAGAAAAGAAAGAGAAGGTTGTCTATATGAAATAAATGCATACTGGCCCGAACCCCGAGACCAAACCAAACATTAGAATGGTCTACAAGGAATAAAGTAGGGGGAGATAGGGTTCATAACTTATAAAAATCAAGAAAAGCAATTTTCACTTGTACATATTCTCCATTATTTATCTTGTAAATATATTTTACTATTTTATTCATCAATAAAACAACCTCAAATAAAAATATTTCCTTCTTGAAAGTTGTTTGTAATAAAAGTTATTAATTTTTAAAAAATATCATAAAAGTTATTTAGTGAATAAATGAACAACTACAATGAACCTAAAAAGCTGAAAAGTCAAACTTTCCAAGTTCATAACTATTTATAGAAAACTCTAAATTGACCAAACTCATTTTTAAGCTTCATTTTGTAACTAAATACTATTCATTAAAAATACCAAAAAAAATATGGAATAAATTGTGTGAGTTTTGGTGTTTGGATACCTTTGTATATTTGTAATATATGCATATAAAACTTCTTTATTTTCCATTTAGTTATTACTAGGTCCGATTAACTTAATTTTTTCTAAGTTCGTAAAAATCAGTAAAAACGAAAATATATTTTTGAAATAATTGTGAATAAATACCAATAAATCTCAAAATCTAAAAAACGTAAAGCATATTTTTCAAACCTCATAGCACGATCGTATGAAATCCGATTTGAGTGTACTGACTTTTAAAGTTCGTTTTGTATAAGTACCAATCAAATAAAAGTGGTCTTACTGAAATCAGAGTTAATATGCAAAAAGTATGTTTAAGGATCCTATTGTATACTTGTATATATGTATATTGTAATGTATTTTTATTTATTTATTGTATATATTTTCACATATTGTATTTTTAGATGATTTGTATATATTTATTTTAATTAAAATAAAAAATAAAAAAAAAATAAAAATTAAATAATGTATTTATTACATAGGTATAATGTACATATTCTGCATATACTCTTATTTATTTGAACCATTAAATTAACTTATAAAAATAAAAGAAAATTATATTTAAAATCCTTAATTTATTATGTAAATAAATACATTATTATATTATGTAATTATTTGTAAAAATAGTTTTTAAAATTTGGAATATTCTATATATATATATATGTATTTTATACATATTAATAAATGTTTTTATTTATTTTAACTTATTTAATTAATTTATTTAATTATTAAATATCATCAAAATTTTAATATTAAATTATTAGTATTATTTATTTAAAATGTTTTAAATTTAAAACCATTTTTTATTCATTTTCTATTTATTATGCACTTTTAACATGTAGTCTATTTTGTCCTCTTCCCCAAGCCAGTCCGATTGGCCCATTCCGATTTTGTTGACCTCGAGTCAACTCACCCCTTCCAGCTTGGATCAGAATAAACCACTAAACCACCTTGTATTTCAGCAATTGCTTCTCTTATATATATTACTTGATTTTAAATAATTGCAAGGCTCCAAAAATTCTACAAAAATTAGTCTAGCTTCAAGTTAGTTTGTTCTCACAAACATAATTTTAGTTTTCAAAAATAAATCGATTTCTTATTTTTAATTAATCAAAATCCATTAAAAATTTCCATGTTCTCTTTAAAAAAATCAAAAATTGTAAAAAATGGTTATAAAATTCCAAAAAAATTATAGGTTTACTTTGATTTGTTTTAATTGTTGTACAATTTTTGTTTGAAAATTCTTAATAAAAGCAAAAAAAATGCAAATTACATAAAGCTCTAATATTTTAAATCATTAAAAATCTAAAAATATGTTTTTGGTATTGTTTTAAAGCTTGATATAAACTTTATGTTTTAACATTATTTTTCATCATTTTTGAATTTATTTGATATTTAGAAATTCAAATGCATCTGTTAGATTTTTTGATCGCTTTATTTACTATTTTAATGTTCTAAAAATATTAAAAAAACTAAAAAATCTTGAAAAAACATAAAAATAGTAAAAAATATCAAAAACACAAAAATATTTTTATTTTAATTTTTTGGACATTTTTACTATATTTGAAATATATAAAAATAGTGTTTGGTTGATTTTTTTCTTGACATTTTATTTATTTCATTTGTTTGAAAAATAATTATATAAAAATTGCAAAATTAAAAATCTCTAATAATTTTGAAAATCATACAACATAAAAATACATAAAAAAAGAACTCTATAAAAAATTAAAAAGCTAAAAATCCATTAGAGCAAATGTAGTTTTCTTAGAGTTTCCTTTTATTTATTTCATTGCTTGCCTTTGATTTTAATAATCCTTTCTTAATAGTAGTTGCCTCCTCGTGTTCGAACCTTGGAGCTATACCAGGTTAATAACTAAATAACAATCTATTTTATTTTCTTTAGTTGGATTAAAATAAATTTTTTTTGATTAAATTGGTTTTTCTTTAGTTACAATGACATGTGAAGCCTTGATAAACAGGTTCATCAATGGTCATCAAGTAAGTATGGCTCAATCAACTCTGGTTATGTGCTGATAGTGGCCGGATCTATCTCTGATGTAACCGCCACCAACTGATTTGGCCCTGGAGTCGGATCGTTAAAAGTATCTTAGCAATCGGCAAAAGTTGTGTCCTTCTTACCATCATCATCTTTTGATTGTCCTAAAGGGAAAAGGACCGACAAGCCTAGTTGGGCCTATGTGTTATCGAAGATGTAGGGGGATGCAATCTTTGTGTGATATATGCCTTTTAATTCATTCCGAAGGATCTTGCAAACTATCTCATGGACAATGATCTCTCTATAGGAGAGGTGATCATCTGTGCTAGATGGGTTATGTCTCCATGGCCCAACGGTGTCTCCGTGAACACAATCTGCTTCTGATGAAGAGTACTCGGTGTTGGATTCAGAATCTGGCCCCTGCCACCTTCTTTGCTTCATCTCTAATTCCTTATCTCCACATGAAGTTTGGAACTAAATCTTCCCAACCTTATAGCCAAATAAGGCCCATGTTGTCCTCAGGAAGGGTCATCCAAGTATGATTTGTGAATCTCTCTAATTCCAAGAGATCTCCTTATCAAGGGTTGTGAAGTCTATTATGTAATCTCATCTCTCAACATTGATGATAATGTTCCTAAATTCTCCCATGGACCTCTAAGTAGACTTGTCACCAAACAGGAGTAAGTCTCTAGATTTCCTAAGAGGTCCTAGATTTAGCCTCTGTAGAGGATTGTTGGCATTAGATTAATTGAAGATCCATTATCTAGGAGAGTGCATGCAAACGGTCATCAACATGACTCACCACATAATGGGAACCCATGTCCCTTGTTTTCCTTTCAAATACACTCTTAATATCGTAAGTAGTGCTATTGACAGAAATATGATTCTCAACACAGCTTCTTGTTTTCATGTCGGTCCTTATAGGTATGCATCTTACCTTAAGATATTTTTGAAATGCAAGTGTAATATCCACATACTTATCAAAGGGATTGCAACTTTGATGTACGTGTTACAAATATCTGCCATCTCAGAGTCATCTTTTTAGATTTTTTTGATTTTCTTCTTTCCACCCTTAAGAGCACATTGGAAAGAACTTCTATACAATGAGAAAATGACTTCTATACAGGACTATGACTCTAACTCTGCTTGGAAAGAAATTCATGGAAAAAAATGGTGGTGCATCTTCTGCTACTCCTAGTGCGTCCTCCTCCAATGGATGTAAGCTCTTCATTGGGCTCGTTGGATTCATTGATGGTGCTTGATAAATTTGTGATTCATCACTCTAAAAGTTGAAAATAGAGATTTATTCTCAAGTAATTAGCTGTATTTCATCATTTATATTGCATAATTAGCATTCATGCATGTGTAAATAATATCTACATTTTAGCAATTATATTTGCATTAAATAAGGAGCTAAATTCACTAGTAAATATTCACATGTATATAGCTAAAATCATCTATTTGTATATATTTTATACTAACTCCAAATTCAATAAAATCGACTCTATAGTGTATATATTACTAACACTAATAAAGGAAAAATATCAAAAAAAATACTAACTTGTAAAATTAGTCAATAAAACCCAAATCCAAGTTTGAAACAATGAACCTTAAAATGCACATATCCCTCCCATACAGTGTCTGATTTAAGTCTACTCACTTTTAAAGTAATATACATTTAAAGACTTCAAAACAAGACCAATTTCATTCAAATCGGAGATCATTTGTGAAACTTGGATTTTGGGCCCTATTGTATATTGTACACATTGACCAAAATGCCCTTGTATTTCATCCTTTGATTTTTTTCTCAATTATTAAAAATCCAAAAAAATTTAAATATTCCTTTCACATTTTTCCTACTTTTTCTGTTTTCCCTCTTATTTAAAAATTACAAAAAATAACAAACTAAAAATGGTAGTGTTTTAAAGCCTTTAAAAACACTTGTAAAAATATTTCTCCCTCTGTTTGACCTCATCTCCATTTTTGATCAATATGAAACTTGTAGATCTCATCGAGATCTACAGCTTTCACGTTTTGAGTTTCTCCAAATTCGGCATCCTTTTCCTTCATATCTCACATTCTTCCTCTGAATAACCGATTAGGCCACGTGGCTCTTTCTGGTTGAGCCACGTGGCCCGCTTCATTACGTGCCACACGCACCACATCAGCCGTCGTTGGATTGTCTTCTAAATCTCTTCATCCAATCCATTCATCTCTGCATCATTCCAGACCCTTCTATTATCTTCCAGCCTTCATCACATCCATTCATCAACGCTTCACTCCCATTACGCCACGTGTCTTCCCTGCACCACACGATCGTCTCCAGATGCTTCCATCTCTATCTCTCATTCCCGTTTTGATTTCACCCCTTCGATCCACCTCTTCTTCACATCTATACCATTCGCTAGTGCCTTCAACTAAGCTCGACACGTGGCACGCTCCATCACCGCTCGATCCTGTCACCCCGGATCTAATCTCAACCGCACTTAAGCACCCTCTTCTCAGCCGTTGGATCATAATATCCAACGACCGAGGACCCCTTCATCTACCTCTACCCTCGCCCACGAACACCTCGCGCAGCCTATACCCCCTTTCCATTTTCCCACCACCGCAGCCATCTCCACCAACAGCCGACCATCCCACGACCTGGACAGATCCTCCGTCACCCTCACGTGACTCGTAGGCTACCACATAATTCTCCCTCTCTCTCTATATTCTCCACGAAAGTCACACCTTCCTCTATCAGACTCACGACTTTCACCTTTAAATACACCCTCGCCACCACGAATGCACATCATCCGCCACTGTTTGAGAGGTGACCCGAGCTCCGTCTCCAAGTCCGGTGACAACGGCTTGGACACCAAGTCGAGCTACGACAGGCTTCACTTATGGCATGATCCATGAAGGACAACTTCAAGATTGCAGTAGACTCCAAGTCTGGTGCTGTGCTTTGTGCCCTTCGTTAGGCACTCAAGGCAACGATTAACCTCCAGGTAATTCTCATTGCCGTCCCTCTTCTTCTTTCTCTTCTTTTTTGTCTTCTTTCTCCTCCTCAAATCTATTTCCTTTGCTTTCTCCATTTCCTATGTTCCATTGCTCCCCTTCTTTGATTCATTCAATCTCGCCACCTTCACCAACTCTGCCTTTTGCAACTGCCATTGACGAACATCCACCTAAGGATTCACCATCAGCACTACGCAACAGTGTCGTGTTGCTTCGTAGCCAATCTCCAAACATTTAACACCTACGACCCACCAAATGCCTCCACCTCCAGTAATCGCCTTCGACGTCAACATCCTCACCGTCTCCTACAGGTGCAAACTCGTTGTCACTGCTGATTCGGCATCGCCTGCTGCTTCACTCACCGTCGACTCTGCCCCGATGTCCCTTGGTCGTGTATTGGACGTCGGAGCGACGTCGATCCGCCTCTGTCATCGTATTGTTTCATCGCCATCAGCAAAGACGTACAAGCACCTCTCGATTCGCATCAAGCGGTTCAAATCCGTCAGACGAACCTTGATCTCCTGACCTCAGCTTCAGGTTCGATCGAAGCTCTGGAGGTCGCCACGTGGTGGTCATGCCCGAAGCTACATCTGTGCCTCGCAGCTCACGTGACCTGCACATGCGAACTATGGGAAAGTTGTGCATGTGCCCCTGGGAGTTTTCGAAATCACGAAGACGCCCTACCAGCTAACGTCACGTGATGCGTACGTGTTTTTAGGGGTCAATTGCATCCATACCCTCGTCAGTTTAGGTAATTGCAATCTGGTCCTGTCAGCATATTTCTTTTTAATCAATTTTATTTTTTGTATTGCATTCATACCCGTGTTTGCATGTTTATTTAAACAACCATTTAATATCATTTGTTTGAATATTGTAAAACATCTCAGGCTTTATTATTTTGAATGATTTTTATATTTTTATGGGCTTAAAGTTATATAATATAATTATTTTAGTGGAAAATAGCATATTTTTCCCACTTTTTGCCTTTAATTGATTATCAAATCGATTGTCGCTCCAAAAATTATGAGATTATGAGAAAATCATATTAGGTAGAGTTTGAGTAGTTTTATCTTATGCCCAAAAATAACATCATTTGCATGTAAATCAAAGTCTTAATAAATGGATTGGTGTTTTTCTTAATTGTTTTTTAATAAGTAAAAAATTAGTTGTTTTTAGGATCTAGTAATTTTTCTGGATTCATCTCATAGAAGTATCTAGGATAATTTTTATCTCTAAAATAATTTAACTTGGTATTTATTAAAATTAATTTTGCAAAAATCACCCTGCATTTATATTCAATTCATAGTTGATTCATATACGATTCGTTTCATCATAATTGGCATTCTGGTCAAGTTTGAGAATTTTTAGACTTAATTCGATCCTATTCACATTTTAACCCTCGAATTTGTCCAAGATTACGTTGCATTTTTAATTGCATAACAAACATAAAATATCCTCCTGAAAACCTAATGTCTAAATCAACTTTAAATTAATCTAAGGAGAAAGTTGCCTCCCTGAGTTCAACCTTGGGCTTGCCCACGTAACCACTTGCGTTTAATTGATAAATTTATTAAAGCAATTTTCATTGATTCAAATTTATTCAACTACAACGAAATTATTAATTCGATATTATTAAGAGGATAAAATTTCGGATTTTTCAAATGGCATTGTTGCTGCGGAGGCACGACTTAGGTTGATTTCTAGAAAAGTTAGATTTTAGATTTTCCAGCCCAAGGTAGTCCGATTCTTGATTTTTCTTGTGAATATTTTTTTGTTTATTTTCAGCATTTGTTTATTATGTGTCATTCCCTCTCGTACCATCATTTATTTTTGTGCGAGGATAACGAGGCATCAGAGGCAATTCATTAGATGAGACGAAGAAGCTACATTGATTTGAACTGAGTGGTTGTTGAGAGAACTTGTAAAAAATAGTTTGCATTTACAGTTGTTCCCGTTTGGGTTCTCGCGCATGTAAGTAAATAATAAAATGAGTCTCCGTGTATTGTATGATTGCTTGATGTAGGATAGGACCTGCACTCGCAGCTCTTAAAGGTTTATTAGGATTGTTTGTGCTCGTAATATCTAGGACCACACTTCACCATTAAAAGACGCACTTAGACCGTAGAACTTAACCAAATTTAACTTGTTCTTCACTCGCTAATAAAACTGATTGTCTAGGAGCGGCTTTCATCGACTGCATCCATATAGGTGAAATTTCAATTCTATTTTGCATCCCGCATGTAGAGCGTGAGGATCACTATAAGTCTTCTAAACTTAGCATACATCATTGTTTTATCGTGCATCGGTTTTTCTCGACTCCTTCCCCTTGGTTTTCTAACCTAGGATTAAAGGAAATCAGGATTGGATGATAGGTGTGCCTTGTGTGTCGGACTAATAAAGTGGTCAACTAACCTAAAATCGAGGCTGCTAAACAAATTGACCAAAAAAATCAACATAAAATTGGAAATTCAGCTTACAGGAGAATAACCCTGACCTTGATTTCAGGCTAAGTGAGGGTATAGAGTGTGTGCACATCCTAGGGCAGAGCCAAAATCCATGCCTTCCATATCACGTACCCCGATCCTAGAAAATATCACAGGCTGAATTCTTATAGGTTCAACTAACCAGCGCCAAGTAGCCTTCGCCTGTTTTGGCAGGTAGATAGGGACAAAGCAGCGGTGCACTGTGACAAGTTGCTAGTAACCCTTTGGAGTGAAGTTAAAAGCCTTGTCAGCCTCCGCCTACTTCGGTAGGTAGATAGGGGCAAGTCCTTGAACTTCTCAGCTAGGGATATGTGCGAAGAAAGGTAGGGCATTGGTATCTTAGGCGACATGTTAAACAGCGGAGATGCATCCAGCTTTGGGACGACTTCCATATAGGCCACGTAATCCGTGCTATTTTCTTGAAAAATCACACTTAAAATCAACCAGATTAATCGAAGATGACTGAATGGGGGGGGGGGGATATCTACTCAAGCTTCGCAAATCTCTCATTGAAACCCTCACGAAGTGTGTCTTCATCAGCCCAGGTGCAACTTGGGCCAACTCGAGCTCATGACTCTCTTGAGTTCGGGATCCCCCACATTCAGGATGGTTACCCTCAAACCATTCCTTTCCTCTCCTCTCATCTCTCCGAGGAAGACCATTGCCTCGGCGAGCACATCTTCATTCCTATATATTCTCATAATATAGATCACATTGTTGTACCAGGTGATGAAGATCAACCAAAAACCAAGATGTCTCCTAAGAAAAACCCAGATGAAGAGGAACACAGAGATGATCCTATGCATCAAGTCCTTGCCCGTTTAGCTGGAGACAAGCAGCTAAATGCATATCTTATGGCCAGGATGGGATATGTGATAGAGGCAGGTGGAATGGATATACTGATGTTAGATACCTACAACCCATCTGAGAATGAGATGCGTAGTTGGCTCGTACCAGAGGTACCCCCAGAAGCATTTGAGATGAAGCCCCATTTCCTTAGTCTGTTACCGAAGTTTAATGTAAATGCCACCGAAGAACTTTACGCTTTCATGAGATACTAAGAGTTGGTATGTAACAACCTTAGTCACCCTAGGGTTGGACAAGATTACATCAGGCTGAAGGCTACCCCATTTGCCTTAGGAGATAAGGATGCCCATTGGTTGAAGAACCTCGGGGTTAGATGTATGACTTGGATTCAAAGATTTATTTTTGAAGAAGTTCTACCCACTCAATAGGACTAACCAGATGAGAATGAAGATCACTAGCTTTTCCCAGGGTCCCCATGAACCATTCCATAAAGCCTAAGATATATTCAACGATTTGATACAAAATACCCTTGCCATGGCATTACCAAGGCGATCTTAGTCCAGACCTTGTTCTGTGGTATGACCCCAGAAATGCAGGGGTTAGTGAGTGTATCCTATGGAGGTAGCTATCTGAATAACAATGAAGATGCTACATGGAAGATCCTAAAGCAGATGGCAGAAACAGGAAGATATCAGGCCACCAGGGCCTATCAGGTATCTCCCTCAAACTTATCTAATGAGACACCTAGAAGGACTGTAGCAAATCTGACAGATGACCTAATCCCTAGCATGTGGATAATAGCTGATAAGCTCACCATGGTAGAACATATCCACAAGAGGGTCACTGACCTTGAGGCGCTTTCACGATTGCCGAAACAAGAGGAGGAATTGATTGAGAAGGTAGCCAAGATATGACTACCTGCCCTTTCTACACCACCCGTACCTGTACATCGAGTTCATCTTGTACAGGAGCAGGTACAGGGGCCTCAGAGTAGCTGGGTTAAGGAGCAGCAGTACACTCAGCAAGAGCAGCACGTACCCCCACAGGTGGAGCCAGTTCACGAGGAGCCTCCGCAGGTGTTCGAGATCAATAGGTTGTGGTACAACCATGGCCCCGTCAGCAGATAGTCAGGGATAGGGAATGGTCAGTCACACCGACCGACCCTAGCTTACTAGAAAATCAGCTCTGTCCCCACACTGCGCTTTGTACGGTCCCGACCAAGACAAGGATACCAGCCTCAGCAGCACCAACAACAGCGCACATTCCACTCGAGAGAATAGGGTCCTCCACCACATTACATCGCACTGTCCCACCCGTACCAGCACGGGCAAGGCCAATAGGGCCAGTATAGACAGCCGAATAACTCATCCTCTAGTCAGCAGCTGTAGGCCCAACCCACTAGTGAATTGGAGTCCATCTCCCTATCCATCCAGAGTTTGACTGATTGGGTTCAACAGATACAGAATGATTATCTGGATATAAGAACAGATCTGAACCATGTCTCATGCCACCAGGATCAGCAGATGGCACCAAAGACCCCAATTTCCGCCCAGGTTCAAGCCAACCCCAATAGCCCGAACCAGGGTCAGCATCGACCACACGATCAGGTATATTATTCATATTATTCTCTATCTGAACACGAGATACTTTCGTACGATAATGTTAATCATATGTCCCTCAGGAGCGGAAGGACTGTGATCGTACCTTATCAGATACGGGTACATGAGGAAGACACTACCAAGTCTCTACCTGAGGAAAACTTGGAAGAAGAGGAGCATCATCACCACCACCATCATCGACATCTGTGGAATAAGAGGATTTCCAAGTCCTCAAAATAAAATGGCAAGAAGAAGGAGAAGAGCACTAGCAATGAATCAAGCAAATCAGATGAGGAGCATGCCCTCAATATGATGAGGATGCACAAGGAGTAGCAGTAGATGCGTCACCTGTTTCGTTACATGAATTTCTTTCTAGTTTGAGTCAGTACCAGAGTCAGAGTCCCAGTCTTGTACAGAACTCAATCTCTCATTTGAATGAGAATATTTCAGTTTCAGAATCTAAGATGTCATCAATAATCCCTTTCCCTCGTGCCCTTAAGGGTGGAAAGAAGAAAAAGACCAAAAAATCCAAAAAGATGGCCCTGAGATGGTTGAATTTTGCAATAAGTATATCAAGGTCACAATCCCTTCTGATAAGTATGTGGATATGACACCTACATTTCAGAAGTACCTTAAGGTGAGATGCCGACCTACTAGGGTCAGCAGGAAAACCAGAAGCCATGTCAAGAAGCACGTTTTGTCAGTAGCCACTACTTGTGCCATCAAGAATGCATTTCTAAGGAAGTGAAGGGACATGGGTTCCCATTATGTGGTGAGTCATGTTGATGACACTGCGTTTGTGCGTACTCTCCTAGACAATGGATCCTCAATTAATATGATGCCCGCAACCCTCTATGAGCGGCTAAATCTAGGACCTCTTAGGAAATCTAGAGCCTTACTCATGTTCGCAGATAAATCAACCAAGAGGTCCAAGGGAGAATTGAGGAAAATTATCATCAAAGTCGAGGGTCGGGATTACATGGTGGTCTTTATAGTCCTTGATATGGAGACCCCTCGAAATAGGAGATTCCCAGATCCTTCTTGGAAGGCCCTTCCTTAGAATAGAAGGGGACTTATTTGATTATAAAATCAGGAAATTTTAGTTCCAAACTCCATGTGAAGATGAGGAACTCGAGATGAAGCAGAAAAGGTGGTAAAGGCCAGATCCAAATCAAGCACCGCGTACACTTTGTCAGAAGCATATTGTGCTCATGTAGGCACCGTTAGGCCATGGATATTGAACCCATCTAGCACCGATGAGTCTTTCTCTGATGTAGAGAATATTGTACATGAGACAATTTGCGAAATACTTAGGAATGAATATAGCACAAATCCTACATAGAATGCATCCCCCTACATCTTTGATGAGACAGAGGCCCAACTGGGCATGTCAGTCCTTCCCCCTTGAAGACAATCAGAAGATGAGGATGATGAGTCAGACGTGGCTTTTGCCGATTGCTTGGATACTTTTGATGGTCTGACTCCAGAGCTGAATGAGTTGGTGGCAGTTAATTCAGAGATAGATCCATCCACCACCAACACAGAGACAAAATTGATTGAGCCAGATTTTCTCGATGACCACACTTTGCATGAGCTCAAATCATTACCCACAAACTTGAAATATGCCTTCCTTATGAGATAAGAGAGAAAATTCCCGGTCATTATCAGTTCGTGATTGACCGAGGAGCAGGAATACCGCTTGCTAGAGATCCTAGAGAAAAATCGCAAGGCAATAGGCTGGAGCATCTCCGATCTCCACGGAATAAATCCCACTCTGTGGGCATCATGAGAGGGTTTAGCTTCATTCTCTAGATAATGGATCCTTAATTAATCCGGTGCCCTCTCATGAATTCCAACGCAGGGTGAATCCAAATTTACGATACGTCGTGAAGAAGGAGATTGAGAAATGGTATGACACGGATTTTATTTATCCCATCTCTGATTCCAAGTGGGTGGCACCTATCTATGTTGTCCCAAAAAAGTCGAGAATTAAGACAACCACCAATGAGGATGGACAGAGATCGTGACATGAGTACCCACGTCGTGGCGTGTCTGTGTTGATTACAGACGCTTGAATGTCCGACGAAGAAGGGTCATTTTCCCCTACCATTTATCGATCATATCCTAGGAAGACTTGCGGGAAAGGAAATCTTCTCTTCTTAGACGGGTTCTCTGGCTACAATCAGTAGCTATCACTCTTGAGGACCAAGAAAAAATCACATTCAAATGCCCTTGGTACCTATGCTTTCAGACGCATGCCCTTTCGGTTATGCAATGCTCCCGGTACGTTTCAAATGTGCCTGATTTTAGTATTTGCCAAGATGGTCGGTGAATTCTTGGATGTCTTCATGGATGACTTCTCAGTCCATGGTGATTCCTTTGATTTCAATCTTAGAAATCTGGGTCAATTCCTCGAAAGATATTTTGAGGTCAATCCAATGCTCTTCTGGGAGAAAAGTCACTTCATGTTGATGTAGGGCATTGTGTTGGGGGATGTCATATCCAAGAGAGGAATGGAGGTTGACCCTACCAAGGTAGACATGATCAGACGACTACATCCACCAACCAATGTAAAGAAGTTGCGATCATTCCTCGAGCATATTGGATTTTATAGGAGATTTATCAAAGATTTTTCAAAGATTGTCTGACCGCTAACTGAGCTTTTAGGCAAAGATATGTAGTTTATTGTCGATAATAAATGTTTGGAGGCTTTTAAGATACTTCAAGGGATGATCATGGACGCTCCGATCCTACAACCCCTAAATTGGTCTCTCCCTTTTGAGATCATGACGAACGCCTCAGATTTTGTTGTTGAGGTTGTATTAGGACAGAGGCAGGATGGTATCTCATTCGCTATACTCTACGCAAGCAAAGTGCTTAACCCCGTTAGGCGTAACTATATAGTTACAGAAAAGGAGATGCTTGCAGTAGTGTTTGCCTTGGATAAGTTCAGATCCCATCTCATCGGATCTAAGGTGATTGTGTTCACAGATAATACTGCACTACGATACCTAATGGAAAAGAAAGACATGAAGGCGCATCTTCTTAGGTGGATTTTACTCATCCAGGAGTTTGACTTGTACATTGGAGATAAACCTAGAAAGAAGAACGTAGTAGTTGATCACCTATCCCGTCTCGAAATTCTTGATACTTCTGATGATACACCTATTCGAGACTCCTTTCTAGACGAGTCGGTTTTTGTTATCGACTCACTCCCATGGTACGCTAATATAGTGAACTATCTTGTCTCCAGGAAAGTTCCTGAAGATTGGCCCAAGAGCAATATAGATCGACTCAAGTCGGATGCAAGATATTACCATTGGGAGGATCCGATCCTTTTCTTTTAAGGACCGAATTGTGTCTGGAGGAGGTATATTCCCCCAGGAGGAATATCATAGTGTCCTTACTTTTTGCCATATTCTGGAGGCAGGAGGACACCACTCCGAGAAGAGGACCGCATGGAAGGTACTACAATGTGGCTTATACTGACCGACTCTATTTCACGATGCTCTTACCTTTGTAAATTTGTGCCTAGTATGCCAACGAATGGGAGGAAACATTAGTTCCAAGGATGAGATGCCAATGTATCATGTCATCATATGTGATGTCTTTGATGCCTGGGGTATCGATTCATGGGTCCATTCCCGGTTATACATGGTTTTGAATATATCCTTCTTGCGGTGGATTATCTGTCAAGATGGGTGGACGCTATCCCGACCCAAGCTGTAGACAACAACACTATCTATAAATTTATCAGATATCATATCACCTATAGGTTCGGGATCCCTAAAGTATTTATATTTGATGGGGGTAGACATTTTGTGAATAGAGACGTAAAGAAACTCGTAAAGGATTATGACATCAAACACCGTGTCGCTAGTCCTTACCACCCATAGACCAATGGCATGGCAAAGGTGTCGAATAGGGAGGTTAAGACGATATTGCAGAAGCTTGTCCACCAAGACAGGAAGGACTGGTCTCAGATCTTGGATCAAGTCCTTTGGGCTTACATGACAGCTTACAAGACACCATTAGGAAGCTCCCCATTCAGAATGGTATTTGGGAAGCCGTGCCATTTGCCTGCAGAGTTAGTGCATAAATCCGAATGGGAAATCAAGAAGGTCAATTGGAACATACACCAAGGGAAGAAACAGAGAGAAATGGTTCTGAACGAACTTGTGGAGATAAGAAATCGAGCATATGATAATAGTTTGGTGTACAAGGATAAGGTAAAGCGTTGGCACGATAGATTTATCAGACGAAGGACCTTTGTTCCTAGATAGAAGGAATGGTTGTTCAATGCGAGGCTGAATGTTTTACAAGGGAAGCTTAAATCCAAGTGGACGGGTCCATTCATAGTTTGTGTTGTGCAAGACAGTGGATGTGCAGAGATCTCAGATCTTACAGATGGAGCACAAACATCCCTAGTTAATGGACAACTGCTGAAAGACTTTGTCGAACCTAATGAACAGTTTGTATGTTGAGGAGATTGTTTTCATGTGTGAGGCAGACTCAGAAGACACACATAAAGCCACGTATGAGGCCTTGCAACATTGAGCTCTCACCATCAACAACATTGAAAAGATTCGGATCTTGATCCTTGTATATTCTCACCTCTTTCTTGTATATATTTTCTTTCCCTCTCTCCCTAGTGATTCGAATCACTTACCCCAGCTCCATATAATTTCATTTCATGGCTATACTTAGGATGACCAGATCCAAAGTATAGGGGGGAGAGTGACCCAAGTCTATTCACCATTCGTTGTACATCCTCTGGATCTCATCGATTCTCACATAAACTTCTGTCCTAGAATTAGGCTAAGCAGAGCCTAAGTTTAGGGGAGGGGGACCGATGCCCACCATGTATATATACTCATCAATTTCCCCTCTTAACCTCGTCTGTCCCATTTTTTATCTTATTCTACACTTAGGTTGCAAGAGCCTAAGTATAGGGGGGCGGATCAGCTTCTAATCTTTTTGTTATTTTAGCTCTCCTACGCTTAGCACGAGCTATGTCTTTTTCCTTGCTTTTCGTGCTCTGAGGACATTTCACACGCTAAGTATAGGGGACGTGTATATATTACATATGTACTTTACCCATTGCTCGTACTTTTGTGCATTTTCGCGATGGGTAAAAATTGAGAAAAAAATGTAAAATACATGTATACTAGTATGTATATTGTATAATTTGTATAATAATGTATAATTTGTAAAATTCTTGTAGAAAAATAATACTGTTGTAAAAATTGTTCTAAAATGGAGGTATACCCCCAAAAAATGAAAATAAAGGCATCTTATTTACTCTTACATATCATCCTTGCATTTAAAAAAATATCTTACATTTCATTCATCTCTGTAACATATCATCTACATCTCATCTACAAATCATGCATATGCAAAGTGAAAAGCTAGTGGTTTCTGAACCAAGTTATGAATAGATGTTGAGTATGTATTTGATTTGACCTTAATATTCCTAATTTCATAGGAACCTTATAGGAACTGGAGTTAAGATTTTTCATGTCAAGTGACTTAACTCTTTGAGTCTACAAGTCTATGTTCACATGTCATCTTGATTGGTCTAAGTGGAATATTTCATGCACACACATGATTCTTTTAGACAGTGATCTAACTTGGACAAGCACCATGCACGTAGCTCTTCATTGATGAGGTAGTGAGGAGGTAGAATCCTTTGGCTTAGAGTAGCACATGGGTTGAAACGTCCGTCCTCCTCTAGGGAGGGTAGTGCATCTCAACCCAGTCTGGTGGTGTTGACGTCTAAGGACATGATGCTATAGGTTGCAACAATGCTTTAAAAGAGGGATAGTCTACTGGTTCAAGAAAAAAACTCCTTATGTACATTATGCACCTTCTATAGTAGTTCAAAAAATAAGAGAGAGATATAACTCCAAAAAAATAGACATTGAAAATAAAATGCTTGTCGGAGTTTGTATATTTGCAAGGCATATGCCTCAAAGCCTCATACCATAGAAGCCTGCAGCTCGATGACTTGGCTACACTGGTTAAACATCCTAGGATAGGTAGCTACACTAGCTACCGTCCATTCTTCTCTCCACCCCCTCTTCTTAAGCTGGTCGCACTTAAACATAGAAGGGAATACCCCACTCCTCGAGGAAAGAGTTATTGGACCGGGGAATTAGAGTTACCTTGTTAGAGGAGGCTGGTTCTTTGCCATTTCTGATGTGGAGAGCTATACTTCACTTACGCGGTACAAGTAAGATTCATAGTCATCATAAATTTGCGTATGAGGATTTGTTCTGACCTGACTGTTGAGGCGTCTTGAATAGAAGACTTGTGGAACTTAAAGTCTGTTAGGTCTTAAATTCAAATCCCAATAAGGTTCCACCACATTATTAATCTAAAGGTCGAGTCAAGCTCCATTTTCACCTTTTGTTCACGACCTTGGTATGGAACTCAAAATCATTTCACTCTTGCATTTCATTTTAGTTGCTCGGGGACGAGCAAGGTTTAATTATAGGGGGTTGATGAATCTTCTATTCATCACTCTAAAAGTTGAAAATAGTGCTTTGTTCTCGAGTAATTAGCTTCATTTCATCACTTATATTGCATAATTAGCATTCATGCAAGTGTAAATAATATATGCATTTTAGCATTCATATTTGCATTAAATAAGGAGCCAAATTGACTTATAAATATTCACATGTATATAGCTAAAATCACCTATTTGTATATATTTTATATTAACTCCAAATTCAATAAAATCGACTCTATAGTGTATATATCACTAACACTAATAAAGAAAATATCAAAAAAATACCAACTTGTAAAATTGTCCAATAAAACCCAAATCCAAGTTTGAAATAATGAACCTTAAAATATGCATATCCCTCCCATATAGTGTTCAATTTAGGTTTACTCACTTTTAAAGTAATATACATTTAAAGACCTTCAAAACAAGACCAATTTCATTAAAATCAGAGATCATATGTGAAACTTGAGTTTCGGGCCTCTATTGTATATTGTACATATTGACCAAAATGTCCTTGTATTTTATTCTTTGATTTTTCTTAATTATTAAAAATCCAAAAAAAAGTAAATATTCCTTTCACATTTTTCCCATTTTCCGTTTTTTCGCTTGTTTAAAAATGAAAAAAATAACAAACTCAAAATAGTAGTGTTTTTAAGTCTTTAAAAATGCTCCTAAAAATATTTCTCCCTCTGTTTGACCTCATCTCCATTTTTGGTCAACATGATGTAGATCTCATCGAGATCTACAACTTTCAAGTTTTGAGTTTCTCCAAAATCGACCTCCTTGTCCTTCGTATCTCACATTCTTCCTTTGAATAACCTGATTGGGACACGTGGCTCTTTCTGGTTGAGCCACGTGGCCCGCTTCATTGCGCGCCATTGTCTTCTGGAGCTCTTCATCCAAGCCATTCATGTCCACTTCATTCAAGACCCTTCGATCATCTTCCAGCTTTCATCGCATCCATCCATCAATGCTTCACTCCCATCACGCCATGTGTCTTCCCCTACGCCACACGATCGTCTCTAGATGCTTCCATCTCTATCGCTCATTCTCACTTTGATTTCAGCCCTTTGATCTGCCTCTTCTTCACATCCAGACCGTTCGCTAGCGCCTTCACCTCAGCTCGACACGTGGTGCGCTCCATCGCTGCTCGATCCTACCACCCCGGATCTAATCTCAACCGCCCTTAACGCCCTCTTCTCAATCGTTGGATAGTAAGATCCAACGATCGAGGACCCCTTCATCTACCTTCGAACTCCCCTCGCCCACGAACTCCACCTCACGCAGCCTCTACCCCCTTTCCATTTTTCCCACCACCACAACCATCTCTACCAACGCCGACCATCCCACATCCTGGACAGATCCTCCGTCACCCTCGCGTGACCCGTAGGCTACCACATCTTTCTCCCTCTCGCTCCATATTCTCCATGAAAGCCACGCCTCCCTCTATCAGACTCACAACTTCCACCTTTAAATTCACCCTCGCTGCCACCAATGCACATCATCTGCCACTGTTTGAGAGGTGACCCGAGCTCCGTCTCCAAGTCCAGTGACAATGGCTTGGACTCCAAGTTAAGCTACGATGGGCTTCACTTATGGTGTGATCCACGAAGGACAACTTCGTGATTGCAGTAGACTCCAAGGCACTCGAGGCAACGATCAACCTCCACGTAATTCTCTTTCCCTTCCTTCTTCTTCTTTCTCTTCTTTTTCATCTTCTCTCTCCTCCTCAGGTCTATTTTCCTTGCTTTCTCCATTTCCTCTGTCCCATCTCTCTCCTTCTCTGATTCATTCAATCTCACCACCTTCACCAACTCTGCCTTTCACAACCGCCATTAACGAACGGTCGCCTAAGGCTCCGCCACCAGCACTACATAGCAGCATCGTGCTGCTTCGTAGCCGATCTCCAAACCTTTGACACCAACGACCCACCCTAGTGCCTTCACCTCCAGCAATCGCCTTCGATGTCAGCATCCTCACCATCTCCTGCGGGTGCAATCTCGTCGTCACTGTCGATTCTCCATCGCCTGCTACTTCGCTCACCGTCGACTCTGCCCCAACGTCCCTTGGTCGTGTGTCGATCGTCAGAGCAATGTTGATCCGCCTCCGTCATCATTGTATTTCATCGCCATCAGCAAAGACATACAGGCACTGCTCGATTCGCAACAAGCGGTCAAAATCCATCAAACGAACCTCGACCTCCTGACCTCAGCTTCGGGTTCGTCTGAAGCTCTAGAGGCCACAACATGGAGGTCAGGCCTGAAGCTACATCCGTATCTCGCAACTCACGTGACCTGCATGTGTGAACTGTGGGAAATTTATGCATGTGCCCTTGGGAGTTCTGGAAATCACGAAGATGCCCCGCTAGCCAACATCACGTGATGCGTACGTGTTTTAAGGGGTCTATTGCATCCATATCCTTGTCAGTATAGATAATTGCAATCTAGTCATGTCATCATATTTCTTTTTAATCGATTTTATTTTCTGTATTGCATTCATACCCTTGTGTTTGCATATTTATTTAAAGATCTATTTAGCATCATTTTGTCATTCCAAAAATTGCATATTGTAAAACATCTCAAGCTTTATCATTATGAATGGTTGTTATATTTTCATGAGCTTAAAGTTATTTGATATAATTATTTTAGTGGAAAATAGCATATTTTGTCCACTTTTTGCCTTTAATTGATTATTAAATCGATTGTCACTCCAAAAATTATGAGAAAACCACATTAGGTAGAGTTTGAGTAGTTTTATCTTGTGCCCAAGAATCACATAATTTGCACATAAATCAAAGTCCAAATAAATTAATTGGTGTTTCGCTTAATTGATTTTTAATAAGTCAAAAATTAGTTGTTGCTGGGATCTAGTAATTTTTCTGGATTCATCTCACATAGAAGTATGTAGAGTAATTTTTATCTCTGAAAATAATTTAATTAGGTATTTATTAAAATTAACTTTTTGAAAATCACCCTGCATTCATATTTAATTCATAGTTAATTCATACAGAGTTGAAAAATTCCAAAAAATAGGGTAGCTTCATTTCATCATAATTCACATTCTGGTAAAGTTTGAGAATTTTTGGACTTATTTGATGCTATTCACATTTTAACCCTCGAATTTGTCCAAGATTGCATTGCATTTTTAATTGCATAAAAGCATAAAAAATCCTCCTGAAAACCTACTATCTAAATCAACTTTAAGTTAATCTAAGGAGAAAGCTGCCTCACTGAGTTCGACCTTGGGCTTGTCCAAGTAAAAAATATGACGCTTTCATTTAATTGATAAATTAACTAAAGCAGTTTTGATTGACTCGAATTTATTCAACTACAATGAAATCGTTAATTTGATATTATTAAGAGGATAAAATTTCGGGTTTTTAGTGCTCTTCCCCTTCTTTTTGTTCTTTTTGTTTTTATGATTTTATTATTTTAGGGGGATTTGTATCCATCTTATTTCGTTGAAGTTGGTGTTGGTGATGGTGATTCTCCTCCTCTACATCCATTCTCCTAGAGTAAAGACTTTTTGGCATCCTCCTCATGCTCACGTGCCCGATCATATATGGTTACGGTCCTTTCACTCCTAAGGGACATGTGATTCACATTATTATACAAAAGGAACTCATTTTCAGATCTGGAGTAATATGAATAGTATACATGATCATGGGTTGCTACTGACTCTGATTCAGGCTGTTGGGATTGGCTTGAACCTAGGCTGGAATCGGAATCCTTGGTGCCATCTGATGATCCTAGTTGTGTGAGACACGGATAAGATCTATCCTCATGTCATGATAATCATTCTTCATCTATTGAACCATATCTGTAAAAGACTAAATGGCCAAGAGGAGGGACCCCAAATCACTGACGAGTGGGGCTGCCTGCTGCTTTTTGCTGGAGATGGTTGAGTCTATTATCTCTAATGGCCCTACCGTTACTACTAGTGTGAGTGGAACTATCAGGTATAAGGTAGTGGTGGACCCTACTAGCCTAAATGAAAAGTGTGATGTTGAGAAGGAGCTAGTGTACTGGTAAGCTAGGGAGGGTCGGTGTGGCTGACCGCTCCCTATCCGCGAGTGTCTACCAATGCGATCATGGATGTACCACAGCCTGTTGATCTCAAACACCTGTAGATGCTACTCATTGTCTCCACTTGTGGGGGTGCATGTTGCTCATGCTAAGTATAATGCTGCTCCTCAACCCAATTTCTTTGATGGCTCTATACATGCTCTTGTACGAGGTAAACTCGGCGTACATGTGGAAGTGGTGCAGAAGGGGATGGTAGCCCCATCTTGGCTACCCTCTTAGAAAATCCTTCCACTTGCTTCAGTAATAGTGAAAGAGCCTCAAGGTCAATGACCTCCTTGTGGATCTACTCTACTATGGTAAGCTTATCATATATTATCCCCATGCTGGAGATGAAGTCATCTATCAGATCCACTACAGTCCTCCTAGGTATCTCATGAGATAAGCATGAAGGGGATACCTAATAGGCCCTGGTGGCCTGAGATTTGTTATTTCATCCATCTTCTCCAAATCTTCCATACGACATCTTCATTTTTGTTCAGAAACCTACCTCCATGGGTTGTACTCACTAGCCTCTGCATCTCAGGGGTCATACAACAGAACAAGGACAATATTAAGATCTCTTTGGTAATGTTGTGAGGCATTTATGTGTTAATCATTGAATCTATTCCATGCTTCATAGAATGGCTCATAGAGATCATGAGAGAAACTGGCGATCTTCGTTCTCATCTGGTCTATCCTACTGAGTGGATAGAACTTTTTTAAAAATAAATCTTTGAATTGCAACCAGGTCGTACATCTAACCAGAGATTCTTCAACCAATGGGCAGCCTTATCTCCAAAGACAAACATGGTAACCTTTAACATGATGTAATCTTGTCCAACCCTAGTACGACTAAGGTTGTTACACACCAACTTGAAGTTTCTCAGGAATGCATATGGTTCTTCAGTGGCATTCCCGTTAAATTTAGGTATTAGCCTAAGTAAGTGGGGCTTCAACTCAAATGCATCAAGTGGTATAACTAGTACTAGCTGGATATTAATCTCATTCTCCTCGATTGTAAGCATCCACCATAGGTATGTCCATTCCACCCACCTCAATCACATGTCCCATACGAGCCACAAGATATGCATTATGCTGCTCAGCTCTAGCTAAACAAGCAAGGACATGTTGCATGGGATCATCTCTGTTATCCACATTGTAAGTGTTCCTCTTAGGAGGTATCTTGATCTTTGATTTGTATTCCTCACCTTCAGAATAAAGAGGAATGAATTAATAGAGTCGAAAGAATTTGATCGGCCCCAATACGAGCAAGTCAATCATGCATGGAATTTGATCGGTCCCAATACCTCATGAGGGAGCTCATATCTTCAATCCGGTAGTGAACATGTATGATCCCTTTGAGAGATTGTGTTATTCATATGCTCTCATATGCACACCAACTTGCCGATGTATAGACCTTGAATAGGTTATCAACCTATCAGCCTGCCAAATGTACATACTTAGACATATAGCAACACATCTGTCTCCAGTCAGAGGATGTGTGCCTATATCGTGACAACATACGGCATATGTCTTAGTTATCTCGATCTCGTTAAGTCAACTCTTTGACTTAACTTATCTGACACCGCTGAATCTCTATTCATGTGTAGAGGGCCTACATCAAGAGATCTGTCAGATATTAGCCTTTAGAGAAGGATTGTCTTCTCCTTCTCAAGCTGGAGATCATATCTTAATAATCACTGACGATGCTTCATTGAGTCCTCAATATAACTCTTTAGATATCATCCAAGCACCATCCTTTATAATTCAACCATTGAATCAATGGTTATATGATTAGTAAGTTCGCTTTGGTACATAACCCTAATTGTACTAAGGGGCATGTTATGCGAATTAGTTAATCCTCATTTCATATTAAGGAGTGAACTGCAATGACATTTATTGCGTAATGGCTCATTGTGGGCTCACATTTCAAACAAAAGTATGAGTTATGAGGAAATTACATGGGAAAAAGGAAAATAAAAAGGAAATAAAAAAAGAAATTGACAACCTCCCTATACTCAGTCCTTTCATAGATAAAGTACAACAAAAAGAAAATTAGGATGGATGGGGAACATTTCAAAGGTTTCTAATGGGTAAAGGTAGAAATCTCACACCATGAATAATCATTAATGGATATATTGTATCATTAATGTTCATTATGGTAAAGAGGGAATACATACATCAATATGTATGAGTTCTTGAATTCCTCGGCATCTTACACCATTCTTAAAAAAGGATGCACCAGATATTTAACTTTGAATACAATATTCACAAGTATGTAAGATTTGAACTTTCAGACAATTTAAAGTTCCATTTCTTACTAGTTTATTGATCTTATCAACAAACATATGTTCAAAGCTTCATGTTAGATCACTGTCAAATGATCTTCATCCTCTTATTGATCTTTTAAGGTTCAAACATCTAGTATTAGAAATGTTAATGGACCATTCATTAATATTCTAATTTAGTAGAATCCTCTAGATGTTTGATTATTATATGAAATATATTCATCATAACTCTTTATGATAGGTCTATTCTAGAATGTATGTCCCTTTCTAACAAGTTTAGAAATAAATAATGAATGTATTCTAATATCTTGGTCATAGAGACATTCTTTAAGACTGATGGCTCTCCCACTTAAATTATGTAGCCTTTTATCCAATGGATATTACTACAACAATTGCATCAACTCCCACGTAGATGAATTTTCCATTCTTCTAAAACACATGAGACCAAGTGCAAGTGCTTTTAGAAGGAGATACAGTTGTTGGACTTTATTATTATCTAATAAGTAAGTCAATTTCAATGATGATATGTTGATGTAGAATATCTCGATGCATTATCTGGGTCCTTCTCCAAGGATCTTAGATAGTGTAGATAGTCATACTATCAATACATTGGCTTGTTGTAGTATTGGCATTCATCAAACTCTTTAGATATCATATGTATGGAAGTCATAGAAGTATAGTCAACTCTTTGACTCTCTTCTTACATGGGTCAGACCCATGCTTCCACTATGATTCCTTAACACTTAATCAACAGTTGCTTAAGATGAAGGATCTCTTAAATTGAACATGTCTTCAAGGAACATCAAGATAAGAGTATTTCAACATTTATATTTTCTTCATATTATTCATACTTTATGAATAATATGATGCATCATGAAAGACTTTGAGTAGATATAGCAGAATGATGACATTCATCATATCCATACTCATCTTAACTCAAAAGGGACTTAGGTTCAGGCATGTACTCCAACATTTCGAGTACATCATCTCTTATCGAGCTATCAGTTTGCATAATGCAACGAACCATGTCATTCATGATGAAATATTGAGAGCACATATGCTTGCCAAAAACATCTTCTTCGATTTTTATCTTAAGAATGATCTTGACAATTGCGATAATCAATGACATGTTACTTCCAAAGCACGCTCGATGAGAGATCGACTCTAGAGACATACAAACCATAGGTTGTTGTCATGTTGTCTATTTAATTACCAATCCTCATAATCATGAGGAAATTTGCACATTGCAACCACATACATTATGTGTCCAACTACAAGTACTACATCTTGATCATGGATTCAATCCATGATATTATACTTGTCATGATTGAGTATAGATTTAAGTGGATTTACTGAAGGTTATTTGAAATATGATAATTTGCATAAAAATATTTTAATTTGATCAACGATATTAATGTTTTAATAAAAGTTGTCTTGCCTTTTAAATTATGAAAATTCATTCCTTATTTACTTTCAGAGCAAGAGATATATTTACTAATATATCTCTAACAAGATATGAGATCTCCTTTTTACCTTTGTTAGATCCCAATAATATGAGAAACTATAGCCCAGATAAAAAGAAGTAAAAACTCATTCCGTCCTTGTAAATCCAACTTGCATTTCCCAATTCAATATTTAACACCCAGGCCATCACCTCTAAGTTGATGTCGATCCGTTGTTAATTGAATCAACCGTCAACAAGAATAAAACTTACAATGCACAATCCAATATCGCTCCAATAATATGAGGAACCGATATTGGGGTCACTACAAATACAACCTTACTCTTTTGAGTAGCAAAGAGCCTGATCCATGTGAGCTTGTATGTAGGAGTTGTCACTTTGGACAGGCGTGTCATTGCATACAATCCATGTCAATGGAACCCTTCGCCTTGACAGGAGATCGTGGATGTCATTTAGATGATCCTCCATATCTCATTCAAAGTTTAGTTAATTATCATGAATCATATTCACATAATTAGTTCTTCTGAGGGAATTACAACTCTATTCATAATAAAGTATTTATTTTAATTGGATCTAATTAATTTAGTCATATTAAAGTAATTATCAATCCAATTCAATCAACCAACAAACCATTTGCATGATATTACTAGATAGTATACATCTTCACAAGTATGTATATTTTATTTTAATAATTACAGTACAACTTGACTTACTCATATTATTCTTTCCTTAAAAATAGATCCAGCCAGTACACTCGAGTTATGCTGGGAGGGAGCATTTCCTTGACATACAAGGTGCTAATTAAGAAACCAATCCAACATACCCAGACTAGACACCTTTACCTTTTCGATTGAAAACAACACAAAATAATACGAATGAAATTGCAATTTGATCGATCAAAATTGTTCACCGGCATTATACTATATAGTAATCACTCAGAAATATTAGTCATCTTAAAACACTTTTGAGATCCTAAATTTCTAAGCATATCAACCTATCATGTTTTTCATATAAAAGTTGTCCTACAATATTGTAGGATAAACTAGGATTTTTATGAAACATACACTCAATGGAGATTGATGTTTAATCAATTATCTTCATAAATATTAAGTATAAAATTTAATCAAGGCAACTTAACAATTTTTGTGATTTTATTGAATGATAAACATATTAAGCAAGAAGATTTGATGACCCAATCATCATCCGACCCATCTCCACTAAATATGAAATATCTACGGGAAAAAGAGTCGGAATAGCATGAAATAAATTAGAGAGATATACTAGCTTGAGTGTATACATATTAAATTTTATTTCATGTTTCATGATGGGAAAATAGTAAGGAAAAATTAATTTCTTACAGATCTGCGAATACATGCAAAAATAAATTCATAGCGGGAACTCTTCGAATTTTAATTCACGCACTTTTGGTGCCAACAATTGGATACATTTTTTGAGAAATATTTAGACATTCTAAATACATTCTAATAACCAAAAACACATCCAAACAATGCGTAAATTGGGGCATTTTATTTTGAATCTCACGCAAAACAGCGAGTCCTCGTGCATTTGATATGCAAAACCTAGTTCATCTAGGGGTTTGGATCATATCCAAAACCTTGACCAAGTACAAGGCACTTATACCTCTTGAAGTTTAGGGTTTATACCTTAGTGCATCATGGAAGCATGAAGATCGCATCATATGCTACCAAGAGAGACTAATCATACTAGTTGCTCGGGGCAGCAGAAATGAAAAATTTAAAGAGATGAAACCACATGTTTAGAGAACACTTCAAGACAACAAAGAATATATAGGAATACCTCTTTAATAATGGTTATGATCGATGTCTCTAAAGTAAGACACCGCCTGCCTCAAGTATGACCCGATAGAGGAGATGCTTGCGAGCGCGTTGAAGACACATATTCTTCTCGCAGTTCGAGATGAATATCTAAGCAATGTATCTTCTGATTTTGTCTCATGAAATACCAATTTCTCTTCACGAGTGAGAGGTGCCGAAGAAGACTAAGATCCACGTGCAGTCAAAGCGGCAACACAACGGCGTGTGACGATGACGAGTCTCTCCAGGTCAAGAGGTGGACAACCACTCTTAGGAGAGAGATGGGGGCATGTGATGAGAATGAGAGGGAGATAGAGCTTGAAAATTATTTTATCTAAAAGAAGAATTATGGTTGCCTCTTCTTTTATATATTTTAGAAGTCTATGGATCACAATCCATGTGCTACATAAAATCGATGGATGTGATTATTTTGTGCTTTTATTCAATGACCATAATTTTGTTGCATAAATATGCAAAAATGGTTAATTTAAATTAAATTAAATATATTGAATAATCATAATTATAATTTAATTCAATCAAATCAATATACATAGAAGGATTAGGAAGGAGGCAAGGCTACTTCCAATTAAGGAGTAGACGACCACCTTGAATTGGAACTCAAGGGTGGTCATCCACCCTCCTTACATTAAAGGTGCCTTCCTTTTCCAATTATGTGAGATTACATATATCACTTATTCCTTCATTATTTGCAAGAACTTTTATTGCAACTAATATCATAAAAATAATTTCAAATTATTTTGTGACAATTTCAATCATGCCATTGAAAATTGTGAATCATATTCATGCATCAAAAATAAAATAGTAATTTTATTTTTAATTAATTGTCTAATGTAAATCCAATTCACATCAACATTTAATTTGTAAATATTATTGACAATTAGCTCTATTTAATATATTATAAATCACTATAATATATATGATTAATATGGATAAAGATATCCACATTATTCATATCCTTGATAATTAAATCATATTTAATTATGGTAGATCCCCATTTTCATGAGTATAAATAATATGAATCATATTCATATTATTCGTGATAATTAAATCACACTTAATTATCGATTTCCCAATGCACAGATATATAATTCAACAATGGAACTATTCTTGAACTCTTTCAAGAGTAATGCGCTTTCTCTGCATATACTTGGAGATAGAGAATGGACGATTGTACTTTCCATGCACAGTAACTTGGATACTGAGATCATATCTCAAATCCAGATCTCAGTATCCTCTCATAGACGTTTGATTAAATCAAAATTGTAAATCTAATATTCTTAATGCATTTAAATCATATTTAGATCAATGCCCAATATTTGGACTAAGAGTAGATTACTTCTCTACTGAGAGGAGTCACTAAAATTAGGGATGGGCATTGGGTTGGGACGACCCAGCCCAGCCCGAAGCCCATCCCAAGCCCTATAGAGGATTGGGTCGGGCCTGGGCCTAAAATGTCAGACCAAAAATAATTTCGGCTTGGCTAGGGCTTGGCTCAGCCCAACCCA
This sequence comes from Ottelia alismoides, assembly GCA_037367405.1. Taxonomy (NCBI): domain Eukaryota; kingdom Viridiplantae; phylum Streptophyta; class Magnoliopsida; order Alismatales; family Hydrocharitaceae; genus Ottelia; species Ottelia alismoides. The sequence continues at coordinate 136,173 of JAZKJV010010422.1, read as the reverse complement.
ACCCGGCCCAAGGTCCGGCCTGTTCGGGTCCCGAGGAATGGCCCGAAGTTGGCCCGAGGGTAAATCCCAGACCCAGCCCTAACATGGGCATGTACCTTATACAAGACATTTTGCCTACTAAGGTATACTGTATATGATAGTTAAAGTACCAATATTGCTACTGTTTAGCCATTGTTTTCTCATTAGAATTTTACTAATGTTTAGCCATTGTTATAGATTCAAGATATGTGCAAACTTAGTTGTTCTGTAGACATCTTAGATATGTATGCATGGTTTAATAGATACTTTATTGTGGACATTCTTATGCTTGTAACTTCTTTTTTTGCGCTTGATTTAGGGATGTGTAATCCTTTTCTTGAATGTATAGCATGATCCATCATATCCATATTTCTGGTTTTGTGCTTTTCATGATTAGGAAATGAACCAAGGCTTGGGTCGGCCCAGCCCAGCATAAGCCCAACCCAAAGGAAACAAGTCGAGCCTAGGCTTGGGCCGCATAACACCAAAATTTGTGGGCCCAAGGCCTGAAATATTTAGATGGGCTTGGACCTGGGCCCTTCGGGGCCCGACCCATGCCCATCCCTAACTAAAATCCAAACTTGTTTCATAAATCCCTCAGAATGGAAGACATGGTTATATAATCATTTATGATCACATCACCCTCGAGTATTTCTAATACCCATAAATCCTGCATAATATAAGACTAGAATAAACATGAAGTCTTAGATCTCTTTTAGACTATCTTCTTCAGGGTTTTATCATTAAGTTTCCCATTCGATCATTGGGACTTGGTATCGACCACATGCTTTGCAAAAGCATATATCATACCTAAAAACTCTTGTCATACTTCCAAAGCAAGATGACCATGCATGGAATTTGATCAGTCACAATACCTCATGAGTGATATCATGTCTTCCAATCCAATAGTGGACTTGTATGATCCTTTGAGAGATCGTGTTACTCATATGCCCTCACATGCACACCAGTCGTCGATGTATAGACCTAGAATAGGTCATCAACCTATCAGTCTATCAAATGTACGTACGTTGACATATAGCAACACATCTATCTCAGATCAGAAGATGCGTGCCTATATCGTGACAGCATGTTAGCAATGTGAGCCTAATGAATCCATGATTCATCATACTAAAAGATGAAAATAGAGATTCGTTCACGAGTAATTAGCTGCATTTCATCATTTATTCTGTATTTTTACCATTCATGCACTTAGGATTAATATATGCATTTTAACACTCGGATTGCTTTCATAATAATCTTCATATTTCCACCTAATTCGTGATAACTCCAATTGACCTCAAACCACCTTCATTGTGTACATATTACTAACAATATTTAAGAGAAAATACGGAAAAAATTACTAAATCAAATAATTGGCACGTGAGACAAAACTTCAATTTCAGAATAAGCAAACTAAAATACTCAATCTTCCTCATATAATATCTGATTTAGGTCTACTCATTTTTAAAGTAATATATATTCAAATATTCAAAACAAGACCTATTTCATAAAAAACTGAACTCATATGTGAATGTTGGGTTTTGGGCCTCTTTTACGCGTTTTATGTTTTACCAGATTTTGACATATTATTTTATGTACATAATTAACTCATTTAATTTTATTTCCTTTTCATTTATATTTTTTATGAAATTTTTATTAAAATCCACGAAAACCAAAATTCAAAATAAGACTGAAATCAAAGAAACTGATCGAGTCCGAGTGTCCTTTGTAAGTCTGTACATATATCTCATCATTTCCACTTTATTTTTTTCCCAATTTTCTTATTTACTAAAAATCCAAAAAAATAGATTAATGTGTAAATATTTATATTTGATTATATGATAACATATCTTGATTTTTCTCTTAATTAAAAATCACAAAAAATACAAAACCCAAAAATCAAGGTATTATATGTGCATAGAGTACCCCAAAAATATCGTTTTGCACAGATGACATCTTCTTCTCTTAGTCTCTTCATGAAAGTTATATATCGCATCGAAACGAGAAGTTTTCGTGAAGAAAACTTTTTTATACGAGGTTGTTTGCCTTTCTTTTGGATTTTCTTTCCTTTTTATTCTTGAATTTTCTGAAGCTGACTCGTGGTCGCTCCTGGAACTGCCACGTGTCACCCATTTTTGGTATTTATTTTCGATTAATTGTTTTTAAAAAAAACCTCACGTGCCATGCACGTGAGGTCTCTCTCCCCCTTCGCATGTGCCCAGCACGTGTTGGTCTCTCGTCTCCATCTCCTTTCAAGGCCAACCCCTACTGGAGTCGGTTAAACCTCTCTTTCTCCTCCCTTGCAACCATCGCTACCAAACTCACCCGTCACACCCGATAAACCTGCACCTCATGCTTCTTCCTTATCCTATCTCATCATCAGCCACTGGCCTAATGGTCGTCGCTATCCTCGTAAGCCCTTTATGAATCCCCCCCTCTCCTATTTAAACACCACCTCTAGCACGTGGAGAGAGGCATCTGCCATAGCTTCTGCAAGCGGGAGAAAAAGATGGAGAAGACGCTTGTAATAGGGGCTCTCTTCTCAGACGATGACCCTATCAACGAGATCCCATTGAGCTTCTCAGGGACCCTCGTTTCGATCGAAGCGACGACAAGGAAGAGGTTCATAGACCACTCAACCCTGGCGATACCCATTTCACCTTCTTCTCCCCTTTATTTTTCTTTTTACTCAGTTTTTTCCAAATACCAACACCGCATCTTCTCCTTCATCCCCTTCCACCGACCATCCCACATTGCAACCACCTTTACCTCTTCACTTTCACGACGTCACACACCCTATTACACTTCCGCTCATCTTCACTGAACTCATCCGCGCTTCACTGATTAAATGGCCATCCCCAACAACATTTGAGCTTCCAACGCTCGACCATCTGCTGTGCGCCATCTTCACTGACCAGGAGCTTTGTCATCAGCCTTGACTTCACTATCGTGAACCACTACCTCCCGAAGATCCAGGAGCAAGGTTCCCTGCTATTGCAGAACTGCACGTTCGCCAACATAAGGCATCACTCCTCCATCTTGCACCACCATCTGCATCTCCGGTGCCCTGCCAATCACCGTCCAGTTCATTGCAAGCCTCTGCGGCACCACCGCTTGTCCGTTGCCATGCACAAGCCCGTGCGTGATTGTCGCGCCCTCCTCGACCTCACCGCCAGACATGCACGTGGGGAAGGGAAGAAGATTGACCCCCCCAGCACATGAATCGCACGTGGGGAGGGAGGTAAATTGCAGGGACACACCCTGAGGGTCTTTACAATAGTAAGAAGGCCCCCGCCTCTTAGATACCACCTGCGTTGCATGTGAGCACGGGGACATTTATTCCCAAACTCCTCTGATTTCTAGAGCATTCTGCAGTAGTCCCCACCATCCAGAGAATAAGTGCAAATCACGTGTTGTTAGGGGATTTTATGAATAAACCCTTATTCTCCTGGAAATTCACGTAGAAGCCCACATCACCTGATGTCACGTGCACGGTACGCACCTACCTTGGATAAATTGCAGGACCCACAGGTTTAGGTAATTTCCAATAAGTCCATGTGCGTTACATGTTTATATATTTTGTTTTGTAAATTGCATTTAGAACCATGAGTTCTCTCTTTATTTTGGACCTATTTATTGCATCGCATTATTATTTTAAAAACTATGTTTTGTTTTACGATTAATTCTTTACATTGTGGAATAATCATGGTATTTTTATTATTTGTGGTTAATTAACATTTATTATTTAGGTGAAAAATTGCATATTTTGGCCATTTTGAGCTCATAATATTTAATCATTGCTCCAAAAATTGTCAAAATTCACAAATCGTAGAATTATTGTTAGTAACATCGTTCCCAAAAAGAATTGCATTAGCATGCTTATTTTTTTATATAAATATCATTTTATGCATTTCACTAATTAATTTTTAATAGGTATTAAATTCAACATTTTTAGGGTTTAATATTTTTCTGAGATATATTACCTAGTAATATATCTTAGATTATTTTATTTCTTGAAAATAAATTGATTTTAATATTTGTTATAATTAACAAATGAAAATCTCATAGTTTACATTCATAAATTCATTATTTCATCATAATGCATCAAAAAAATCCAAAAAATGAAGTAGTCTAATTTCATCATATTTCACATTCTGGCCAATTTTGAGGATTTTTGAAATTCATTTTATCGAAATTTGCAATTTAGCCCGAATTTGGCCATAATTGCATCTCTATTATTATTTGCATAAAAATATAAAAATATACTTCTATGAAAATCTAACTTTGAGGTAGACTAAAAATCAACCTAAGGAGGCGTGCCTCCCTGAGTTCGTCCCTAGACTTACCAAGTAAAAAATGAACTAACAACTCGCTTTTAATTGACATATTAATTAAAATTGTGGTTTTTGATTAATCCTTAATTGCCTTCTTGCAACGAACATCTTTTAATTATTAATTTTATTTAATTAAAATGGTGATTTTACGGTTCCATAAATGACACCTTTGATGGGGAGGCACGGCTTAGGCTGTTTTTGAAAAAAAAAATAAGTTTTTCGGTTTTCCACCATCGAGAAGTCTGACCCCCGATTTTCTTGTATTTGTTTCTCTATTTTTTCAGTATTTTTATTTCTTTTATTTTTGTATATTTTTCTATGAATATCTTGTTAGCAATGTGAGCCCCGGGCAAACCATTTCTACAATAAATGTTATTGTAATGAATAAATTATCAATGAAACTTATTGATTATTTTCACTCCCTTTCTGAGATAAAATAAATGAATGCACTATAGGGTCCCTCTGTACAATAAGGGTTATGTACCATGGCCAACTTGATGATCATACAGCTGTTGATTCATTGGATGAATCATAGAGGCTGATGCTTGGATGAATATCTAAGGAGTTAGATAGAGGACTCATCAAGCATCGTCAAATGATTATTAAGTGATGATCTCCAGCCTGAGTAGGAGATGGCAATCCTCTCTCAGATGGCTGATATCTGACTGACCTCTTGATGCAGGTCCTCTGCATGGGAATAGTGATTCGGAGGTGTCAAGTTAGTTGAGTCAATGGGTTGATTTAACGAGATCGAGATAACCGAAGACCTATGTTGAATACTGTCACAGCATATGCATGCATTCTTTGACAGGAGACAGATGTGTTGCTATATGTCTGAGTGTGTACATTTGGCAGACCAATAGGTTGATGACCTAACCAAGGTCTATACACCGGCGAGCTGGTGTGCATGTAAGGACATATGAGTAATACGATCTCTCAAAGGATCATACAGGTTCAATTGTGAATAGGGAGACATGAGCTCACTCATGAGGTGTTGGGACTGATCAAATTCCATGCATGGTCTTCATGCTTTGGAAGCATGATATGAATTTGAAGGTAAGATATATGCTTTGGGAAAGCATATGATCTATATCAATTCCCAGTGACCAAGTTTGAGAAACTTAATGATCAAACCCTGAAGATGACAATATAAAAGTGATCTTTATCTTCAGAACGATCATAGGTCTTCCAGTATGCAGGATGTACAGGTATTGGGAATACCTGAGGGTGATGTGATCATAAACGATTGTATAACCATGACGCTTCCATTCCAAGGGAGTGATGAAACAGGTTTGGATTTTAGTGACTCCTCTCATTAGAGAAGTGACCTAATCTTAATCCATGAACTGGACATCGATCTGAATGAGATTCAGGTGCAATGAGAAGATTAGGTCTACGGTTGATTTGATCAAGCATCAGTGGGAGGTCCATGGGATCTAGATTTGAGATATGATCTCAACATCCAAGTCACTATACGTGGAACAATGCAATCGCCCTATCCTTATCTCCAAGTATCTGGGGAGAGATCGCATTATTCTTGAATGGTTCGAGAATAATTCCATAAGATCTAAGCAATGAAGAAATAATGATTAAATGTGATTTAATCATCTAGATGTGTGAAGAAATTATCCAATATAATTAAATGAGATCTAATTATTATGGATAAGAATAATGTGGATAGAAATATCCAATTATTCATAATATATTATAAATATGATTTATAATGTATTAGAGAGAGCTATTTATAATTTATATTTGTTGATTAACTATTATGTGTATTGGATACACATTGTGTAATTAATTGACATTGTAAATTATATGTTGTTTTGGGTTGTGAATATGATTCACAATTTTTTCAATGGCAAGATTGTAATATTCTCAAATATAATTGTGAATTATTTTTGAAGAATATAACCCTACAAAAGTTGTTGGAAATAAATAAAGAGATTTCCATGGAGATATGCAATCTCATGAAATATCATGAGATTGCCCTCCATTAGGAAAGGGTGGGCGGCACCCAATTCCTAATTGGAATGGGTGGTCGTCCACATGGAAGGTACATGGAGATGTAATCTCCATCTATATTCTCTCCTTATTTATTGGTATAATTTAGGGTTTATTTATATTTGATTTTGTCAAATATATTTTAATTTAAATTTGTTGATTTTACCAACAACAATCTTGACCATTGGATTAGACATAAATCAATCTCATCCATTGATTTTATATGTCCCATGGATTGATATCCATGGATCCCAAAACCCTATAAATAGAGAGGCATACCATGCCCTCTAAGTACATGTAATATTGAAGCTCTCTCTCTCTCTCTTTCTTCTCACACGCCAACCCTCTCTCTCTCTCTCTCTTTTTGGTGGTCGTCCACCAAACCCTAGAGGAGAGATTCGTCGATGCTCTCGCCACCGCGCCGCCGCTTCCACGTTCTTTGGTTGTCCATCTTCTTGGAGTGCTACGCTCACAAAGGAGACGTTCGATCTCGTGCGATGAGATCAGGAGCAACCGTGCTTGGATCAACTTCTTGGATTGTGAGGACTACGCGGTTCATCCCCGTGCTCGCAAGCGGTCTCACCGACGATCGGACTTGAGACAGGAGGTCTCTCTCTTCAGAGACTCGATCAACCATGCTTCAAGAGGTATTCTTTTATACTTGTGGTGGTTATAGATGAAACGATCCGAGAATCGTTCTTGGATCATGTGGTTTCATCGCATGAAAAATTTTAAATTCCGCTGCTCAGAACAACTAGTACGACTAGTCGTTCTTCGTCGTATCCAATACGACGATCACGCTTCCGTGATACGCTTGAGGATAATTCCATATCCTTCATATCTCTATAATATTATTCTCTTATTTTAAGTGCGAGATACCCTGTGACTCGGAGCGATCTTCTTGGAGACCGACGCATCTCGGAGCGACCGGATACATGCCATTTTCTTATTTTTTGGAGAGAGAGTGTTATTTATTAACTTGTAATTAATTTCTCATTTCCAGTGGTTCCCTATTGGGTTCTCGCATGTGTAAAAAAGAAAGGACTCTTTATGGTATGTCAGGTATGTTTCACTCTCCGGTGAGGGTGGGGCCCGACTTGAGTCGTCTGTAGTCCTAGGATTGCACCGCGGCTATTAGAGATATTAGAGTTTTTTGTGCTCGTACGACAAGGACCACGGTGTACTAAATTATATGCACTAGATCATTTCTCATTTAGCAAAGTTAAATTGTTTTATCACTCGCTAATAGATATTCCTGTTCTAGGTGTGATTTCCCATGCATGCATTAGATTCATTTTTCTAAGGAAATTTCAATTCTATTTATCATATTGCACGAAGATTGGAGGGAAGCACTGTAAGTATCTCTGCCTCAGCATTCATCATCATATTTCCCGTTGCACAGCTTTTTCAATTCTCCCTCAGTTTTCATTCCCATAGGAATAAGGGAAATTGAAATCCCCGTGTAGATGTGCATTGATCCCCACTCAAATTCAAAGTGATAACCAAACTAAAACAAGAGGGGACTACTAACATTATAAATTAAATAAAATCAGATTAAATTGAATATCATTATTTTCGGGAGAGCAACCCCATCATTATCCGTTTTACTGCAAGTGAGAGAGGGACGAACACTAGGATAGATCCAAGCCAAAATTTTTAGATTGACTACTGATTCTACAAAAACGATTAGCCACTTCTCAGTGAGGATATATGGGTAGCCGGTAAATGGTTCAGATTTCCATATCATAATGGGAGGTTTAGAGGACACTGTGTAAGGCTTCGTCCTCAAGTAATGTTGATCCATACTCATACGGTACGTACTTACTCCCATACTGGCTGAAAGTGGGTGCAACTAGTCGTAAGAGTTGTATAGTCTATAGGGAAAAAAACTAAAAAAATTTAAAAAATTCAAACAATATTAATATTGAAGCATTTTGTAAAAGTCTGATCTTAGAGCTTCCATTAATCAAGGTCATAGAGTATGTTCCCGATCTTTAGATATATGTGAAGAGTCGATTATCATCTAAGAAGATGGTAAAGAAAAGATCTCAAACTGATTATCATTTAATTACTGTGGTCAGTTCAATGGCGCTAACCCAAACAAATAAAGTCCAGAAAGTCAAACGGTTGACCAAGGTGACCTGTGGAATTGAGAATATTGAGTTTAATAATGTTCAGATTGACAATGATTCTACATTGAATATCCTCCCAAAGTCCGTGTTTGATAGACTCGGACATTGACCGCTCAGAAAAACCTGAGTGATCATTCAATTTCTTAACCGATCCACAAAAAGATCGAGAGGAATCTTTTCCATCGGCATTAATTTCCAAGGTGTCACACATAGTGGATTTTATCGTGTTGGACATTGCACATCGAGGAGACTTATCCGATTTTCCCATTGTTTTGAGAAAGTTGTTTTTGGTTTCCGCTAGAGCGACTATTAATTGCGATACTCAAGACATCATATTCTCGAACACAAACCCAATCAATCAAATTCTTGAGGACACATCGAACACTGAGACAACCAAACAAGAAACCAGCAGTCGTGACATAGAAGAATCCTCATATGCTTAGACCTCTCCACTTATCACAGATACAAACGAAGGAGAGACATCTTATGAAATGGTTGATGAGTCTACAAAGGTGAATAAAATTAACCGAGACACACCTGATTCACCACATACGAATAAGGTTATTTCAAACTTCCTTGAGTGCAAAAACGCAAAGCCAATAGAGAGCAAATACTCAGGATGTGTGCTGACCTTACAAGAATATTACAATCTATATGAAGACTCATCTGATAAAAAACCCATGGTTAGCGCCTCACAAAGAATACCTCTCTAATCGACTAAGAATATCAGTTTCAATATTTTAGAAAAGGAATCTTCTGAGGATTACTCATAAGGTTTGGAGGATGTGAGCAGTATGAGAGAGCTCAGTTCAGAGAATCTAGAGCCTTACCGGAACAAGACGTCATATGTAGATCCACGTTGGACTTTCCTTGCCCCTCTCTACTATTCGTTTAAGACCAACTCCCCTGGTCCCATTCAATACACTAGAACAATTTGTTATGACTAGACTGATACTTGTTCATCTAAATATTCAGAGAAAGAACATATTGACCTGAAAAGTGAGCGAAATCAAAGAAACAAACTCAAGAATAAAAATAGTTGGAGTAACATGACCTTTAATTATTATTCTGATGATAGCTCCGACAATGGTTGGGAATCGTCTGATCCATCTTCTTCCTATCAATATTCTTTTCCACCACATTTCTTAAAAAAGATTGGTCATAAACTGCCTTGATCATCAGCCACCCTTTCCCCTGCCCCATCGGTTTCCTTGCATATTTTTTTCTTAAGCTTAAACCAAGACCTAAGTATAGTGGGGGTCTGATGCCATATTTATTTATCCATCATTATACTCCCCATTCGCTCTGTTTATTCTCCAAATATTATCGGTTCTCATACTCACTCCTGCCCTATACTTAGGTTGACCAGAGCCTAAGTATAGTGGGGACCGATGTCCACCTTATAAATATTCATCCATTTCTCCTCTTCATCTCGACCACCACATTTTTTCTTCTTATTCTGATTAAAGCCTAAGTATAGGGGGCAATTGACTTCTCTAAACTTTTTTTCTCTCATCTAAGCTTAGCACGAGCTATATATTTTTGTCGCTTCTTGTGCTCTGAGGACATAGCACACGCTAAGTATAGGGGGGCTTGTATATATTACATATATACTTTACCCATAGATCATTCTTTCACATATTTTATGTATATATTATGTAATAATTACGGGATGAGTAAAAGTAAAAAAAAAAACACAAAACAAAAAACAAATCATAACATAAAAAATGAAAGATCTCTCTTGCATATCATCCTTGCATAAAAAAACAAAAAAACTTCTTTGCTCTTGCATTTCATCCTTGCATTCATAGCAAAAGCCAAAAGGAAAAAATCATCATCTTACACCTCATATGCATCTGCATTTCATTTGTATACCGAGTATATGCAAAGTGGAAAGTTGTTGGGTTCTGAAATGAGTTATGAGTAGAAGTGGAGAGTGATCTTGACTTGGCTTTAATCTACCTAATTTCCAGAGGAACTTCACCGAGAAAGAGGATTTTATAAGCTTCAGGTCATTTGACTTAATTCTTCAAGTTCTGCATGACAATGTGCAGCCTTTGACTCTTAGTATCTAACCCGGTCGCCTAATTCTGGGTATAGTTTTTGAGTAGGGAATTAATCTATTCTCTCACACTATGCACTTAGCTCAACTCGGACGGGATGTTGGAAGACTGTGTGGGTCTCTTTTCTAGTAGCATGGAGATCTAAAGACCGGAGTAGGGATTGAAATAAAGCTTCGAAAAAGGAATGGACGACTAGGCACAATTTTTTCTAAGATCCCAAAACATGTATGGAAAAAAGATTCCATATCCATAGGGCCACGAAAAGATCCATGCAGAGTTACCTAAAATCCATACCAAAAAGAAGCCAAACTACCAAATAAATACTTGACCAAAAAGGCACAAGCTTCAAGAAAATATGCAAATCTTAGTAGAGACTTGACTAAACTGGCCGGCTTCACAAGGAGAGATGACTACACTGGTCACCCTCCAGTTCTTTTCCCCTTCTTCTCATTTGTCCCCCTTTAGATTGTCAACACAACACGACAGACCTTAGAAGGAAATACCTGACTCCCCGAGGATGAGTTATTGGGAGGAGGGTTTGCATGGTAGTTTGGCATTCTTGATGGGAAGAGTTAAAACCTTTCACATGCATGAGACAACTGTTCAATGTTCATGGGATATGCTTTGAGAGAAGGATCGATTTAAGATGACTTCTGAGCAGAATCTGTTATAATGATATGTAGAACTCAAGGGCTATTGATTTTAAAACCCTAAGTCTCGCAGAAGTTCTGCGACACTATTAATCCAGAGGTCGGATCTAGCTCCATTTTCACCCTTTGTTCATGACTTTGGTATGGAACCCAAAATCATTTCACTTTCGCATTTCATTTTAGTTGCTCGGGGACGAGCAAGGTTTAAGCATGGGAGGTGATGAATCCGTGATCCATCATACTAAAATATGGAAATAGAGCTTCACTCCCGAGTACTTAGCTGCATTTCATCATTTATTCTACTTTTTTACCATTCATGCACTTAGGATTAATATCTGCATTTTAACACTCATAATTGCATTCATAATCATCTTCACATTTCCACCGAACTTCATGCATTTTTAACTAATTCATTCTAACTCCTATTTATCTCAAACCACCTTCATTATGTACATATTACTAACAAGATTTAACGGAAAATATGAAAAAAATTACTAACTCAAATAATTGGCCCGTGAGATAAAACTCTAATTTTAAAATAGATAAACTAAAATGCTCATATCTTCATAATATATCAAATGTAGGTCTACTCACTTTTGAAGTAATACATATTCAAATATGTTCAAAACAAGACTAATTTCATAAAAAAACAGAGCTCATATGTGAAAGTTAGGTTTTGGGCCTCTTTTGCGTGTTTTGTGTTTTACCTTATTTTTAACCTATTATTTTATGTAATAATTAACTCATTCAATTTTATTTTTTTCAATAATATTCTTTGATGAAAGTTTTATTAAGATCCACAAAAATCAAAATTGAAAATAAGACTGAAATCAAAGAAACTAAACGAGTCTAAGTGTCCTTTGTAAGTTTGTACATATACCGCCCGATTGTAACTTTATTTTATACCCATATTTTCTTATTTACTAAAAATTAATTTGATTTTATCATATATTCTTGATTTTTATCTTAATTAAAAATCAGAAAAAATTACAAAACTGGGAAATCAAGGTATTCTCTATACATAGAGTACCACAAAATATCACTTTGCACAGATGACCTCTTTTGCTCTTGGTCTCTTGTTGAAAAAATTGTAGATCTCATTGAGTAGAGCAATTTTTGTGAAGGAAACTTTTTCATCCAAGGTTGTTTTCTATTTCTTTTGGATTTTTCTTTACTTTTATTCTTGACTTTTCTGAAGCTGACACGCGGCAGCTCCTGGTGCCACTCTTTTTTATATTTGTTTTCGATTATTTATTCTTTTAAAAAATAAAAAAACTCACGTGCAATGCACGTAAGGTCTCTCTCCCCCCCCCCTTAGCATGTGCCCAGCACGTGCTGGTCTCTCTTCTCCCTCTCATTCAACGCCAACCCCCGCAGGACCCGGTTAAACCCCACTGTCTCCTCCTGCACAACCACTACTACCAACCTCACCCGTCACCCCTGATAAACCTGCAGCTCCTGCTTATTCCTTATCCTATCTTATCATCAGGCACCAGCCTAACGGTCAACGCTATCCCCGTAAGCCCTCTACGACTCCCCCTCTTCTATTTAAATACCATCGCCAGCACCTGGAGAGAGGCATCCACCATAGCTTCCGCAAGCGAGAGAAAAAGCTGGAGAAGAAGCTTGTGACAGACTCTCTTCTTCGGTGGTGACCCTATCAGTGAGATCCCATTAAGCTTCTCGGGGACTCTTACTGGCTTCAATCGAAGTGATGGCAATGAATATGGTTGTAGCCAACTCAACCACAGGAGATACACATTTCCTTCTTCCCCCCTTTCTTTTTTTTACTCTGTTTTTTCTCAAATCCTATGTTTCCCAATCACCTCCATTCAACACCGCGTCTTCTCCTTCATTCCCTTCCACTGACCATCTTGTACTACAACCACCTTTGCCTCTTCACTTTCACGACGTCACTCACTCCGCCACACCTCCGCTTATCTTCACTGAACTCCTTTGTGCTTCACTGATTCAACGGTCGTCCCCAACAAAGTTTGAGCTTCCAACGCTCGACCATATTCTGCGAGCCATCTTCACTGACTAGGAGCTTCATCATCAGCCTCAACTTCACTGTCGTGAACCACTACCACCCGAAGATCCAGGAGCAAGGTGCTCTGCTACTCCAGAACCACATGCTCCACCAACATAAGGTGTCGCTCCTCTATCTCTCACCACCAGCCACATCTCTGGTGCCCCGCTGATCACCGTCTGGTCCACTGTGTGCCTCTAGGGCATCACCGCTTCTCTGTCGCCATGCGCAAGCCCATGCATGACCACCACGACCTCCTCGACCTCACTGCCAAACATTCGTGCGGAGAAGGGAAGAAGACAGAACCCCCCTAGCATGTGACTCGCACATGGAGAGGGAGATAAATTGCAGGGACACACCCTGAGGGTCTTTACAATAGTAAAAAGACCCCACCTCCTGGATACCACTTGCGTTGCACATGAGCGTAGGGACATTTATGCCCGCCCTCCGATTTCTAAAGCATTCTGCAGCAGTCCCCACCATCCAGAGCACACGTATACATCACGTGTTGTTGGGGGATTTTATGCATAAAGCCCATATTCTCCTGGAAATTCATGTAGAAGCCCACGTCACCTGATGTCACGTGCACGACATGCACCTGCCTTGCACAAATTGCATAAAGATCCCCACAAGTTTAGGTAATTTCTAATAAGTCCATGTGCATTACATGTTTATTTATTTTATTCTGTATATTCCATTTAGAACCCTGAGTTCTCTATTTATTTTGTCCTAATTATTGCATCATTTTATTATTCTAAAAACTACATTTTTTTTCTATAATTAATTCTTTACATTGTGGAATGATCGTGGTAATTTCATGATGTGTGGTTAATTAACATTTATTATTTTGGTGAAAAATTACATATTTTACCCATTCTGAGCTTAGAAATTTATCTGAAAGAGATTCAGATGCAATAAGAAGATAAGATCTACGGACTTGATTTAATCAAGCATTAGTGAGAGGTCTCTGAGATTTGGATTTTCGATGTGATCTCAATATCCAAGTCACTATACGTGGAACATACAATCGCCCTGTCCTTATCTCCAAGTATCCAAGGAAAAAGCTCATTATTCTTGAAAGAGTTCGAGAATAATTCCATTGCTAAATTATATCCAAGCATTGAGATATTGATAATTAAATATGATTTAATTATCATGAATAATGTGAGTATGATTCATAATATTTAAATGCATGAGAATGATGATCCAAGGTAACAAAATGTGATTTAATTATCAAGGATATGAATAATGTTGATAGTGTTATCCATATTATTTGTATGTATATATTATAGATATGATTTATAATATATTAGAGAGATGTTGATGTAAATAGTATCTTCAAATAAATTGTTGATGTAAATTGGATTCACAATGGAAATTAATTGGAAATACAATTTAGCATTTTATTTTTGGGTTGTGAATATGGTTCATATTTATTTCATGACATGATTGCAATATTCACAAAATTAATTTGGTAATATTTGTGTGAATTAATTTACAACAAATTTTATTGTAAATAATTAAGAGGTTATTTGAGATTAATTAATCTCACATAATTGGAAGGGCAACCACCTTCCATATGTGGATGGTGGACGGCCACCTTGACTTGGTCAAGTGGTCGTCCCCACCATATATGGAAGGTGGGTTACCACGTTATTTATCCCTTGTTTAGTTATTGATTTAATCAAATTAAATTATATTAATATTATCTATATATTTAATTTGATTTAAATTAATTATATGTTGTTGTGTTTTTACAACAATAGCATGGCCATTGAATCGAAACACAAATCAATCTCAACGATTGATTTTGTGTTTCACATGGTTTGTGATCCATGGGATCCCAAAATACTATAAAAGAAGAGGCAATCCTAGATCTTTTTTACAACACATTGCAAGTCTCTCTCTCTCATTCTCTTTGTATACGCCCCATCTCTCTGATAAATCTCGTAATCATCATGCTAAAAATGGTCAATTAGGCTCTGTTCTCAAAAATACATATGCATTTGATAATTATTAGAGCATCATTAGCATTAATACATATATAAATAATATTCACATTTCATCATGCATAATTGCATAATGTGTAAATTAGCCTAAAAAGCTGCTAACTTCCCATATTTTTAATTAATTCATCCAAACTATGATTGACTTGAAATTACCTTTATTGTGTCGATATTACTAACAATAATAAATAAATAATCTAAAAAATTACTAACTCAAATAAGTGTTAAATGATTCCAAAGTCTAATTTCACATCTGACGGGCTAAAACGCATATATCTCCCTCATACAGTGTCTGATTTTTGTCTACATACTTTTAAAGTACTCCATTTTCAAATGCCTTCAAAACAAGACATAAAATTAGGAGCTCATATGTAAAAGTTGGGTTTTGAGCATCTTTTGCACACTTTAGCTTTTTGTGATTTTTGACTTGAGTTTTTATCTACATATTTAACCCTTTTAATTTTATTACTTCTTCATTTTTATTCTTTGATGAAAGTTTTATTAAAGGCAAAAAAAATTCAAATATATATCAAGACTGAAATCAAAGAAATTGACAGTGTCTGAGTCTATGTTGTGAGTCTGTATAAAATTCTCATATTTTGTACTTCTACTTTATTTCCATGTTTTATTATTTATTTAAAAAAAGATTAGTGTGTAATTAATTTTCTTGTATTTTATCATATTTTTTATAATTTTTATCCTCTTTTAAAATCCCAAAAAATTATAAAACTCCAAAAAATCGATTTTCTATACACTTGGAGACCATCAAAAATACCACTTTGCATAGATGACCTCTTCTGCTCTGGAGTCCTTCATAAAAGTTGTAGATCTCGTCGAGAGAACAAACTTATGAAGGGAATTTTTCAATCGGTGTTCTCCTTTTATTTATTTTCTATTTTTCTTCTTCTTTATTTTCTGAAATTTTATTAGGGTGATACGTGACAGCATGTGGACGTGCCACGTGTCACCGATCATTCTCTCTCCTGTCGCCTCTGGTCATGTGACAAGCACATGACCTTCTTCCCTCTTCCTCCAGTCGTTCTCATGACGTCCCATCCCCAGTCGTTTCTCCACTGCCGCATGTAACCCCCTCCCCTTCCCTGTCGTTACACCTCACTCGTCGTTACTCTCCCCCCTCCATAACTACTTCCACGTTAGCTACCCTCGCCATTACCCATCTCGTACCTCTATAAAGACTCCCCTCTTTCAGCCCTCTCCCCTATCCACCATTCGATACCTCTAACCCTCATTCTCAACATCTCCTCCAGGTGATATCTACAAGAAGGCGATGACGAGGCTAAGATTGGTGCGAACCACATCCATCTTTCGATCCCATCGTTTAGCAGCTCCACGTTGCAAGAACTCGTGTTAGCCATCACCAGGACGCTAGAGAGAGGACCATGAGGTTGAGCTCCTCCCCCACCAGGTGACATCATTCGCCCATTTATTTCCTCACCTTTCTTCTTCTTCCGTTACGTACCACCACATCCACCTCCTATTTCTTCTCCCCTTCTCCGCATATCTCCTAGATTCCCTCATCTCCGGCCTTGCTAAGGCCGGAGCCCAGCTCCTCCTCCACCACTACTGCACAGAGCCAACCCCCCTTGTTTTTGTTTTGTGTTTTACGAACCTTTGTCATCCACTGCATGCACAGTCGTGCACCCATCCACTGTGCCCTCCAGCTTCGCTTCACCTCGCTCCTGTCACCTTCTCCACGCGAGCAGCTGCTGCAACACACCAACCACTCCGCCAGTGCGTCAATTGTAGCCAACTCCTCTAGCTACCAACGCCCCTCATGTCGTGTGTCGGTCGAGGGAGCGGCTCTTCCCTCCCACTGCCTACCATCTCTCTCTATTACCATCGTCGCACGTCTATGTCGTCCCCGCCTCACCACCACCGTGGAGGCTCTCTGTCCACCGATCCAGTCGTGTCTCTACCGCATCCTCCCAGTGTGTCTTCATCCAACCGTTGGATCAGAGGATCCAACAGCCTATGATCCTCTACGCATCACCTTCCCGGGCCTCGACCCCAGCCGCGAGGCTCGGGCCCTCTAAAGCTCCATACGCCTGCCACGGCTGCTCGGCCATCCGAGCCTCAGCCTTGGGCATCCCAGTTGTAGGCCCATGCCTCGAGCCTTGTTGTTCACATGCACAACGTGCGTGGGGCAAAGAATTACACCCGCACCCTCGCCTTTCTTCAAAATTGCAAGCGGCCCCCAGCTAACGACATTGTTACGTGTCTTGCACGTGATTTGGACAAATTGCATATAGGCCCTCGCTACTTCAAATAATTACATATATACCCCATCTCGTGGGTATTTTCCATAAAGGCCCCTCCAACTTCTAAATTTTATAGATAAGTCCTTCCAGAGACTGCTTTGAAGGAAACACTCATACTTTATTTACATTTTAGTCCCTACAGATTCTTTTTATCATATCTTTTGCATACGAACTCCGATTTTTTATGCATAATATGTCGATTTGAAGTTATTCATATGCCCTATCATATTATATGCTTTGTGGACTAATCTAAGGACTACTATTTTTATTTATTATTCGATGAGTGATTCGGTCTATGTAGGATACTTCCAAACTTATTTGTGCCATTATTAACTGAGAATATCATTAACGATATTAGCAGGGGATTAAATGCGAGGATGTGAATTTATTTTTAATCTCTTATACTATTATTGATATTCTTTAGGATACAACCATTGTATGGGGATCAATTAAGATTTATTCCTTTATTCTATTGTTGACAATTTGAGGAATCAAATCTCTACAGGTGGCAAGAAGAATTAAAATTGCACAAATATTTTTGAGGAGAGATTTATTTATTATTGATCATATAAATTGAGGACCTGATCTTTCAGAGGATTCAATTGAGAAGAAACGTATTTAATTCTTAATGTGACTAAACTCGAGGATTAACCTAGAAAGAATTGTGAGACTACTTTCTTTATTTGAGGATTATTGTAGGATATCTCATAAATATATTTGGACTCTTGCCTGCATTTCAATTTCAATCGATTTGATCCGTTATTTCACTTCGAGGATATTGATTAATCTTATTTGGATGAAAATTAATGTCGTAGATCCTGCGTTTAATAGTCCTTGTATTGCATCATCATCATTTCATTTCCATTTCATTTTTCTGATAGAGGTTAATCTAGCATCTAATTAATTATTTTAAATTAATTTAAGATCGTGCACCTAAAATCATTGTTCCATGTATTCGATCTTGGTAGACTTGCTAAATTAAAATATTCCATAACATTCAAAGATTCTGGTTTTTGTTGAATCGTTTTTCGCCTCCTATACTGCATTTATCGACAATTAAAGAGGTGAAATTTGCATTCATCAAATGGTGTCATTGCCGGGGAACGGTGTATTTTAGGGTTTTAAATTATTTTCTATAATTAATTTTTATGAAAATAATTTCTGTCATTTTTTCTGCATTTCATTTTGCATTTTTCTCCTACTTTTGATACTAACCGAAATTCCTCTCTTCGCATATTACTCGAAACTATTTTTTGGATATAAATAAAGGATCTACGAAGACGAAGATTGAACTTTTAATTTTGTGAGAGAGAGTTAGTTTAGATTTAATTTTCTACATTATTCACAGGGTCCCTCTCTCTCTGAACCCTGTTATTTTGTAATATTCAAGACTTGACTTCTTTGTGGTGTGTCAGGCATGTTTCAACCCCTTTTATGTTGTTGGGACCCGACTTGACTGGCGTAGGAATTAGGCACATATACGCTTGCTTATTTATCCTTTATTGTGCTCGTAATTTTTAGACCACACTTCTTTACTAATTAAATGAAATATAGATCGTTCAACTTAGCTAAATTTTTAAATCGATTGTACTGCACTTATTTGTGATGAGTTACCTTGGTGTATGTTATTCGCTGATGATATTGTGTTAATTGACGAGACTAGAGATGGAGTAAATGAGAAGCTTGAGGTCTGGAGACATGAGTTGGAGACTAAAGGATTTCGTATAAGTAGGGCTAAGACGGAATATATGGAGTGCACCTTTGATGGAAGCAATGGTGAAGGAATCGAGGTGAAGATTGGCGACGATAACATTCAGAAGAGAGATTCCTTTAGATATCTGGGATCTATTCAGCAACATGATGGGGAAATTGATGGAGATGTTACTAATAGAATAAATGCAGGCTGGCTAAAGTGGAGAGGGGCCTCTGCTGTTCTTTGTGATAAGAAAATTCCTTTAAAGATTAAAGGAAAGTTTTACAAAGCAGCCATGAGACCTGCTATGCTTTGTGCAGAGAATGAATGTAGCAGAAATGAAAATGCTAAGATAGATGTGTGGACACACACGTGAGGATCGGATTCGAAATGATGCAATCAGAAAGAAGGTTGGCGTAGCTTCAATCGAGGATAAGATGCGAGAAAACCGCTTAAGATGGTTTGGACATTTGCAAAGAAGATCAACTGATGCACCGGTTAGGAGATGTGAGTGTTGGGATGTTAAGCCGGCTAAGAGAGGGCGAGGACGACCCAAGAAGTGTTGGAAAGAGACCGTACGAAGGGATCTTAGTTTTGTGGATATAAGCCCGGGATTGGCCCAAGATAGATCTGAATGGAGGCGAAGAATCCATGTAGCCGACCCTACTTAATTGTGGGAAAAGGCTTTGTTGTTGTTGTTGTTGTTGTTGTTGTACTGCATCCAGCATGAAGAACATGATGAGTTATTGTAAGTCTTCTTCTTAAGCATGCATCATTGATTTATGCTTGCATTGGATTTTTCGATTCTCCCTCCCCAGTTTCACAACTTACGAATTAAAAGAATTGGGACTGCTCGTTAGGCGTGAATTTCTGTGCTCAACTAAACTTCAGTGATAACCTTAATCTAAAACTGGGACTGCTATTCAAGGTGACTGTAAAGAAATTGACATAAAACTAATCCTTGTGTTTGTGGAGAGAAACCCACTCGTTGTTTGTAAGGACCAGATTGTACACTTAGGTTAGAGCCAAAAACCAAAAATTTTTATTCAGACTACTATTTTTAGAAACAATTACCTACTTCTCAATGAGGATTTCAGGTAGCTATTTTACGGTCTGACTTCCCTTAGTAGAGTGGGTGGTTTAGAGGACACCGCAAAAGGCTCTGTCCTCAAGTAACACAGGTATCCGTCTAAATGTTCGTACTTACACCCATACTGGATGGATGTAGGTGCAACTATTTGTATGAACTTGGGATAGTCATTGTGAAGTATTTCGGTACCTAACAGCTTTACTTAAGTTGAAAGATTGATTTATCACTAATTAAAATTGAAAAGATAAGCGGCTGAGCCATGGCATGCCTTCACCAGTATTTAGTGAACTAGAGAGTTTGATTTTTGTTTGCTTTGTGTAACCTTTCTCGAGATGACTCTCTTCTCGACTCCTCTTGGTCTTGGGGTTATCCTCTTTCCAAAAATCAATCTACCTCTTTCAAGCTTCAGTCAATCCCGGACTAACCCTTCATTTCAATCCTCTCCTAAGGAACCATTTATCCTTGGCAATTATTCACAAACTTCAATGCTTAATTTTGAACTCTTTACTTCTGAAGGTGGAGAGTAAGAAGTCATGATGCCTCCAAAGAAGAACCTTGGTGAGGACGAGAATAATGACCCTATTCAAGCACCTTTGTCTAGAATAATTGTTGTTGAACAACACAATAAACTCCTTAGAGCACAAATGGCAGAAATGCAACGCGGTGAGGCTGTTATGGAAGACACGTATCTCCCTGAATTAGATGAAGATTATAATTGGTTGAGGCTGGTACTCCTTGAGGATGCATTCGAACACAAACCGCACTTCCTCGCATTATTGCCTAAGTTCAGAGGGAATAATCATGAAGAACCATATATCATCCTCCATGATTTTGAGCTAGTCTGCACTAACCTATACCACTCTAGGGTTAGTCAAGACTACATAAGGTTGAGATTTGTCCCCTTCACCATGACTAATAAGGTGGCTTGCTGGCTGAAAATTTAGGAGAAGTGGTCACCACATGAGCCACCTTCAAGATGATGTTCTTAAAGAAATTTTACCCATATAGTAGAATTAATTAGATGAGGATCAAGCTCACGAGCTTCACCCAACACCCGAGCGAGCCATTCCATGACACTTGGGAAAGGTTCACCGACCTAATCCATAAATGCCCAGGACATGGGATAAGCAAAATGATGCTGGTCCAAAGTCTTGTCAGTGGACTAAATCCTGAGACCCAAGGGTTATTGAGTGCATCCCACGGAGGAAGATACATGGGATGCCATGAGGACATCATCTACAAGGTGTTCGAGAGACTTGTTGAATCCAGTCGTGCACAAATCACCAACCGGGCTTACATAGCCAGCTCTAAGAAGATGGTGAATAATATGACGACCAATCAGAGCTCTGACCTGGGAATAATAGATGATAAGATAACTATGGTCGAACAAATTTATAAGAAGGTGGACGAACTCCATAAATCATCTGATATGGAGAAATTGGTTAATTTCCTAAGCAAATGGAGGAACTGGTTGATAGGGTATCTAAGATTCAGATACTTGTCCAGACTTCACCCCCGCTCCCATACACCAAATTCACTACATTCATGGGCAAGGGGTAGGGCAGTAGAGACATTGGGGTGGAGAGCAAGTCTTTTCCCAACAAATTGAAGAAACCTCTGCTCAAATTATTTATGAGGAACCCCCACAAGTCATGGAGATAAGCAGAGTCTCGTATAACATGGATCATGTTAGCCGACCAGATCCAAACACTACTCCAAACCCTCATCCACCACAATCTCGTCCCATCTACTAGCCTCAGCAGCAACAGCAACAGCAACGTCAGTAGTACCGTAGGGGTTATCAGAACCCGCAACAGCAGTAGCAGCAATATCAACGCTAGGGCCAACATGGCTAGTTCAAACATTATCAGCATCCTCAGGCCAAGTAGGGCCAGGGGTCTTCCTCTTCTTTTATCTCTCTTGAACTCCAGCGAGTGCTAGACAAACTTCATGATATGAGAGTTGACATCAATCGACTCTCTCGATGAAAGATGAGTTGACTGCACCCCAAATCGTGATACCATCTCAAGTCCATGCTACAGCCTCGGACAGAATCAGGTATTAACCTCTAAATATTCTTTACCTGATTTCAAGATCTTTTTGCATGATAACAGTTATAATATTTTCGATTAGGAGCAGAAAGATTGTAACCATACCTGATCGAGCAAAAGAATATGGTGACATCGCCCCAGTGTCTACTAATTCACATAATCCTAGGGAAGAAGAGGAAGAGAGGCAAGAGGAGGAGAAATAATAAGCCCCACCCATACTACTCATCGAACATTACACCAGTGAGGACCCCGGAGAGTCATAATCTGAGTCTAACGAAGAGACATCACTAAGACATCCGCCAAGGGCCACCAATTTGCCTATTTCAGTCAGTCTGAATCATGTAAATATGTTCAATTCCTCATTCAATAAAGTGATGTTTTTATCACAATGAATCCATTCCTCTCCTCCGTGCTCTTACGACAAGAAAGAGTCCCGAATTTTAGAAAATACCTTAAGGTGAGATGCTCACCGATAATGGCCGGCAACAAGAACCCTAGCCGAACAAAGAAAAAACATACTGTCTATTTGTATATCTCGCATGATAAAAAATGAACTACTAAGAAAGAAAAAATACATGAGTGCTCACTTTGTGACTAGCCGGATCAATGAAATCAAGTTTGCTCGAACACTATCAGATAATGGCTCCTTCATCATTCTCATGCACACAAATCTATATGAGCATCTAAATATAGGTCCTCTTAACAAATCTAGAGCCGTACTTCAATTTCCATATTCATCTACTAAGACCTAAGAGGGAGATTAGAAATGTTGTCATCAACATAGAAGGATAAAATTACCTAGTACACTTCACAGTACTTGACATGAATGTCCCTAGAAATTGGAAATATTTCCCAATGACACTAGAATGTCCCTTCCTTAGGACTACAGGAGTTGTATTTGATTAAACATCTGGGAGAATCTCGTTTGTAGAAGTTGAACTTAAAATGAAGCAAACTAGGTTTCAAAGACCTGACACTGAATCTAGCAATGCATCTGAAAATTCAGAACCTGAGGCAGAAAACACTGAAGCAATAGTTGGGCTATGGAAACAGAACACAACAACATTGATAGAATCATCTGGATAGGACATTGTTGATGATTTAATCTACCATCTCATCCATGCATCTACTTACACTCCTGGAGACTCAGAGGTCCATCTTGACCTACCAGTCCATTCTCCTTATGGACAATCTGGGAGTGAGGTAAACAGATCGGACGATGCGTTTGCCAAACAACATTGTATCTTTAGCGATTCGATCCCCAAAGCAATTAAGATGGTGGTTGATAATGATACACAAAAAAACAACACCATCAGAATCAGCAATGAGAGAGCCAAATTTTGGAATGATACAGACTTACCCGAGTGCAAACCATTGCTTCCTACTCTTAAATATGCCTTCCTTGTAGGAAATAAGGGATAATTTCTAATCATCACCAGTTCACAACTGACCAAAGAGCGGGAGATACACCTACTTAAAGTTGTAGAGAAAAATCGCAAGGCTATAGGCTGGATATTGTCAGATCTTCTAGGGATTAACCCACCCTCTGTTCACATCGTATTTACCTTGAGGATAATGTTAAACCATCCCGTGAATTCCAATCTAGGTTGAATCCAAATTTATAGGAAGTGGTTAAGACTGAGATCGAAAAATAGCGTAAGGTTGGTTTCATATATCCCATCTCGAATGTCAAATGGGTGTCACCTTTGCATGTCATCTTGAAATAGTCGAGACTTCATATTATCACCAATGATGAGGGATAGGAGATCACGACACGAGTATCCATGTTGCGACACGTCTATGTGGATTACATGCGCCTGAATGCCGCAACGAAGAAGGATCGCTTCTCGATGCCTTTTATTAATCAAATTTTGGAGAGATCGGTAGGGAGAGAATACCTATGTTTCTTATACGGGTACTCAGGCTACAATCAGGTAGACATCGCTCCTGAGGACCAAGAAAAGACTACGTTTACATGTCCTTTTGACACTTATGCAGTCAAGCGTATGCCTTTTGGGCTTTGTAATACCCCCAGCACTTTTCAATGGTACACTTCATAGATGACTTCTTGATCCATGGTGATTCATTCGATTATTGCCTAACTTACCTAGATCGAGACCTCCAAAAGTGTAGGGAAGGGAATATGGTGCTCTCTCGGGCCACCTACCAATGTTAAACAAGTGCGATCTTTTCTGAGGCATGTAGGATTTTATAGGAGATTTATTTAATTGCTTGACCGCTAACTGACCTCTTAAGGAAAGACATTGAGTTCCTTCTAGATCATAAGTGTCTTGAAGCCTTCGAGCTTCTCAAAAAGAGGATCATTGAGACTCTTGTCCTACAAGCCCTTGTCTGGTCTCTTCCCTTCGAGATCATGACATATGCTTCAGATTTCGTAGTAGGAGTTGTGTTAGGATAGAGAAAAGATGGAATCCCATATATTATTCACTATGCAAGCAAAGTTTTAGATCCAGCTCAGAAAAATTACACTGTGACCGAAAAAGAATGCTTGCGGTAATCATTGCCTTGGAAAAATTTCAATCTATACTTCTATGATCTAAAGTGACAGTTTATACAGATCATTCTCCCATTCGATATTTAATTACGAAAAAAGATACGATAGTGCAACTCCTCAAATGGATACTCTTGCTTCAGGAATTTGATTTGTAGATTAAAGATAAACTTGGAGTTAAGAATGTTGTGGCTGATCATTTATTACAGATCGAACAAAACAGAATCCCTAAGTCTGAATCCGTCCGTGAAACCTTCCCAGATGAGTCAATTTCTGTTATCTCTCTCCCATGGTATGTAGACATGGTGAACTATCTTGTCTCCAGAAAGTTCTCCAGGGTTGGCCCAAGAACAGAATCGGCCGACTCAAGTCGAAAGCCAGACACTACAATTGGGAGGATTTGTTTCTTTTCTTTGAAGGACCAGATTGTATATGGGGAATATGTATTCCTCAGGAGGAATATCAAAGCATCATCAATCTATGTCATACCTTAGAGGCATGAGGAAGCCAGGAGGACATCACTCCGCGAAGAGGACCGTTGAGAAGATAATACAATGTGGATTTTACTAGCCGACCTTGTTATTTTGTCAGGTCGTGCCCGGTCTGTCGGAGAATGAGGGGGACCATTGGTCGTAAAGATGTCATGCCTATGCAACCAGTTATCATTTATGATGTATTCGGCGTATGGGGCATTGGATTTATGGGTCCATTCCCTAATAGTCAAGGATTTGAATATATTCTTCTCGCTGTAGATTATTTCTCTAGGTGGGTGGAGACTATCCCTACTCGAGAAGAAGGCAGCAAGGTTGTATGCAAGTTTTTGAAAAATCATATTATTTCAGGGTTTGGAATCCCTAAGGTAATGATATCTGATGGGGGTACCCACTTCGTCAACTGGGAGGTCAAGAAGTTGACTAAGGAATACAACATCGAGCACCATGTCTCTATTCCTTACCATCCACAATCCAATGGCATGGCCGAGGTGTCAAACAGGGACGTCAAAAAAATTGTACAAAATCTAGTCCGCCCTGATAGAAATAACTGGTCCTAACTCCTGGACCAAGTTCTACAGGCTTACCGGACGGCTTACAAGACCCAATTCGGCACCTCCCCATTTTGAATGGAATATGGAAAGCCATGTCATTTGCCCACATAACTCGTGCATAAATCAAAATGGGTAATCAAAAAGATCAATTAGAACTATCGCCAAGGAAAGAAGAACAGGGATATGGATTTGAATGAACTATCTGAAATCATGCCTACTAAAACATCACCATTTACAAGGACAGAGTGAAGAAATGGTACGACAAGAACATCCGAGCAAAGACCTTTGTCACATGGCAAAAAGTATGGTTATTTAATGCAGATTGAAAAATTTCCAAGGTAAATTGAAATCCAAATGGATGGGACCCTTCATCGTGAGAGAGGTGCACAAAAAGGGAAGTGTTGAGATCTCAGAGACTGTAGATAGCACGTAAATTTCTATAGTCAATGGTCAGTTTCTTAAACATTTTATCGAAGCAAGCGACCAGTTAGTGAAAGTAGAGCAGATCTCCTTCACGTACGACACTGTATTATATGAAAGACTCAAGCGGACCGGATGAAACACCTCTTCCATGAAAATTCCATCAATCTTATGTATATCCATCTTTCCGTTCATCTCCTCGATCCCCAACCTGTGATTACTTCTCATACTTCGGTTGACCTAAGCCTAAGTATAGGGGAACTGGTACCATCATGTATACGTCACTTATATTCTTTTCCCAAACCCTCGACTGCATCATTTCACGCTTTTCTGATATGCTTAGTCCCTCAAAATCTAAGTATAGGGGACATGTTGACTTTTGTTTTGATCATCTATATTTAATGTGAGATATGTCTACACTTCACTTTGTGCCATGAGGACATAGCACACGCTAGGTATAGGGGGCTGTGTTTGTATATGTCCTACTTACTTTATCCATAACTCGTACTTTAATTGTTATCATCTAATATCGACGATGGGTACAAGTAGTGTATATTATGTGTATAATACTAAATTCTTTCTGTAAATAATACATGTTTTTCAAAAAAAACAAAAAAAACAACAAAAACAACAAAATAACAAAAACAATAAAACAACAAAACAAAATAAAAAATCAAAGACAAAAAATGAATCATGGCCTTGTTTTTCATTAAGCATCTCATACATCCATGCATTCCTTGGTTGGTATATTCCTGACACATTCACTATCACTCAAGGCTTGAGAATTGAAGACACTGGATTTCTGAGATCTTGACAAACTGAGTTAGACATCTTTAGTTATTAGGGTTCTTGAAACTTAATAATCCACACTTCCCTAGTTTGAAAGATTTGAGCGCTATATTGCACTCTTCATCTCTACCTTCTAAAGAATATGATCAGCACATCACTTTCACAATTACATAATTGATGAGATGAGTTGAGTTTTCACTTGAGGAATTGGGACTGGAGATTTGAGTTTAGACCGGATCTAATGATGCTCAAGGATGGGATAAAGTTAATGAAGGCTTCAAGAAACCTGAGTGTCAGCAAAACCTTAGCTAGTATGTGAACAAGTTCATATGTTATCATTTGATATTGACCTATGTGCCAGGGTGTGATAAAATTAAATAATTGTTGATCAGTGTACGCCAACTTTTGGTAAAAGCAGTGCAGCTAGCCAAAAAGAAAAAGGAAAAAATATTCAAAGAAAAGTTATATCCTTCAAAGTAAAATTACAAAGAGCTTCCACCAATGGAGAGCACTCCCAACCATTTTGAAAGTGCCCACTTAGACCAAACTCTCTAAGGATCGAGGAGTCAGGCTAGCACCATAAAAGGGCTCTACATTGTATAGTGATGCAAGTCTAGGTGTCGAAGGTATCTTAGATACTCAAAAGAGACACACCCTGGTGTACTCCCAGAAAAACAAGTGTAGATGACTGTAAATTCTCTTGACGGATACATTGATCAACAAATAAAAATCTACATGTATTAAGTAATAAGGCACTTGAGAGGCTCCTTGTTTCAATGTGAAGGAGAGAAAAATATACACAATCATATACCCTCTATTATCTGGCCATCCATCTAGACTTTCAAGCAAGACAAACTAATGAGATGGTGGATTGAATTCAAGAACTGACTTTTTCCTTAGTGTTGAGGATTAGGTCTAGAGGAGAGTATCTTGGACCAGAGCTTTGGGTGATGTCTCGACTTGACTCTCAAGATTGCAGTACATTAAAAGTCATTTGCTTATATTATATGTACAAAAAGAGAGTCTGATAAATAGAGAAGTTGGATTCCTTTTTATTAAAGCATGGTTGAGCCCAGATATTTAGGATCACTCAAATTAAGGGTCCTCCATCAATTAAGCTTTGAAAATTCACATGCACAGTCAGGGATTTATCCAACTAAGTCATTCATTCATTGATGCTAGGGGACAAGCATGGTTTAAGTATAGGGGTATGATAAATCTTGTATTCATCATTCTAAAATTAGTCAATTAGGATCTGTTCTCAAAAATATATATGCATTTAATAATTAAATAAGCATCATTATCATTCATATGTATGTAAATAATATTCGCATTTCATCATGCATAATTGCATAATGTGTAAATTAGCCTAAAAAGCTGCTAATTTCCCATATTTTTAGTTAATTCATCCTAATTCTGATTGACCCAAAATCACCTCTATTGTTTAGATATTATTAACAAGAATAAATAAAAATACAAAAAATTACTAACTCCAATAAGTATCAAATGATCCTAAAGTCTAATTTCACATCTGACAGGCTAAAACTTTTATATCTCCCTCATGCAGTGTCTTATTTTGGTCTACTCACTTTTAAAGTACTCCATTTTCAAATACCTTCAAAACAAGATCATTTCATAAAATTTAGAGCTCACATGTGAAAGTTGGGTTTTGGACGTCTTTCGCGCACTTTAGCTTTTTGCGATTTTTGACTTGAGTTTTCATGTACATAATTAACCTTTTTAATTTTATTTCTTCTTCATTTTTTATCTTTGATGAAAGTTTTATTAAACGGCATAAAAATACAATTCTATATCAAGACTAAAATCAAAGAAACTTGCTATGTCTGAGTATCCGTAGTGAGTCTATACAAAATTCTTGTATTTCATACTTCTGTTTTATTTCCCTATTTTCTTATTTATTAAAAATCCAAAAAAAATAGATTAGTGTGTAATTAATTTTCTTGTATTTTATCGTATTTTTCTATATTTTTTATCCTCTTTTAAAATCACAAAAAGTTTTACAAAACTCCAAAAAAACGGTTTTCTATACACTTGGAGATCACTAAAAATACCACTTCGCATAGATGGCCTCTTCTGCTCCTGGGTCCTTCATGAAAGTTATAGATCTCGTCCGTGAAGAAAATTTTTTGATTCGAGGACTCCTTTGATTTCTTTTCTATTTTTCTTCTTCTTTGTTTTTTGAAATTTTTTGGCGTGACACGTGGCATCCCCTGGGCAAGCCACGCATCACCCCTCATTCTCTCTCCTATCGCCCCTAGTCGCATGCCAAGCACATGACCTTCTTCCCTCTTCCTCCAATTGTTCTCATGCCAATGACGACCTCGAATTTCACCCTCTTAATTTAACCATTTTAAGCGATTAAAAAGAATGTGCTCGTTGCAATTGAGTGAAATATGACTCGTCAAAAACTGCTTAATTAAAATTATCAATTAATCAAAAGTGGTCAATTTTTATTTTACTTGGCAAGCCCAAGGTTGAACTCAGGTATACGAGCCTCTTAAGCTATTATCTAGACTCTTATTACCTAGATTAAGCATTAAACTAAAAATCCATAAGTCAATGCACAATAGGACATGATGCAGACAATGCCAACATAATTTTTATTTGGTTTTTAACATGCAATAGAATGCAAAGTTACGATGATGCGAATATGCCTTAATTAGACAGAATATTTGAGCTATTTAATCATTAGTCAATTTCAATTTCATATTATGAAGCTAGTTCCATTAATGAATTGATGCAAGGCATGAAAAGCAATACATGAGTGATACTTAATTTGAATTAAATAATGCCATTAGAAAGATAATTAAACTAGCTTCAAAACAAGACCAAAATCAACTCAAACGGAGCTCGGATGCTCAAGATATTAACAAAAGAGCTCAGGAAATAAACGGAAGAAAAACATGAAAATAAATAGGGAAAAAACTGCAAACAAGTCCCTGCGAGGACCTAAATGTAAATAAAATTCTGTGCGAGGACTTCCTTGTAAATTACCCACTGTAGGGTTATAATTGCAATTATTAAAACCTACAGGGGTTCGGGTGCAATTTACCCTAGGCGCGCGTGAGTATCACGTAATGGCAGGACCTGATTGCAATTATGAAAAGTTTCCAGGGCTTCCTTGTAAAATTTCCTGCCTACACGTGACGAAGCACGTGGGGTGAGGCTCGGTGGTCTTCGTAGGGTCGGACAGAGGCTTAGAATAGGTTCAGGGCCACGTGTCACTTGGTGAAGCTTCTGCAAAGGCTTGGTTGTGCCAAACCTGTAGGTCAAGGCTGACGTCTGGAGCTGATGATGTGGGCCTCTATGGATTGTCTGATCATCGAGATCGGATGGCAACTGGACAAAAAATAGGTTGTCGATGTGGTTGATCGTCCACCGTTGAATAACTACCCTGAGGGTGCCATCCAACGGCACCTGTAAACTTTGGAGCTCCTCCCTCTGTCACAGGAGTGGCAGCACGTTCCGAGCTCCGATGACACCATAGGAGCTCTGCCATCGTCTCCCGTCCATTGCTCTGCTCCGTGGAGGTTACTGGAAGTACTGATACGATTGTCGAAATGAGGCCCAGCAACTGAACCATTTGGAAGGGGCTGACGTCGATCCAGGGATGGAGACAAAGCTCGAAAAGAGGGCTCCTACGAAGCACCGACCATTGAAGGCAAGCACCTGCAAGATTAGTCTATAGCTAAAGCATGGTGCTTATGCAAGGTGCGAGCGAAGTGATGTGAGGTGGGAGGCCATTATGGGCGGAGAACATGGCGACCCAGTTGTCTTCTCCTGCGAGCTTGACAGAGAAGGGGGCGGAGTGTTTTGAGGTTGCGGAGGAGAGAAGGGTGATTGGAGGGGAGCGCGTGAATGGTGGAGGTGCAGAGAAGCGAATGCGATGACCAATGGAGGGTGATGGTAAAGGTCGAAGCCTAACAAAATCAAAAATAATCAAAGAAAAATCAAGGCCGGATCAGAGAGCCTTACCTGGAGGATTTGGGCGGTCATCGGGCATGCGCACGGGCTTCAAGGTGATGCCCTGGTCATCGTTGGACTCCACCGACCGTAAGGAGCAGCTCGACAGTTGTGATTGGCCAGAGGCATATCCTAAAGTGGCTAAGGGTCAACACCAGGGATTCCATCTTCTTCATGTCGTCTATATGGCCTCCCCTTGTCACGGGGAGGCAGAGAGGGGTTGGGCGGAGCCCCACCTACAAGTGGACCATGTGATATGGAGGTGGTGAGGGTGTATTTGAAGGTGGAGGTCGGCGATTCAAATGGTGGCAAACGTGATTTGAGAGGGGCATGTGGAGAAATTGATAGGGGATCATGGAGCGAGTGGGCACCTACGAGGATCATGGAGGAAAGGGCTTCGACGTGGGATGGTCAGTGAGTGGAGAGGTCGGCTGAGAAGATGGGGGTAATGGAAAGGGCGTGATGGTTGTGCGAGGTGGCTGATGTGGGAGAGAGGGGGAGTCAGAGGTAGGAGACAGGTTCTCGACCATTGGATCTTGTGATCCAACGACCGAGGAAAGGGCGCTAGAGAACAGCCCCAATCACATTGATGGATGGTGGACCGAAGGTTTTGGAGCGTGCCACGTGTCGTGATTGGGTACGGGTGGAAGCGAACGATCGAGATGGAGTCTGGGCCTTGATCAGATGGTGGGAATCGAAGGCAGAGGGTGACGGTTGAGATTGAGCAAAATGGAGAAGATCGGACGATTATGGTCTAGACATGTGGCCATAGGAGAGAAAGGCGGGGATGGATGGTTGAGATGTGATCGAGGGAATGATCAGAGGGTTGTGGTTAGGGCACTTATGTGTGGTGGAGATCAGAGTTCCAAAAGATGATCGGATGGCGACGAGCGCAGGCACGCGGTGAGAGGAGAAGCAGACACGTGACTCAACCAGAAGGAGACACGTGGCCCAATTAGGTTATTCAAATGAATATGCACAAAAAAGAGGAGAAAAAGGCCGAATTTGGAAAAACTCAAAACATGAAAGTTGTAGATCTTGATGAGATCTACAAGTTTCATGTTGATCAAAAACAGATGAGGTTAAATGAATGGAGAAATATTTTTGTAAGTATTTTTAAGGGTATAAAAATACTCCGATTTTTAGTTTTGTTATTTTTTGTATTTTTAATTTATTCTATGACTCATATATATACAATATTTTATCTGGTTTTTACTGACATTACTTTAAGCAAGGGGTTTAATATTTGCAAATTATGATGATGAAATCGAGTTTCATCACCCCCCTATACTTAAGCTATGATCATCCCCGAGAATATAAAAAATGAATGAGTTGGATTAACCCCCGATTGTGCATGTGTGTACATGATCTGATCCATTCAAGAACTCCTAGTTTTAGAGATCCAAAATTTCAAAGCTCAACCCAGCCTTAATCAAGAGGTCTCAAATTTCTCTAGTTTTCCATACACTCTCTTTAATACATATATACTAAGGATGTGAATTTAAGTGTTGATCATGATCATGAGAATAGAGTCACAACATCGCCCAAGGTCCCAGACCAAGAAACTCTCCTAAGGACCAAATCCTCAACTCTAGGGAATAAATCAAATATTGTGTCCAATCTACCCTCTCTTTAGTTGTTAGACTTAAAGGTGTCAGTGGAAGGCCAGTTGATGGAGGGTTTAGGATTGTGTCATTTCTTCTCTCCCTCTCATTGGAACAAGGATCCTCTCAAGTGCCTTATTACTCAATGCATATTTTTGGTGTTGATCGATGCATCTGTCAAGAGAAGTTGGAATTGTCTGCACTTGTTTTTCTGGGAATACATCGGGGTGTGCCTTTTTTGAGTATCGATTATACCTCCTACAGCCAGACTTGTAGAATTTACGATGCAGGGCCCTTTTTTTGGTGCAAGCCCGACTCCTGGTCCTAATAACGGTGGTCCAAGTGGACACTTTAAAAATAGTTGGGAGCGCTCACCTTTAGTGGAAGCTCTTTTGATAATTGACTTTATGGAATGAGAGATTTTATTTCAACATTGATATTTCTTTGCTTATTTTTTGTTAGCTCCACTACTTTTACCAAGAGTTGGCACACACCGATCAACATTTTTATTTTATTCTCACCCTGGTACGTAGGTAGATGTCAAGATATTAGTACAAGAACCAAGTTCACATAATGGCTAAAGATTGCTGACACTCAGGTTTCATGAAGCCTTCAATGACTTTATCCCATCCTCAAGCTGTTGGACATGTGAGCCCACGGCGAGCCATTATGCAATAAATGTTATTGCAAATATCATTCCCTGATCTGAAATGAAGAATAAATAATTTGCATAATAGGTCCCTCTGTACAAATAGGGTTATGTACCATGGCTGTCTTAATGATCATACAGCTGTTGATTCAATTATTGAATCATAGAGGCTGGTGCTTGGATGAATATCTAAAGGGTTAGATTGAGGACTCATCAAGCACCGTCAAATGATTGTTAAGATGTGATCTCCAGCCTGAGTAGGAGATGGCAATCCTTTTCTCACATAGGCTGATATCTGACCGACCTCTTGATGCAGGTCCTCTGCATAGGAATAGAGATTCGGAGGTGTCAGATTAGTTAGGTCAAAGAGTTGACTTAACGAGATCGAGATAACCTAAGTCCTATGTTGAATGCTGTCACAGCATAGGCACGCATCCTCTGACCGGAGACAGATGTATTGCTATATGTCTGAGTATGTACATTTGACAGACCAATAGGTTGATGACCTAACCAAGGTCTATACACCGGCGCGTTGGTGTGCATATAAGGGCATATGAGTAATACGATCTCTCAAAGGGATCATACAGGTTCACTACTGAACCGGAAGACATGAGCTCACTCATGAGATATTGGGAAGAATCAAATTCCGTGCACGGTCGTCTTGCTTTGGAAGCTTGACTGAATTTGTAGGTTTGATATATACTTTTGGAAAGTATATGATCAAGACCTAGGTATGATATATGCTTTTGGAAAGTATATGATCGATACCAAATCCCAATGATCAAATGAGAAACTTAGTGATCAAACCCTGAAGAAGACAGTATAAAATTGATCTTGATCTTCGGGTTGACCATGGGTCTTCCAGTATGCAGGATGTACAGGTATTGGGAATACCTGAAGGGTGATGTGATCATAAACGATTGTATATCCATGACGCTTCCATTCCGAGGGAGTGATGAAACAGGTCTGGATTTTAGTGACTCCTTTCATTAGAGAAGCATTCCGATCTTAGTCCAAGTGTTGGACATTGATCTGAATAAGATTCAGATTCAAAGAGAAGATTGGATTTGCGGTCTTGATTTAATCAAGCATCTGTGGGAGGTACGTAAGATCTGGATTTGAGATGAGATCTCAACATCCAAGTCACTATACATGGAACAATACAATCGCCCTGTCCTTATCTCCAAGTATCTGCGGAGAAAGCACATTATTCTTGAAAGGGTTCAAGAATAATTCATTTGATGAAATGTATATCCAAGCAAGGACTTGATGATTAAATGAGATTTAATTATCAAGCTTAAATATGAATATGATTCATATTGTGAAAATGATTATCTAAGATAATTAAATGAGATTTAATTATCAAGGATTAAGAGAATGTGGATAACACTATCCATGATATATGTGTGTTATAAATATGATTTATAATATACATATATAAGAGAGAGAATTTATGTAAATAGCATTTGTTAATTAATAATGTGGATTGGATTCACATTTGTTAATTAATTGGAAATGCAATTTACTAACTAGTTTGGGTTGTGAATATGATTCACACAATATTCAATGGCATGATTGAAATATTCACAAATTAATTTGGAATTATTTTGGTGAATATTTATTGTAATTAATTAAGGAATAATAAGATAAATAAAATGGAGCAAATAACCACCTCTAGAGGTGGCGTCACCCATGAATGGTTCATGGGTGACGCCCCCCCTTTTTAGGAGGATGGTTAGCTCCATTTGATTTATCATGTTATCTCTTAGTTAATTTATATTTAAATTGATGTTGTTGCTTTTTAATCAACAACAAATCATAGCCATTGATTTATCATGGACCAAGCATAGCCCTTGGATCCATGTGTCCCATGGATTGAGATCCATTGGATCCTAAACTAGTATATAAGGAGGGCTAGGGTAGCCTCTCCATGGTACATCATTAAGAGTTGTACAAGGTGACAACTCTCTCTCTCTCTCTTTCTCATTCTCACCCTCTCTCTCTTTCTCTTCTCCATTAAGTGGCCGTCCACTTTGTGTTAAGAAAGGAGGGACTCTCGGCTTCTTCTTCGACGACTCGTGGATCTCCATCTTCTTTGGAGTTTCTTACTCTAAAGGAAGATGACGGATTTCGTTTGACGAAATCGGGGGAGCCATCGCTTGGATCTTCATCGAGGATTGCGGGAAGGAACGTGACTCATCATCGCGCCCGCAAGTGCGTTCTTTGTGGATCGGACTTAAGATAGGAGGATCTCTACTTTGGGATCTCGCGATCACAACCACGCTTCAAGAGGTATTCCTCGTACTTTGTGGTTTGATGAAACGATCCGAGAAGTGTTCTCGTGATCATGTGGTTTCATCTTTAAAGTTAAAAAATTTTAATTTCCGCTGCATCTAGCATCTAATACGACTAGTTGCTCCGATTGCATACGATGCGATCGACATGCTTCCGTGATGCGCTTAAGGATACCCAATATCCTTCAAGTGGTATCAGAGACATAGGTCGAATAAGGTTTTGGATGTGATCCATGAACCTTAGACGATTTGGTTCTTGAAAGGGTTGCGAAATTTTTACTGCATTTCAATTTTCGCACCTCTGTCTAATTGAATTTTTCCGTACTGTTTAAAATATTTAAACACGAAATTTTCAATTGGATTCTGTTCCCCATTAAACAAGGAAACCATAGGACTTGAGTTTACTAAATTTGGACTTTATTTGCTCAAGATATGACTTTTTGAATATGACTATATCCACTGTTGCGGGAACTGCGGATTTGAACGTAATTAATGAGATGATTACGGTTTTAATCCGCCTTGAAATGCGTGAATTATCACTTGGGTTCTTTAATAAATCAAATAGGCAATCTTTGGAAACTGAGTTTGCATTTTTTGGATTTAAATTGATCAAGATAAGTTAATTTTAGTGATTGGGGGTCAATGCTGGAAATTAACAATTTTGATTTTGAACCTTGTGATTTGTCATTCAATAATCTTGATGAAAATTAATTGTTAATTTTCTGGAATAATTAGTGATAAATATTTGTGAAATATTTAAAGAAATAATTATTTCATTGAATGACACTTGCCTAAACCACAATGATGAGATATTAGATCTTGATCATTGGTTCATCAACAAACATTGCTTTCATGAAAACTATAGTTTATCCTACAATAGTTGTAGGACAACTTTTACATGAAAAACCCTTTCTTTTGCTTGAATAGGATTGGGGATTTGTCTAGCAAATCTCCTTATAATCAAAAATGTTTTGATTTGTACTATATGGTATAACTTTCGGTTGAAAAACCGATGAACATCTCAAAATACATGATGGTCTATCTGGTATTATCCTTTCCCGAGGCGGATGTGGTGCCTAGTCGGAGAGCATTGGGGTCGCGGGTTGCAACGTATGTGGTCCGTCCCACTCTCGTCGGTACTGGCCATGACAGCGGGTAGGGATTGTATAATACCAGAGACAGACAATATGTATTTTTCTAATTATTAAAATTCGAATAATACGTATTTTGAGATTATACCTACTATTCAAGTAAAAGACATGTTTGTTGATTGATGATTGGATTGATGATTAATTTAATGTGATTAAATTAATTATATCCAATAAACACTCTATTATGAATAGATGTGTATTTCTCTTGGAAGAATTAATTATGTGAATATGATTCACGATAATTAATTACAATTTGAATATGAGGTGGAGGATCACATAAGTGACATCCATGGTCTCCCGTCAAGGCGAAGGGTTCCGTCGCCAGGGATTGTATGTAGGAGACGCCTGTCCGAAGTGACAGATCCTATATGCAAGCGCATCTGGATCGGGCTCTTTGCTTCTCGAAAGAGTAAGGCCGTATGCGTAGTGACCCCAATATCGAGTCCTCATATTATTGGGGCGATATTGGATTGCGCATAGCGAGTTCTAATCCTGTTGACGGTTGGTTCAATTAGCAACGGGTCAACATCATCTTAGGGGTGGTGGGCCCGGGTGTTAAAGACCGAATTGGGAATGCAAGTTGGACTTGCAAGGCGGAATGAGTTCCCGCTTCTTTTTATTGGAGTCGTAAGTTCTCATATTATTGGGATGCGACAAAGATAGGAAAGGAGATCCCAGATCTTGCTTGAGATATATTGGTAAGAATATCTCTTACATTGAAAGTGATTAAGGGAATGAACTTTCAATGTTGACAAGGCAAGACAACTTTGATATAAAATTCCTAAATCAAAGTAAAACATGTATATATAATATATATACACCCTTATGCAAATTTCTTATTTCAGATAATCCTTCATTAAACCCACTCAATGTTATACTCAATGATAACCAAAAAAAATATCTTGGATTGGACTCATGATCCAGATATTGTACTTGCAATTGGACACATAATGTATGTGGTTGCAGTGTGCAAGTCCCCTCAACATAATGAGGAAGGGCAATTAAATAAGACAATAAGACATCACCTTAGGGTTTGTATGTCTCTATAGTCTTGATCTTTCATCGAGTGTACTTTGGAAGTGACATGTCGATGGTGATCGTAATTGTCGAATAATCCTTATAAAATAAAAGAAGATATTTTGGCATACATATGTGTTCTAGACATTTAATCATGAATGACATGGTTCTCTGCATTATGCAGAATGGTGGCTCGAAAGAGATGATGTATTCAAAATGTTTGAATACCTACCTGAACCTAAGTCTCCAAGAGTTAAGATGAATGTAGATATGATGAGTGTCATCATTCTACTATCTATACTCAAGTCATTCATGAAGCTTTATGATATTCATATTGTATGAATTTAATGAAGCATGTATAAATGTTGAAATGCTCTTACATTGAATTTTTTTTTGAATTTAACATAAGAGATCCTTAGTCTTAAGCAATGGTTGTTTATAGATTAAGAGAGCACAGTGGAAGCATGGGTCGGACCCGAGTAAGAAGGAAAGTCAAAGAGTTGACATACTTCTGTGACTTCCATATGACATCCAAAGAGTTGGATGAATGCCAATACTGCAATATGTTGATGTGTTGATAGTATGACTATCAAGTCTGTCTAAAATCCTTAGTGAAGGACTCAGATAGAGCATCAGAATAATCTACATAAATCATTGACTCTGACTTTCTTATTTCATAATATAAAGTCTGACAATTGTATCCCAATCTTCTAATGACATTTACAATTGGTTGCATATATATATTAGAAGATTAGAAATTTGATCTTAAGGTTTAGTAGTCATCTACATGGATATTACTGTAATTGTTGCAGCAATCTCTGTTGGATAGATGGACTTCATATTCTCAGTGGGAGAGCCCTTAGTCTTAGAGAATGTCTCTATGACCTAGATAGTAGAGTACACTCATTGTTTGTTTCCAAATGTTGGAAATAAACATGAACTCTGAGATAGAACTTTCATAAAGAGTTATGATGGAAATATTTCAGATAGTAATCTAACATCTAGTGGACTCCACAAAATTGGAAAATTAATGAATGGTTCATTAAGATTTCTAATACTGAAAATTAAACCTTATAAGATCAATAGGAGGATGAAGATCATTTAACAATGATCTGGCATCAAGTCTTGGACATATGTCTGCTGATGTGATCAATAGACTAGTAAGATATGAAACTTTAGAATGTCTAAAATTTCAAATCTTACATGCTTGTGAATATTGTATTCAAAGTAAAATGTCCAATACACCCTTCTCTAGGAATGGTGGTAGATGTCGAGGTATTCAAGATCTCATACATATTGATGTATGTAGATCATCTATATCATAGTAAACATTATGGATATGTGATATCTATTAATGATTATGTATGATATGAGATTTCTTCTCTTCACCTGAGAAACCTTTGAAATGTTCAAAGATTTCACAATTTTGGTTTAGAACCAAAGTTTGGAGAAAGATGAAATGAATTTGATCTAACCTAGGTAGCTTGTACCTATTAGATAAAATTCAAAGAATACCTTATGGAGATATGAATATCATTTCTATCTCACTCCTCCTAATACACCTAAACTCAATGGAGTTGTAGGGAGATACAATTGGATCATGTGTGACATGATTTGGTCAATGATATTTTTTAGCATAATTATCCCTTAGTTTCCAAGTATATATGTGTAGTAGAGACTACAATATATATCCTTAATGAGGTTCCATGCATGTGAGCTGGAATCTAGCACTTGAGAGTGCTACTTCATTAGGAAAATAAAGTATGGTATTGGATACCTACTTTATGACCTTGAGATTCTTAAAAGATCTCATCTCTGAGAATATGATTCTTGGAGGATTGAGAATCTTGAGAATCAAGATGAAAATGAAGTAAAGGAACTCATTTAATCTTGAGAAGATGATGAGGCTCCTGAAATCGGAAACTAGAAGGACAATTAAAGATGAAACATTAATACCTCTTCAAATGAGTTTGAAGATGTATTCCATGTGTCAGTTAAGTCTGACAATGATCGGATTTCATGTGATGAAGCTCCTGAGGATCATGACATGGAAAGGTGGATATTAGCAATAAAGTCTAGAGTAGACTTCATATACAAGTGTTGTATATGGACCCTAGAGGATCCACCTGTAAGGGTTAGACCCATAAAGGTGTAAATGGATCTTCACGAGAAGAGGGAACCTGATGAGAAGGTAGAGACCTTCAAAGCTAGGTTCGTAGCCATAAGCTACACATCGGAAGAGAAGACGTTGCTTGCAATGAGACTTGCTCTTCGGTGACCATGCTTAAAATCATCAGAATATTGCTAACCTTAGCTACACAACTTGACTATTGCATCTTCAGGATGTAATTCAAGATTGCATTCCTCTAAGAATACCTCTCTGAGGATATTCACATGAAGTAGCCCCAGGGCTTCATGATTTAGGAAAGTAAGGTGTGAAAGCTAAAGAAATCCATCTGTGGACTCAAATAAGCTTCTTGAAGTTGGAACATAAGATTTAATGAAATTATAAATGTTATGATTTCAAATGGAATCTTGATGTACCATGTGAAGCTTAGTGGGAGTGCCATTGTGTTCATCGTGCTAAATGTAGATGATATCCTAATCATTTGGAATGATATAAGGATGATAATAAGTGTTTTATGATCTGGCTATTCCATACCTTGAGATATGATCTCAAGAATACCTCTTAGATCTTAGTTCTGAAGTTGTTCAGAATCAAAGAAAAGAGGGCATTGGGACTGTCACATTTGTAGTACACCTTGGACATATTCCATTCTTGGAAATTCCAAGAAAGGCTTCCTTCCCTTGAGATTTGGTACTGACCTATCAAAAGGGATAGCACCTCAAAGAGTTGAGGAAGTGAATGCTAGAACTCCTTGCACTTGTGCATCAGTTACGAGAAGCTTAGTGTATGCTAGATGTGTACAAAAGCCAGATATCTGCCATGCAGTGGGAGTAGTAAACTGTTACTAATCCTACTATGGAGAAAGAATACTTGATTGCAGTAATAATGATATCTTCAAAGATGACAAGGCTTTAGAGATAGTGATCTCTAAGTCTTATCTTCATGAGCTTAAGACTTTATAGATAGAGATCTAAAAGGTCTTAATTGTGGATACCTTGAGAGATAGTGATCTCCCGGAACAAAGGGTGTTCTGATAAGGATTATGGATATACTGGTTATAATAGTTATTGAGCTATAGTGTCATGGACACTATAATTGCTTTGACTAGATTGAGTATAGGTTGCATTAGATGCAACATTCGCATTGGATGCGAGCACTGTTACCTAGGGATATGCAAGTGCCGTAAAAGGACTTGGCATAGTCTTTTGGGAACAGAGTGACTGATCAGCTTACCTAGCTATTTTTCTAAATAGCATATGATTGTCACATGAGTGTGGATTAAATGATTAGCCCGTTTAATGGCTCTTTGGTCTAGTGGGAGATTGTTGGACATGTGAGCCCACGGCGAGCCATTATGCAATAAATGTTATTGCAAATATCATTCCCTGATCTGAAATGAAGAATAAATAATTTGCATAATAGGTCCCTCTGTACAAATAGGGTTATGTACCATGGCTGTCTTAATGATCATACAGCTGTTGATTCAATTATTGAATCATAGAGGCTGGTGCTTGGATGAATATCTAAAGGGTTAGATTGAGGACTCATCAAGCACCGTCAAATGATTGTTAAGATGTGATCTCCAGCCTGAGTAGGAGATGGCAATCCTTTTCTCACATAGGCTGATATCTGACCGACCTCTTGATGCAGGTCCTCTGCATAGGAATAGAGATTCGGAGGTGTCAGATTAGTTAGGTCAAAGAGTTGACTTAACGAGATCGAGATAACCTAAGTCCTATGTTGAATGCTGTCACAGCATAGGCACGCATCCTCTGACCGGAGACAGATGTATTGCTATATGTCTGAGTATGTACATTTGACAGACCAATAGGTTGATGACCTAACCAAGGTCTATACACCGGCGCGTTGGTGTGCATATAAGGGCATATGAGTAATACGATCTCTCAAAGGGATCATACAGGTTCACTACTGAACCGGAAGACATGAGCTCACTCATGAGATATTGGGAAGAATCAAATTCCGTGCACGGTCGTCTTGCTTTGGAAGCTTGACTGAATTTGTAGGTTTGATATATACTTTTGGAAAGTATATGATCAAGACCTAGGTATGATATATGCTTTTGGAAAGTATATGATCGATACCAAATCCCAATGATCAAATGAGAAACTTAGTGATCAAACCCTGAAGAAGACAGTATAAAATTGATCTTGATCTTCGGGTTGACCATGGGTCTTCCAGTATGCAGGATGTACAGGTATTGGGAATACCTGAAGGGTGATGTGATCATAAACGATTGTATATCCATGACGCTTCCATTCCGAGGGAGTGATGAAACAGGTCTGGATTTTAGTGACTCCTTTCATTAGAGAAGCATTCCGATCTTAGTCCAAGTGTTGGACATTGATCTGAATAAGATTCAGATTCAAAGAGAAGATTGGATTTGCGGTCTTGATTTAATCAAGCATCTGTGGGAGGTCCGTAAGATCTGGATTTGAGATGAGATCTCAACATCCAAGTCACTATACATGGAACAATACAATCGCCCTGTCCTTATCTCCAAGTATCTGCGGAGAAAGCACATTATTCTTGAAAGGGTTCAAGAATAATTCATTTGATGAAATGTATATCCAAGCAAGGACTTGATGATTAAATGAGATTTAATTATCAAGCTTAATATATGAATATGATTCATATTGTGAAAATGATTATCTAAGATAATTAAATGAGATTTAATTATCAAGGATTAAGAGAATGTGGATAACACTATCCATGATATATGTGTGTTATAAATATGATTTATAATATACATATATAAGAGAGAGAATTTATGTAAATAGCATTTGTTAATTAATAATGTGGATTGGATTCACATTTGTTAATTAATTGGAAATGCAATTTACTAACTAGTTTGGGTTGTGAATATGATTCACACAATATTCAATGGCATGATTGAAATATTCACAAATTAATTTGGAATTATTTTGGTGAATATTTATTGTAATTAATTAAGGAATAATAAGATAAATAAAATGGAGCAAATAACCACCTCTAGAGGTGGCGTCACCCATGAATGGTTCATGGGTGACGCCCCCCCTTTTTAGGAGGATGGTTAGCTCCATTTGATTTATCATGTTATCTCTTAGTTAATTTATATTTAAATTGATGTTGTTGCTTTTTAATCAACAACAAATCATAGCCATTGATTTATCATGGACCAAGCATAGCCCTTGGATCCATGTGTCCCATGGATTGAGATCCATTGGATCCTAAACTAGTATATAAGGAGGGCTAGGGTAGCCTCTCCATGGTACATCATTAAGAGTTGTACAAGGTGACAACTCTCTCTCTCTCTTTCTCATTCTCGCCCTCTCTCTCTTTCTCTTCTCCATTAAGTGGCCGTCCACTTTGTGTTAAGAAAGGAGGGACTCTCGGCTTCTTCTTCGACGACTCGTGGATCTCCATCTTCTTTGGAGTTTCTTACTCTAAAGGAAGACGACGGATTTCGTTTGACGAAATCGGGGGAGCCATCGCTTGGATCTTCATCGAGGATTGCGGGAAGGAACGTGACTCATCATCGCGCCCGCAAGTGCGTTCTTCGTGGATCGGACTTAAGATAGGAGGATCTCTACTTTGGGATCTCGCGATCACAACCACGCTTCAAGAGGTATTTCTCGTACTTTGTGGTTTGATGAAACGATCCGAGAAGTGTTCTCGTGATCATGTGGTTTCATCTTTAAAGTTAAAAAATTTTAATTTCCGCTGCATCTAGCATCTAATACGACTAGTTGCTCCGATTGCATACGATGCGATCGACACGCTTCCGTGATGCGCTTAAGGATACCCAATATCCTTCACAAGCATCATCAAATGAAGTTCAGACTTGAATCCCTTATCCTAGATCCTTAAGTGAAATTCCAACTCATCTCATCATGACCGCAGTCATGCATGTGAAGTGTTGATCATATTCTTAAGGTAGGAGACTAAACATGCAATATAGCACGTAAATCAATCAAACTATGGAAATGTGTAAATTTAAATCGAAGACCCTGATGGCTAAGGTTGGTTAACCTAAAATCTCAAGACCCCATAAACCGGGTGTTCTCAAACATCACCAACCCTATATGGAAGTGAAAAATGTAGGGGATTCAATCCAACTCCTTCATCCATATTTTTTTTTGAAATTTTTATGAAGACTTT
The DNA here is from genome assembly GCA_037367405.1 of Ottelia alismoides. Classification (NCBI taxonomy): domain Eukaryota; kingdom Viridiplantae; phylum Streptophyta; class Magnoliopsida; order Alismatales; family Hydrocharitaceae; genus Ottelia; species Ottelia alismoides. The sequence goes on along the minus strand of JAZKJV010010422.1, from coordinate 92,073 downwards.
AAAAGGCCAATTTACTGCCTAAACTCAAATGAGTAGATGCATCTGCTTTCAGCCAATATAGGTGTACGTACGGGCCGTAAAACAGTACCCGTTGCTTGAGGACGAAGACTTACGCGATGTCCTCTAAACCACCTACTCTACGAAGGGAGACCCTCACCGAAAAGCGACTACTTAATTGCATTTAGTAGTTAACTTTACTTTTAAAGGATTTTTGGTTTTTTTCCATTTTTATGGATTTTTTAAAAAGTTAGAACACAAGTTAGACTCATTTTCCTTTATTGAAATCAAGTTTTGAAAATATTTTCCAAACCATGTCACATTTATATAGATTTTTACATATAGTTTTCAAATGATTTTTCAGAATAAGTAGATTACTTTTCTCAAATCATTATTTAAAATATTTTTCAAAAATAATGTAACATAGTATAGAAAAGTTTCCAAAACTTTAAAACATGTTTGTCCACTTAGTTCAAAAGATTATACTCTAGCCTCAAAAAGTTTAAAAATTTTCAAAAATTTTCAAAATATAGATATAAGGCTAAAGTAAATATATATTGTATATATGGTATACCCCCCGATACTTAAACTTTGTTGTGTCCTCATAGCACAAGGTGACACAAAGCCATAGCTCCATTTAAGTATAAAAGAATATACAGGAGCTAAGGCGGACACCCCCTATACTTAGGTTAGAAATAACCTAAGTATCAAGGAAAGGATACATGAGTAAAAAAATCACAAGGACTCAGGTCCCCCCATACTTAGGCTGAGAGTATCCTAAGTACAAAGATGGATAAATGATGTTGGGGTGACCTGAGGGGAACGAAGAAGTAGTATGTATGTACACGTGAGCGAGTGAATCTTCAGAGATGAATGGAGTACTTAGGTTTAGGGGAGCTTGTCTAAATAATCAAGGCTCAACCAAGCATGCAATACCCTTTAATTCACCAACTCACACGTGAAACCAACAAGTGTTGATTAATTATCTTATCATTTTCATTGGTAACTAAAATATTCTAATTTATGCAAGGATCAAGAAAAATGCCAAATAAAATCATCCTACGTAAACAAGGGTGTTTCTCTCCCAAAACATGATTTTACCCCATTTTAGGTCAACTTGCATTTATCAGTCTTAATTATTAGCTTAAGGTTATCATTGTTTAAATGTGAACATAAACCAATCAATCAATCGTCTATCACTCAATCCCAATTTCCATTAATCCAGGTGATCAAGCCAGAAAGGGAGGTCGAGAAAAAGCCAAGCGGTCGCTAAAATCATGAATTATGCTAAGATAAAACTTGCAGTGCCTTGAGCAAATATTCGTGAAAAATATCAGACTAAATTAAAAACCGATAATCAAATGTATGCAAGTCGATGAAAAATCGCACCTAACATGCTTCTATAGAGGGAAAGAATGTATTTTATTTTAGCTAAGTGAAGTGATGTCTATGTGCATCTTGAATTATTAGGTGTCCTACCTACGATCAAACACATAAAATAAAATGTCAAAATAGCTCAGAGAGTCACGTTCCTGATCCTAGGTTGACATTCAAGTGAGGCGATCCCTACACAAGCATAGAGAGCTTCGTTTATTTACATATGTGAGTCTTCAAATGAAGACCTTTGTAAAGATGATTATTACATGGAAAATAAAAATGCAAAAACACAATTTTTTCTCTTCAATTTTCCTCCAAAGTTTGCTTCTTTGGCTCCTCGCAACAAGGCACGTCTGCTTCTCACCTCCTTGGTCACCAAGGGTCCTGCCACAAAAACATGTGTTACATATCCATCAAAGAATTATCGATAATGCACAAACACAAGACCTATGATTAGAAAATTGCACTTAATACAAATAATAAAAATCGAAATAAAATAAAAGATGAGTCGTGTCCCCGACAACGATGCCATTTGATGATCCCAAATTTCATCCTCTTAATTTAACCATTTAAATGATTAAAAAGAATGTGCTCGTTGTAGTCATGTGAAATAGGACTCCTCAAAAACTGCTTAATTAAAGTTATTAATTAATCAAAAGCGGTCGATTTTGTTATTTTACTTGGGTAAGCTCAAGGTCGAACTCAGGGACACGAACCTCTTAATCTATTATCTACACTCTTATTACCTAGATTAAGCGTTAAATTAAAAATCCATAAGTCAATGCACAATAAGACACGATGCAGATAATGCGAACATGATTTTTATTTGGTTTTTAACATGTGGCGTAATGCAAAGTTATGATGATGTGAATATGCACTAATTAGACAGAATATTTGAGCCATTTAATCATTAGTCAATTTCATGTTCAAATTATGAAGCTAGTTGCATTAATGAATTAATGCAAGGCATGAAAAACAATACATGAGAGAGAGTTTGAATTGAAGCATCAAAATTCAGAGTATCAAAATAGTGATTAAACAATGCCATTAGAAAGAAAATTAAACTAGCTTCAAAACAAGACCAAAATCAACTCAAACGGAGCTCGGGTTCTCAAGATATTAACGAAAGATCTCAAGGGCATAAACACAAGAAAAATATGAAAATATATAGAAAAAAGCTACAAACAAGTCCCTAGGAGGACCTAAATGTAAATAAAATTCGGCACGAGGACTTCCCTCTAAATTACCCACACCGTAGGGAGTATAATTGCAATTATTAAAACCCGTAGGGGTTTAGGTGTAATTTACCCCTGGTGCACGTGGGTATCACGTGATGGCAGGACCTAATTGTAATTATGAAAAGCAAGGGCTTGGTTGCGTCAAACCTATAGGTCTGAAGCTGAAGTCTGGAGTTGATGATGTGGGCCTCTCATCGAGATTGGACGGCAGCTGGACGAGGAATAGCTCATCGACGTAGTTGATCATCCGCCATTAGATGACCACCGTGAGGGTGCCATCTAACGACACCTGTAAACTCTGGAGCTCCTCCCTGCGCCGCAGGAGTAGTGACACGTTCCGAGCTTCGCCATCGTCTCCCGTCAATTGCAATGCTCTGTGGAGGTCGCTGGAAGTACTGATGTGATCTTCGGAATGAGGCCAAGCAACTGTACCATCTGGAAGGGCCTGACGTCGATCCATGGCTAGAGATGAAGCTCAAAAAGAGGGCTCCGATAAAGCTCCGGTCATTGAAGGCAAGCACCTGCAAGATTAGTCTATAGCTGAATCATGGTGCTTATGCAAGGTGGAAGCAAGTGAAGTGAGGTGGGAGGCCATTATGGGGTGGAGAACGTGGCGACCCAGTTGTCTTCTCCAACGAACTTGGCGGAGAAGGGGGCGGAGTGGTCTAAGGTTGCGGAGGAGAGTAGGGTGACCGGAGGGGAGCGCATGAATGGTGGAGGTGCGGGGAAGCGAATGCGATGACCAATGGAGGGTGATGGTAAAGGTCGAAGCTTAATAAAATCTAAGAAATTCAAAGAAAAAGCAAGGTTGAATCAGAAAGGCTCGCCTGGAGGATTTGGACAATCGTCGGGCATGTGCACAGGCTTCAAGGTGATGCCCTGATCGCCGTTGGACTCCACCGATCGTAAGGAGAAGCTCGCCAGCTGTGATTGGTTGGAGTCATAGCCGGCAGTGTCTAAGGATCAACATCGACGATTCCATCATCTTTGCGCCGGCGATTCGGCCTCCCCCTATCACAGGAGGCAGAGAGGGGCTGGGTGGAGCCCCACCTACAAGTGGATTAGGTGATATGGAGGTGGTGAGGGTGTATTTGAAGGCGGAGGTTGGTGGTTCAAATGATGGAGAATGTGATTGAGAGGGGCATGTGGAGCAGACGAGAGGGGATCATGGATCATGGAGCAAGTGGGTGCCCGCAAGGATCATGGAGGAAAGGGCTTCGATGTGGGATGGCCAGTGAGTGGAGAGGTCGGCTGAGAAGATAGGGGAAATGGAAAGGGTGTGATGGTTGTGTGAGGTGGGCGACGTGGGAGAGAGGGGGAGTCGAATGTAGGAGATGGGTTCTTGACCGTTGGATCTAGTAATCCAACGGTCGAGGAGAGGGTGCTAGAGAGCGGTCCCGATCACATCGATGAATGGTGGATCAAAGTTTGTGGAGTGTACCACATGTCGTGAGTGGGTGCGGGTGGAAGCGAATGAACGAGATGGAATCTGGGCCTTGATCGGGTGGTGGGAATTGAAGGCAGAGGGTGATGGCTGAGATTGAGCGAAATGGAGAAGATTGGGTGGTTATAGTCAAGACACATGGCAATAGGAGAGAAAGGCGGGGCGGATGGCTGAGATGTAATCGAGGGAATGATCAGAGGGTTGTGATTAGGACGCTTACGTGTAGTGGAGATTGGAGCTCTAGAAGATGATCGGATGGCAGCAGGCGCAGGCGCGTGGCTAGAGGAGAAGCGACCACGTGGGTCAAATAGAAGGAGCCACGTGGCCCAATCAGGTTATTCAGATTAAGATGCAAGAAAAAGGAGGACAAGAAGGCCGAATTTGGAAAAACTCAAAACAGAAAAGTTGTAGATCTTGATGAGATCTACAAGTTTTATGTTGACCAAAAATAGAAACGAGATCAAATGAATGGATATATTTTTGTGAGTGTTTTTAATGGTTTAAAAAGACTTATTTTTAATATTTGTTATTTTTTTATATTTTAGTTTATTCTATGACTTAGATATATACAATGTTTTATATGGTTTTTATTGGCATTACTTTAAGCAAGGGGGTTAATATCTGCAAATTATGATGAAGAAATCGAGTTTCAACACCCCTTCCCAGATGTTTCTCCACCGCCACATGTAACCCCTCCCCTTCCCTGCCGTTACGCCTCCCTCATCGTTACTCTCCTCCTCCATAACCAGCACCACGCCATCCACCCTCGTCGTTACTCATCTCGTACCTCTATAAAAACTCCCCTCCGTCGGCCCTCTCCCCTATCCACAATTCAATATCTCGAACCCTCATTTTCAACGTCTCCTCCAAGTGACAGCTGCAAGAAGGCGACGACGGGGTCAAGATTGGTGCGATCCACGAACAACTTTTTATCCCGCCGTGTAGCAGCTCCACACTGCAAGATCTCACTTTCCCCATCAGTAGGACGCTAGAGCGAGGTCCAGGAGGTTGAGCTCCTCCCACACTAGGTGACATCCTTCATCCCTTTCTTTCCTCACCTTTCTTCTTCTTCCGCTACGTACCACTGAATCCACCTCATGTTTCTTCTCCCTTTCTCCGCATATCTCCCAGATTCCCTCATCTCTGGCCTTGATAAGGCTAGATCCTAGCCCCGCTTTCACCACTGCTGCACAGAGCCAACCCCCCCCCCCACCCACCCTCTGTGTTTTGTTTGTTGTTTTGTGATCCTCTGCTCACCACTGCGTACGTAATTGCGCACCCATCCGATGCGCCCTCCAGGGCCACTTCACCTTTCTCTTGTCACCTTCTCCATGCGAGCAGCAGCCGCAGCACACCAACCATTCCGCCAATGCATCGACCATCGCCAGCTCCTCCGGCTACCACCGCCTCTCGTATCGTGTGTCGGTCGAGGGAGCAACTCTGCCCTCCCACCGCCTGTCGGCTCTCTCCATTGCCACCACCGCATGCCTATGTTATCCCCGCCTCACCACCGCCGCGGATGCCCTCCGCCCGCCGATCCAATCGTGTCTCTGTCGTGTCCGCCCATTGCATCTCCATCCAGCCATTGGATCGGGGGATGCAACGGCCTGTAATCCTCTATGCATCCCCTTCCCGAGCCTCGGCCCCAGCCGCAAGGCTCGGGCCCTCCGAAGCTCCGTCTGCTTGCCACGATTGTTCGACCATCTGAGCCTCAACCTCAGGCATTCCTGCCGTAGTACCGTGCCCCAAGCCTCACTGCTCACGTGCGCAGGAAGTGTGCGTGGGGCAAAAATTATGCCTGCACCCTCGCCTTCCTCCATAATTGCAAGAGGCCCCCAATTAACATCATTGTTGTGTGTCTTGCACGTGACTTTGGACAAAATTACATATATACCCTCGCCACTTCAAATAATTACAGATAGACCCCGGCCATGGGTATTTTCCAAAAAGTCCCTTTGACTTCTTTATTTTGCTATAAGTCCCTCCAGGGATCACTTTGAAAGAAAAACTCATACTTTATTTACATTTTAGTCCCTACAATTTCATTTTATCATATCTTTTGCATACGAACTTTGATTTTCATGCATAATATGTCGAGTTGAAGCTATTTTTATGCCCTATCATAATATATGCTTGTGGACTAATATGAAGGCTATTATTGTTGTTTATTACTCGAGGAGTGATTTGATCTATGTAGGCAACTTCTTGACTTATTTGTTCCATTCTTAACTAAGAATATCATTGACGTTATTAGTAGGGGATTAAGTACGAGGACATGAATTTATTTGAATCTCTTATACTATTATTGATATTCTTGAGGATCCAACCTTTACAGGGGGATCAATTAAGATTTATTTCTTTAATATTATTGTTGACAATTGGAGGAATCAAATCTCTACATGTGGCAAGAAGAATTAAAATTGCACAAATATTTTTGAGGAGAGAGTTATTTATTATTGATCATATAAACTAAGGACCTAATCTTTACAGGGGATTCAATTGAGAAGAAATGAATTTAATTCTTAATGTGATTAAACTTTAGGATTAAATTAGAAAGAATTTTGAGATCACTTTCTTTATTCGAGGATTATTGAAGGATATCTCATAGATTTATTTGGACTCTTGTCTGCATTTGAATTTCAATCGATTTGATCTGTGATTTCACTTTGAGGATATTAATTAATCTTATTTGGATTAAAAATCAAAGTCACATATCATGTGCTTAATAGTCCTCGTATTATATCATCATCATTTCATTTCCATTTTATTTTCTTGACACGGAGGATAGTCTAACATCGAATTAATTATTTTAAATTAATTTAATACCACGCAACTAAAACCCATTATTCCATGTGTTCTACCTTGGTAGACTTGCCAAGTAAAAATATTCCACAACATTCAAAGATTGTGGTTTTTGTTGAATCGTTTTCTGCCTCCTATACTACAATTATCGACAGTTAAAGAGGAAAAATATGCATTCATCACTCTTACCTCCCTAGTGGTCGTCCCCCTTGTGACCGAGAGAGAGTCGTTGTTGATACCATGTCATTGTGTCGCCGCTTTCGATTGCTCATGGATCTCCATCTCCTTCGGTAGGCCTCGCTCGTGAAGAAGACATCAGAAATCGTGCGACGAGATTAGGAGATTCCCCACTTGGATCCTTAACTCAAATTGTGAGGAGTACGCATCTCATAAACGCGCTCACAAACGTTCCTTTGTCGGATCGGGCTTCAGATAGGAGATCTCTTGGTTTAGAGAATTGATCACAACCACGCTTCAAGAGGTAATCCTTTATATTACTTGTGGTTAGTTGAAAATATCCGAGAAGTGTTCTTAGATTATGTGGTTTCATCACATTTAGAATTTTTAAATTCTGTTGCACCGAGCGACTAGTGAGACTAGTTGCTCCAATCGCATACGAAGCAATCAACAAGCTTCTATGGTGCGTTTAAGGATCTTTCCATATCCTTCACAACATACGACATAAGTCTTGATTATCTTGATCTCGTTATGTCATCTCTTTGACCTAACTTTTTTGACACATTCGAATCTCTATTCATATATAGAGGACAACATCAAAAGGTCGATCAGATATCGGCATTCAAAGTAGGATTTCCATCTCCTTCTCAAGATGGAGATCGTCTCTTAACAATCATTTGATGGTGCTTGGTGAGTCTCAATCTAACTCTTTAGATATCATCCAAGTACCAATCTCTTTGATTCAATCATTGAATCAACAACAGTATGATTACGAAGATGGTCATGGTACATAATCATGATTGTACTAAGGATATGGGAAGATCCTTAAGCGCATCATGGAAGCGTGAGGATCGCATTGTATGCGATCAAGAGCGACTAGTCATATTAGTTTCTCGAGGCAACACAATTTAAAAAATATTCATGCGATGAACCCACATGATCCAAGAACACTTCTCGAACCGTTTCATCTAAAACAAAAACAAGTATTAGGGTTATCTATTGAAGCATGGTTGCAATCGAGTCTCTAAATAAAGAGACCACCAGTCTCAAGTCCGATCGACGGAGGAGACGCTTGCGAGCGTGTTAATAAGACATGTGCTTCTCGCAATCCATGTTGATGATCCAAGTTATGAATCTCCTGATCTCATTACATGAGATTCGATGTCTTCTTTACGAATGAGGTGCACCTAAGGAGACGGAGATCTACGAGCAAACAGTCTGGCATCATAACGATGATGTTGTGGCGATGGCGACTCTCTCTAGGGCTCGACGGCAAACGAACACAATGAGAGATGGAGAAAGAGGGTTAACATGTAGAGAGAGGGAGAGAGAGAGAGAGAGCCTTATGTTCTTGTTTTCTTCTTGAAGAGCAAGGGGTGCCCTTCCATTTATATTAAGCCCATGGATCACAATCCATGGACTACACAAAATCAAAGGATTAGATTGATTTGTGCTTCTTTCAATGGCGAAGATTTTGTTGTAAAAACACAGCAACAATTGATTTAATTTAGATTAATATATATTGATAAATCAATATAAATTAATCTGAAATTAAATCAATCAAACATGGAGATAATGGAAGCTAGATTACCTCCTTCCATTAAGAGGGGGGGGGGGACAGCCACCCTTTCCTAATGGGATTGGTGGTCGTCCACCCTACCTAAGTAGGAAGGTGAAATCTTCATGTAACTCATGAGATTACATTATTCCATGGAATTTCTAATATTTACAACAACACTTTCATATTAGTTCGTGAACATTGCAATCATACCATTGAAAATCTGTGAATCACATTCACAACCCAAAATAAAATGTAAATTAAATTTTCAATTAATTTCCCAATGTGAATCCAATTCACATAAATATTTAATTAACAAATGTGAATTACAAACAATACTCTCTTATATACTATAAATCACATTTATAATATATGTGATTAATATGGATAGTGTTATCCACATTATTCATATCCATAATAATTAAATCATATTTAATCATATTGTATCTCTATTCTCATGTGTCAAAATAATATGAATCATATTCACATTATTCACATCTTTGATAGTTAAATAAAATTTAGTTATCTTAGATAAATCTCCTTATAATATGAATCGAATTCATATTATTCATGATAATTAAATAACATTTAATTGTCAATTTTCTCAATGCTCGGATATATAATATCAACAATGAAATTATCCATGAACTCTTTCAAGGATAATGCACTTTCTCTGCGGAACTTGGAAATAAGGATAGGGCGACTGTATCCATGTATAGTGACTTAGATATTGAGATGACATCTCAAATCCATATCCTGCAAACCTCTCATATATGCTTGATTAAGTCAAGACCATAAATCTAATCTTTTTATTGCACCTGAATTACATTCAGCTCATTACCCAACATTTGGACCAAGATTAGATTACTTCTTTATCGGGAGGAGTAACTAAAATCTAGGCCCATTTCATCACTCCCTAGGAATGGAAGCATCATGCTTATAAACTGTTTATGATCACATCACCCTCAGGTATTCCTAATACATGTACATCCTGCATACTGCAAGACCAAGATTAAATCGAAGTATTAGATCAATTTTACATTGTCTACTTTCGATTTCTATCATTAATTTTCTCATTTGATCATTGGGAGTCGGTATCTATCATATACTTTCCAAAAGAATATATCATACCCAGATGTTGATTATATACTTTTCAAAAGTATATATCAAACCAATAATTCAGTCAAGCTTCCAAAGCGAGATGACCATGCACGGAATTTGATTCTTCCCTGTATGTTCCCTTTGAGAGATCGTATTACTCATATGCACTTGTATGCACACCAGCGCGTCGGTTATTTGATCTAATATGTTCCCTGTATGTTCCCTTTGGTCATCAACTTATTGGTCTGCCAAATATGCATACTCAGACAAATAGTAACACATTTGTCTTTGGTTAGAGGATGCGTGCCTATATCGTGACAGCATACGACATAGGTCTTTGGTTATCACGATCTCATTAAGTCAATTATTTGACCTAACTTACTAACACCTTCAAATCTCTATTACTATGCAGAGGACCTAAATCAAGAGGTCGGCTAGATATCAGCCTTTAGAGAAAAGATTGCCATCTCATTCTTAGGTTGGAGATCCTCTCTTAATAATCATTTGACGGTGCTTGATGAGTTCTCAATCTAACTCTTTAGATATTCATTCAAGCACCAGTCTCTATGATTAATAACTGAATCAACAATTGTATGATCATTAAGATGGCCATGGTATATAACCATAATTGTACTAAGGGACCTATTATGCAAATTAGTTATTCTTCCATTTCAGATTAGGGAATGATATTCGTAATAACATTTATTGCATAATGGCTCGTAGTGGGCTCGCATGTCCAACAATCTCCCACTAGAAAAGAGTTATTAATGGGATAATCTTTAAACCCTCACTCATGTGACAATCATAGGCTATTTAGAAAAAATAACTAGGTAAGTCGTTCACTCACTATGTTTCCAAGAGATTACACCAAGTCCTTTTACGATACTTGCATATCCCCCTAGTAACAGTGCTCGCATCCAATGTGAATGTTGCATCTTATGCAAACAATACTCAATCTTGTTAGTTATAGTGTCCTTAACAGTACAATTTAATAATTGTCATAACCAGTGTATAATTTTTATTATCCTTATCATAATATCCTTATTACAGGAGATATTTATCTCCTAAGGTATATGTAGTTAAGACCTTTTAGATCTCCATCTATAAAGTCTCAATTTCTTGAAGATAAGACTTTGATATCATCTATAAGTCCTGTCATCTTTGAAGATATTGTTATTACTGCAATCAAGTGTTTTATCTCTTTAGTAGGATTAGCAACACCATACTACTCCCACTACATGGCACACATCTGGCTTTCATGCTCTACATGGCGCACATATGGCTTTCGTACTCATCTATCATATATAGAGCTTCCCATAGATAATGACTAGGTCATGTTACTTTTGTATTCACATCCTCAACCCTTTGAGGTGCTATCCCTTTAGACAAGTCAGTACCATAACTTAAGGGATGGAAGCCTTTCTTGGAATTTTCCAGAAAATAGAACATATCCAAGGTATATCACTAATGTGACGATCCCAATACCCTCTCTTCTTTGCTTCCGAACACTTTCAGAACTAAGATCTTAAGAGGTATCCTTGAGATCATTCATCTCAAGTTATGAAACAATCAAATTATAAAACACTTATTATTATCCTTATATCATTCCAAATGATTAGGATATAATCTACATTAGCATGATGAACACAATGGTACTCCCACTAAGCTTCACATGGTACATCAAGATTCTATCTGAAATCATAACCTTTATAAATTCATCAAATCTTATGTTCCAGCTACAAGAAGCTTATTTGAGTACATAGATGGAGTTCTTTAACTTGCACACCTTGCTTTCCTCAACTATGAAGCCCTGGGGCTACTTCATGTGAATATTCACAAAGAGGTATTCATAGAGGATTGGAATATTGATTTCCATCTCGAAGATATCAAAGTCAAGTCCTGTGTATATAGTTAGCTATATTCTGATGGGTTTAAGTATGGTCATTAAAGAGCAAGTCTCATCGCAAGCAATGTTTTCTCTTTGGTGTGTAGCTCATGGCTACGAGTCATGCTTTGAAGATTTATACCTTCTCATCAGGTTCCCTCTTTCTCTTGAAGATCCATTCACTCCTTAATGGGTCTTACCCATATAGGTGGATCCTCGAGGGTCCATATACAACCCTTGTATATGAAGTCTACATTAGACTTTTATTGCTAACATCCATCTTTCCATGCCGTGATCTTCAAAAGCTTCATCAGATGAAGTAAGATCATTGTCAGACTTAACTGATGCATGAAGTACATCCTCAAACTCATTTGAAGAGGTATTAAATCTTCATCTTTAATTGTCCTTTCAGTTTCCGATTTCAGGAGCCTCGTTATCTTCTCAAGATTAAATGAGTTCCTTCACTTCATTTTCATCTTGATTCTGAAGAGAGTCATCCTTTAAGAATCGTATCCTTAGAGATGAAATCTTGCAAGAATCTCAAGATCATAAAGTTGGTATCCAATACCATCCTTTATTTTCCTAATGAAGTAGCACTCTCTGGTGCTAGATTCCAGCTTACTTGCATGGAACCTTATTAAGGATATATATCCTAGTCTCTGCTACATATATACCTTTGGAAACTAAAAGGTAATTATGCTAATATTCATCATTGATCAGATCATGTCATACATGATCCAACTGTATCCCCCTACAACTATATTGAGTTAAGGTGCATTAGGAGGAGTGAAATAGGGATGATATTCCTTTCTCTAAAAGGTATTCCATGAATTTATCTAATAAGTGCTTACTACCTTGGTTAGATCAAATTCATTTCATCTTCCTTCAAACTTTGATTCTAAACTAAAATTGTAAAATCTTTGAACATTTCAAAGGTTTCTAAGGTGAAGGGAAGGAATCTCATATGATAAATAATCATCGAACGATATCACATATCATCAATGTTTATTATGATACAGATGATCCACATACATCATTATGTATGAGATCTTGAATACATTTGCATCTAACACCATTCTCAGAGAATGGTGCATTGGATATTTTCTACTTAATATTCATAAATATGTAAGATTTGAAATTTCGGACATTCTAAAGTTTCATCTCTTACTAGTCTATTGACCTCATCAACATACATATGTCATAGGCTTGATGGTAGATCATTGTCAAATGATCTTCATCCTCCTATTGATCTTTTAAGGTTTAATTTTCAGTATTAGAAATGTTAAAGAACCATTCATTAATTTTCTAATTTATCATAGCCCTCCATATATCATATTACTATATGAAATATATCCATCATAACTCTTTATGACAGGTATATTCCAGAATTCATGTTTATTTCCAACATTTAGAAATAAACAATGAGTGCATTCTAATATCTACGTCATAGAGACATTCTCTAGGACTAAGGGCTCTCCCACTAAAATTACGGTCTATCTATCCAATAGAGATTGTTTACAATAATTTCTTCAACCTCCATGTGGATGACTTCTAAACCTTAAGATCAAATTTTCCAGTCATCTAAAACATGTGCAACCAATTGCAAGTATTATTAAAAGAATGAGATACAATCATTGGACTTTGATCTTATCAAATAATAAAGTCAATTTCAATGATTAAACGTAGATGTAGATTATTCATATGCACTATCCGAGTCCTTCTCTAAGGATTCTAGATAGGCATGATAGTCATACTATAAACACATCAACTTATTGTAGTATTGGTATTCATCCAACTCTTTACATGTCATACGGAAGTTACAGAAGTACAATCAACTCTTTAACTTTCCTTCTCACTTGGGTCAGACCCATGCTTCCACTACGCTCTCTTTATCTCTAAATAACCAACGCTTAAGACAAAGGATCTCTTATTTTGAATTCAAAAGATTTCTATATAAAACATTTCAACAATTATACAAGCTTCATTCAATTCATACAACATGAATATTATGAAGACTCATGAATGACTTGAGTATAGACAGTAGAATGATGACACTCATCGTATCTACATTCATCTAAACTCTAAAAGACTTCGGTTCAGGTAGGTACTCAAACATTTTGAATACATCATCTCTTATAGAGCCATCATTCAGCATGAAGCAGTGAACCATGCCATTCATGAATAAATATTGAGAGCATATATGTATGCCATAACATCTTCTTCGGTTTTTATAAGGATTATTTGACAACGACAATCATCATCGACATGATACTTCCAAAGCACACTCGATGAGAGATCAAAACTATAAGGACATACAAACCCTAGGTTGTTTTCCTATTGTCTATTTAACTATCATTCCTCACTATTATGAGGAAACTTGCACATTGCAACCACATACATTATGTGTCCAACTGTAAGTACAATATCTTGATCATGGATCCAATCCATGATATTTTACTGGTCATTATAGAGTATAGTTTTAAGTGGGTTTTATGATGATTATCTAAATTAATAAATTTGCATAAATATTTATGTTACTTTGATTTAGGAATTTTTATATCAAAGTTGTCTTACCTTATCAACACTAAAAGTGCATTCTCTTAATCACTTTAAATGTAAGAGATATACTTAGCATTATATCTCAAGCAAGATCTGGGATCTCCTTCCTTATCTTTGCCACATCCTAATAATATGAGAACCTGCAACTCAGATAAAAAGAAGCAGGAATACATTCTGCCTTGAAAGTCCAACTTGCATTCCCAATTCGATCTTTAACACCCATGCCCACCACCTCTAAGGTGATGTTGACCTATCGTTAATTTAACCAGCCATCAACAGGAATACCACTCGCTATGCGCGTATGAGGACATGATATTAGGGTCACTACGCATACGACCTTACTCTTTCGAGAAGCAAAGAGCCCGATCTAGATGCTCTTACATGCAATAGCTTTCACTTCGGACAAGCATCTCCCACATACAATCCCTGGCGATGGAACACTTCTCCTTGATGGAAGACCATGGATGTCACTTATGTGATCCTCCATATCATGTTCAAATTATGATTGGTTATTATGAATCATATTCACACAATTAATTCTTTCAAGGGAAATTACAACTATATTCATAATATAGTGTTTTAATTTTAATTGATTCCAATCAATCTAATCACACCAAATCAATTATCCAATTAATATCCAACAAACATTCTTTATTATTACTTGAAATATGGAATTGTCTTAGATACATATTATTCAAATTTTAATAATTATAAAATTCATTATGATCCCTCGAACATTATCCCTTCCTTATCCGTGTCATGGCCAGTACTGACGGAAGTGGACATACCGCTCACGGAGCAACCCGCTACCCCAACATTCCTCGACTAGACAACATATCTGCCTCAGGTCAGGATAATACCAATCGATCACTTTATACTTGAGATGATAATCGATTTTTCAACCGAAGTTATACCATATAATAATAATAATCAAAACTATTTTGATTTATGTTATAAGGAAATTTGCTAATCAAATTCTCAATCCTATTCAAGCAACTTTGTTTGTTAGAAAGAAGATCGTGTAACTAAATTATGATCTAGATCATATCTAAACAATTATTGGTTAAGGCAATGTCATTTAAGGAAATAATCATTATCAAATATTTCACAAAATATTCAGCAATAATTATTCCAGGAAATTAACCATTAATTTCACTAATTGATTAAATGACAATCACAAGGTTCTTGATTAGGAATGTAATTTCCAACAGTGACCCCCACTTATTAAAATTAGCATATCTCAATCAATTTAAATCCAAATCATACAAAATAAGTTTCCAAAGTTTATCAATTTGATTTACAATAGAACCCAGGTGATTCGCATGCATTTCTAGGCATTTCAAAATCGTAACTAACTCCTTAATTACATCAAAATTCACAATCTCTAAAACAGTGGATACATGTTCAATAAAATGATCATAACATGAGAAATCAGATTCCAAATCACGCAAATTCAGATCCCACGGTTTCCTTAATTAATGGGGAGCATAATGCAAGTGATAATTTCATGTTTAAATGTTTTAAACAGGGTCGAAAATAATCACAAAATATGGATGCATGAACCAAATGCGATAAAATTTTCACAAACCCTAATGAGCTCAAGTCATCCTAAGTTTATGGATCGCATCCAAAACCTCCAACCTAAGGCTCTGATACTAATTGAAGGATATGTGAAGATCCTTAAGTACATCACGGAAGTTTGAGATCACATCATATGCAATCGGGAGCGACTAGTCGCACTAGTTGCTCGAGGCACCAAAATTTAAAAAAAATCATGCAATGAAATCCCATGATCGAAGAACACTTCTCGGATCATTTCATCTAGACCACAAACAAGTATTATGGTTAACTATTGAAGTTTGGTTGCGATTGAGACTCTAAATGAAGAAACCTCCTGTCTCAAGTCCAATCTGACAGAAGAGACGCTTGCGAGCGCGTTGATGAGACGCGTGCTTCTCGCAATCCATGTTGATGAACCAAGCAGCGATTTTCTTGATCTCATCACACGGGATCAGATGCCTTATTCACGAATGAGGTGCATCGAAGGACACAGAGATCTACGAGCAAACAATCCGACGGCATAACGACAATGATGTGGTGATGGCGACTCTCTCTAGGGCTCGATGCTAGATGGCTACAATGAGAGATGGAGGGAGAGGGTTGACGTGTAGAGAGAGAGAGGGAAGGAGAGAGACTTATGTTCTTGTTTTCTTCTTGAAGAGCAAGGGGTGTCCTTCTAATTATAATATTTTAGGAGTTCATGGATCACAATCCATGGAGTACAGAAATCAAAGGAAGAGATTGATTTGTGCTTCTTTCAATGGCCAAGATTTTGATATAAAAGCACAACAATAATTAATTTAATTTAGATTAAATATATATTGATAAATCAATATAAATTAATCTAAAATTAAATCAATCAAACACGGAGATAATGGAAGCAAGATGGCCTCCTTCAATTAAGAGGGGGGACGGCCACCCATTCCTAATGGGATTGGTGGTCGTCCACCCTCCCTAAGTAGGAAGGTGCAATCTTCATGCAATCTTATGAGATTACATTATTCCATGGAAATATTCAATATTTTCAATACTTGTTGTAAATTATTCCACAAAAATAATTCATGATTATTTTGTGAACATTGCAATCAAGATACTAAAAATTTGTGAATCACATTCACAACCCAAAATAAAATGTAAATTACATTTTCAATTAATTGTCCAATGTGAATCCAATTCACATCAACATTTAACAAATGTGAATTACAAATAGCTCTCTCTTATATATTATAAATCACATTTATAATATATATGATTGATATGAAGGATACAAGGAATCCTCAAGCGCATCACGGAAGCGTGTTGATCGCATCTCATGCGATTGGGACGACTAGTCGCTGGGTGAAGCGGAATTTAAATTTTTTAAATCAAGAGATGAAACCACATGTTCACAAGAATATTTCTTGGATCGTTTCATCAAACCACAAAGTATTAGAAATACCTCTTGAAGCGTTGTTGCGATCACTAGATCTCTAAAGCAAGAGATCCTCCTGACTCAAGTCTGATCTATGAAGATGGCACTTGCAGGCGCGATGATGAGACGCGTTCCTCCCACAATCCTTGATGAAGATCCAAGCCTTGAATCTTTTGATTTCGTCCAACAAAATCTGACATCTCCTTCTAGAGCAAGATGCTTTAAAGAAGATGGAGATCCACGAGCAATAGAAGCGACAGCGCAATGGCGTAGAGGCGATTGCTATTCTCTCAAAAACACAAGGTGGATGGCCACCTTAGAGAGAGAGATGGTGAGAAGAAATGAGAGAGAGCGAGAGAGAGAGTAGGCGTGTAGAATATCGTGTCTCAAAGGGCTAGGGTTGCCCTCTTTATATACTAGTTTGGGAGTCCATGGATTACAATCCATGGCATACACAAAATCAATGGTTAGATTGATATGTGTATTTAATCAATAGCCATGATCATTGTTATTCAAAAACAACAACATATTAATTTATATTAAATTGAATATAGGTTATTTATCATTAATATAATTTAATTCAATAAATAAATCAATAATCATAAGATAATGACATGATAATTAAAAAGATAATTATCCACCCAAAACACATGGGGCGTCACCCATGACCAAGTCATGGGTCACGCCACCTCATGTAATTAGGTGGATTATCTTCTTTTTTTAATTCATATCATTATCTCTTATTTATTTGCAATATTATCCACTAAATTTAATTCCAAATTAATTAGTGTATATTTATTGCAAAATTATCCACTAAATTAATTACCATTTAATTAGTGAATATTTCAATCATGCCATTGAAAATATGTGAATCATATTCACAGCCCAAACTAAATTGTAAATTGCATTTCCAATTAATTGCTTAATGTGAATCCAATTCACATTAACAATTAACAAATGCTATTTACAAAGGTGTTCTCTCTCTAATCTATTATAAATCATATTTATAATATATACTCAGATATTATGGATAGCAATATCCACAATCTGCATTTCCTTGATAATTAAAACCCATTTAATTATCTTGGATAGTCATTCTCACAATATGAATCCCATTCATATTATTATTGATAATTAAATCTCAGTTAATTATCAACATCTTGTTGCTTGGATACATAATTCATTAAAGGAATTATTCTTGAACTCCTTCAAGAATAATATGCTTTCTCCGTAGGTACTTGGAGATAAGGACAGGGCGATTGTATTATTCCACTTGTAGTGACTTGGATGTTGGGATGTCATCTCAAATCCAGATCTTAAGGACCTCCCCCAGATGCTTGGTTAAATCAAGATCGCAAATATAATCTTCTCATTGCATCTGAATCTCATTCAGACAATTGTCCAACACTTGGACCACGATCAGATTGCTTCTCTACTGAGAGGAGCCACTAAAATCCAAACCTGTTTCATCACTCCCTCGGAATGGAAGCGTCATGGTTATACAATCATTTATGATCACATCACTCTCAGGTATTCCCAATACATGTACATCATGCATACTGGAAGAACCTGAAAATGTAGATCAATTTTACGATGTCTTCTTCAGGGTTTGATCACCAAGTTTCTCAATCTTGGTCATTGGGAATCGGTATCGATCATATGCTTTCCCAAAGCATATATCATACCTTCAAATTCTTGTCATGCTTCCAAAGCACGATGACCATGCATGGAATTTGGTCGGTCCCAATACCTCATGAGTGAGCTCATATCTTCTGGTTCATAACTGAAGACGTATGATCCCTTTGAGAGATCGTATTACTCATATGCCCTTACATGCACACCAGCACGTCGGTTTCTAGACCTTGGTTAGGTCATCAACCTATTGGTCTGCCAAATGTACATACTCGGACATATAGTAACACATCTATCTCTGGTCATAGGATGTGTGCCTATGCTGTGACAGCATTCAACATAAGACTTAGGTTATCTCGATCTCGTTAAGTCAACCCTTTGACCTAACTAATATGACACCTCCGCATGCAGAGGACCTGCATCAAGAGGTCAGTCAGATATCAACCTATGTGAGAAAGGATTGCCATCTCCTACTCAGGTTGGAGATCATCTCTTAATAATCATTTGACGGTGCTTGATGAGTCCACTATCTAACTCTTTAGATATCCATCCAAACACCAGCCTCTATGATTCATTTAATGAATCAACAGCTATATGATCATCAAGATGGCCATGGTACATAACCTAATTGTACAGAGGGACCTTAGAGTGCATTCATTCAATTAATTTCAGAAAGGGAGTGAAACATCAATAACTTTTATTGATAAACATATATATTACAATAACATTAATTGTAAGAATGGTTCACCCATGGCTCACATGTCCAACAATCTCCCACTATCCCTCAGAACCATTCAGGTACAATCCGTAAACCCATACTCATTACATGTTCGTCCAAAACCTTCTGTGTCAGAGGTTTGGTAAGAGGATCAGCAACGTTGTCGGCAGAGGACACCTTGGTGGTGATGATATCACCACGCTTTTGAATCTCTCGAATGATGTGGTATTTCCGTTCCACATGCTTGCTCTTTTGATGCCATCTAGGTTCCTTGCCTGGGCAATGGCTCTCGTGTTATCGCAGAGTAACGGGATGGGAGTATCAGAGGAAACTACGCCAAGCTCCAAGATGAACTTGCGCAACCACACCGCCTCCTTTGCAGCATCCGATGCAGCAATGTATTGGGCTTCTGTTGTGGAATCTGTCGTAGTGTCTTGCTTCTTGCTTCTCCAGCTCACAGCACCACCGTTCAACAGGAATACAAACCCTGATGTCGACTTTCGATCATCAATATCCGACTGGAAGTCTGAATCTATATATCCCAAGACTTGGAGATCACCATCTCCATAGACCAAGATGTAATCTTGCGTCCGTCTTAGATATTTGAATATGTTCTTTACTGCATTCCAGTGTTGCTCTCCATAACAAGATTGGTAAACCACTCCCACTGCATGGCAGATGTTTGGCCTAGTACACATCATGGCATACATTAAGCTTCTTATAGCTGATGCATAGGGGCATCCAACCATGGCCTTCTTTTCCTCAACACTTTGAGGAGCCATCCCTTTAGGCAGATGGATACCATGTCTTAAGGGGAGGAATCCTTTCTTAGAATTATCCATACGGAATCGTTCAAGAATCTTCTTAATGTATCCATTTTTGATAATCCCAATATCCTCTTTTCTCGGTTTCTGAACAACTTCAGGCCTAAGATGTAAGAGGCTTCTCCAAGATCTTTCATCTCGAAGGTATGGGATAGCCAAATCTACACACTGGTCATCATTCATGTATCATTCCCAATGATAAGGATATCATCTATATAAAGCACGGTGAACACAATGGCACTCCCACTAAGCTTCTTGTACACACAAGGTTCATCAGGATTATGCACAAAATCATAACTCTTTATGGTTTCGTCAAATCTGATGTTCTAGATAGGAGAAGCTTGTTTGAGCCCATAAATGGATCGTGGTATCCATTGAGGAAAGTTGTCTTGACGTCCATCTACCAGATGTCGTAGTAAAGAGATGCAGTTATAGCTAGCAGTGTCCTGATGGACTTAAGCATAGCCACAGGAGAGAACATCTCATCGTAGTCGATTCCTTCTCTCTGTGTGTAGCCCTTGGGTACGAGATGTGCTTTGAAAGTCTCTACTTTCCCATCAGGTCCCCTTTTTCTCTTGAAGATCCATTTACACCCAATGGGTTTTACCCCTTTAGGTGGATCCTCTAGGGTCCATACACCATTCTTATGCATGGAGTCAATTTCTGACTTCATTGCTAGTGTCCATCTATCCATGTCATGATCTGCGAGTGCTTCATCAAATGAAGAAGGATCATTGTCAGTGTCACCTGACACATGGAATCCATACCTTTCAGGTGGTGCAATCACCCTCAAACTCCTTCGAAGAAATATGGGTGTTTCATCTTTATTTATCTCTTCAATTTCTGGCTCAGGAATCTCATAATCCTCAAGGGATTCAATGAGTTCCTCTACTTCATTTCTATCTTGACCTTTAAGGAAATCATCCTCCAGAAATTTTACATCTCTAGAGACAAAAACCTTTCGGGTCTCAGGGTCATAAAGATGGTATACAATACCATCTTTAACATACCCAATGAAGTAACACTCACAAGTGCGAGATTCTAGCTTACTTGCGTCCACGTTCTTCGCATGGACCAAGCAACCTTAAACCCTCAAGTGTTTAAAACTAGGCTTGGTACCATACTAGAGCTCGTGAGGAGTCTTGGATACAGATTTGCTAGGAATCTTGTTCAGGATATATATTGCAGTCTCTACTGCATATCCCCAGAAACTAAGAGGTAACGTGCTTTGCTCATCATTGAACGGACCATGTACATGATGGTCCTGTTGCGTCTTTCAGCAACACCATTAAGTTGGGGAGTTCCAAGGGAGTGAGATTGGAGATAATTCTATTCTCTTTAAGATATTCCTTGAATTCATCTGAGAGGTACTCACCATCTTGGTCAGATCGAATCCGTTTAATCTACCTATCAGTTTGGTTCTCAACCAAAGCCTTAAACTCTTAGAACTTTTCAAAGGTTTCAGATTTATGATGTAGTAGGAAGATAAACCCGTATCGCGAATGATCATCAATAAACGCCAAATAATATTGATATCCATTTCTAGTCGCAGTACAAAAGGGACCACATACATCAGTATGTATTAGGTCAAGAATACCTTCGCATCTCGTAAACTTGTTATGGAAAGGTGTTCTAGTCATTTTACCTCGAATGCAATGTTCACAGGACGGTAAAGATTGAACCTGTAGAAAATCTAAAGGTACATCCTTTATCAATCTATTGATCCTATCAACAGATAAATGACCAAGCCTTTGAAGCCAACTCATATTCGAATGATTTCCATCCTCCCTGGATCTTTTGGGGTTTCCACTATCAGTGGTAGTAACATTCATGATATATTCATCAATGCACAGTTCATAGAGTCCACCAGAAGTTAAAATACCATCCGCAATATATTTATCATAACGGTTTATGATTAATTTATTACAGAAAGTGAAGGAATATCCATTTCTAACAAGCTTAGATACATATATCAGATTTTAACTTCAGGTACATAAAGACACTCTTTGAGTACTAAGACTCGACCACTAGATAATGATAATTGGCAGGTCCCAATGGCGACTGTTGCAACACCTGCATCAGATCCCATCTGGATGACTATCTCCCCTTGCTCTAGATTCCTAGTTTCCTGAAACAAATGCAATGAATTGCATACATGAACAGAAGCACCAGAATCTACAATCCAACTTCCTTCTCATCCAACGAAAATGCTAGTTTCAATGATGAAAGTAGATTTCATACCTGCTAGGGCTTTACCTTTGTCAGCCGACTTCAGGTATTCTGGACAGTTACGTCGCCAGTGCCCTGGCTTCTTGTAGTGGTGACAGGCATCGGTCTTCTTCGATGTCATTAGTGTGGAAGCACTAGAAGAATAACCAAATCCTTGATTCTTCTTCTTTCTCTTCTAGGGCGAGCCCTTCCGAGAACCTTGCTTCCGACCGCGCTTTCCTTTTACTTGTGCAACCATTGCACTAGCAGAGGGGTCGTCTTTCCTCAATACATCTTCTACAGATTTTAATGCAACTAATAGCCCAGCGTTAGTAAAATCACCTTTACTCATGTGATATGACACGACAAAGTTGTTGAAAGACTTAGGGAGCGACATGAGAATGAAATCAGCCTGCATTTCAGAATCCATGTAGGCTCCCAGGATTTCCAATTCAGAGAGGTACCCAAACACTTTGAGTACATGTTCTCTTACAGAGGTTCCTTCCTACATCTTGCAGCGAATAAGCTCTTTCATCACATTATAACGCTGTGTGTGATTTATGTCACCGAACATTTCCTTCAGATTCAGCATGATTTCTTGGCAATGGTTCATTTTCACATGTTGCTTCTGAAGCACATTAGACAATGACCCAAGAATATAGCACCTTGCTAGGTTATGATCTTCATCATATTTCTCATTAAAAGATTTATCTTCCGCAGTCTTAGGTTTGCTATCTTGTCCTTGGATAGCACATACGAAATGCGCTCCGCAGATAGGACAAGATCCAAATTTCGGATCCAATCCGAATAATTTGGTCCGGTCAACTGATTGACCTCCAGGAGCCTGCTCAGTGGGTTCATGGACTTCATTTTGAAATTAAGAATGCACTATATTAAAATATATAAATAATTATATTTTCATTTTTTAAGACATTTGATTAAGGCATTTTAAATCAAATTGTCTCGCTATGTCAACTTTGAAAGATTATTCCCTTCTTGTCTTTCAAAGTAAGAGATATACTTATCGCTATATCTCAAGAAAGATCTGGGATCACCTTTCCTATCTTTGTCACATCCCAATAATATGAGAACTTGTGACTTCGATAAAAAGAAGCGGGAACACATTCCGCCTTGCAAGTCCATCTTACATTTCCCAATCGACCTTTAACACCCGGGCCCACCACCCCTAAGATGATGTTGACCCGCTGTTAATTGAACCAACCATCAACCGGATTAGAACTCGCTAATGCGCAATCCAATATCACCCCAATAATACGAGGACTCGATATTGGGGTCACTACGCATATGGCATTACTCTTTCGAGAAGCAAAGAACACGATCCAGATGCGCTTGTGTACAGGAGCTGTCACTTCGGACAGGTGTCTCCTATATATAATCCCTAGCGACGGAACCCTTCACCTTAACGGGAGATCATGGATGTCACTTATGTGATCCTCCACCTCATATTCAAATTTTAATAATTAGTTATCGTGAATCATATTCACATAATTAATTCTTCCAAGGGAAATACACATCTATTCATAATAGAGAGTTTATTGGATGTAATTAATTTAATCACATTAAATTAATCATCAATCCAATTATCAATCAACAAACTTGATTATTACTTGAATAGTAGGTATAATCTCAAAGTACATATTATTGAATTTTAATAATTAGAAAAATACACATTGATTTCTCCGGCATTATTGAGTCCCTACCCGCTGTCATGGCCAGTACCGACGAGAGTGGGACGGACCACATCTGGTGCAACCCCCTACCCCAACACTCCCCGACTAGACACCATATCCACCTCAGGAAAGGATAATGCCAGATAGATCATTATGTACTTTGAGATGCTCATCGGTTTTTCAATCAAAATTATACCATATAATATTCATCAAAACCATTTTGATAATATTATAAGGA
Source organism: Ottelia alismoides (assembly GCA_037367405.1). NCBI lineage: Eukaryota > Viridiplantae > Streptophyta > Magnoliopsida > Alismatales > Hydrocharitaceae > Ottelia > Ottelia alismoides. The sequence continues at coordinate 67,653 of JAZKJV010010422.1, read as the reverse complement.
GATTTGCTAAACAAATCCCCGATCCTATTCAATCAAGAGGGTTTTGCATGTAAAAGTTGTCCTACAACTATTGTAGGATAAACTAGGGTTTTACATGAAAAACAATATTTGTTGATGACCAATTATGATCAATATCAACTATCTTATCATGTTGGTTAGTGAACTGTCATTCAATGAAATAATTATCTCTTTAAATATTTCACAAATATTTATCACTAATTATTTCAGAAAATTAACAGTTAATTTTCATCAATTTATTTGAATGACTATCACAGGGTTCATGATCAAATTCGTCAATTTTCTGCAGTGGTCCGTACTCACTAAAATCAACATATCTTGATCAATTTAAATCCAAATTACGCAAGATCAGTTTCCTAAGATTGCAAATTTGATTCATTAAAGAACCCCAGTGATAATTCACATATTTCGAGGTGCATCAAAATAGTAATTGACTCATTAATCATGTTTAGATTTGCAGTTCCCGCAACAGTGAGTACATGTATATTCAAAAGGGTCATATCTTGAGCAAATGAAATCCAAATTTCATAAACTCAGATCCTACGGTTTCCTTATTTAATGAGGATCTAAAAATTGAAAATTTTCGTGTTCAAACAATTTAAACTGTACCGAAAAAATCCAATTATACAGGGGTGTGAAAAATAAAATGCAATAAAACTTTTGCAACCCTTTCAAACCTAAGTCATCCTAGGTCTACGGATCGTATCCAAAACCTTTTCCGACCTAAGGCTCTGATACCACTTGAAGGATACGAGGAATCCTCAAGCGCATCACGGAAGCGTGTTGATCGCATCTCATGCGATCGGGGCGACTAGTCGCAGTAATCGCTAGGTGGAGCGGGATTTAAAATTTTTAAATCAAGAGATGAAACCACATGATCACAAGAACATTTCTTGGATCGTTTTATCAAACCACAAAGTATTAGAAATACCTCTTGAAACGTGGTTGTGATCAGTAGATCTCTAAAGCAAGAGACCCTCCTGACTCAAGTTCGATCTACGAAGATGGCACTTGCGGGCGCGATGATGAGACGCGTTCCTCCTGCAATCCTTGATGAAGATCCAAGCCTTGAATCTCCTGATTTCGTCCAACGAAATCCGTGCGTCTCCTTCTAGAGCATGATGCTCCAAAGAAGATGGAGATCCACGAGCAATCGAAGCGACAACACAACAGCGTAGAGGCGATTGCTATTCTCTCAAAAACACAAGGTGGACGGCTACCATAGAGAGAGATGGTGAGAATGAGAAATGAGAGAGAGAGAGAGAGTAGGCGTGTAGAATATTGTGTCAAAGGGCTAGGGTTGCCCTCTTTATATACTAGTTTGGGAGTCCATGGATTACAATCCATGGCATACACAAAATCAATGGTTAAATTGATATGTGTATTAAATCAATGGTCATGATCATTGTTGTTCAGAAACAACAACATATTAATTTATATTAAATTAAATATATGTTGCATTATCATCAACATAATTTAATTCAATAAATAAATCAATAATCATAAGATAATGACATGATAATTAAAAAGATAATTATCCACCCAAAACACATGGGGCGTCACCCACGACCAAGTCATGGGTGACGCCACCTCATGTAATTAGGTGGATTATCTTCTTTTTTTAATTCATATCATTATCTCTTATTTATTTGCGACATTATCCACCACAATATGCATTTCCTCGATAATTAAATCCCATTTAGTTATCTTGGATAATCATTCTCACACAATATGAATCCCATTCATATTATTCTTTATAATTAAATCTCATTTAATTATCAACATCTTGTTGCTTGGATACATAATTCATCAAAGGAATTATTCTTGAACTCCTTCAAGAATAATGCGCTTTCTCGGCGGATACTTGGAGATAAGGATAGGGTGATTGTATTGTTCCACTTGTAGTGACTTAGATGTTGAGATCTCATTTCAAATCCATATCTTAAGGACCTCCCACAGATGCTTGATTAAATAAATACCGCAAATCTAATCTTCTCATTGCATTTGAATCTCACTCAGAACAATGTCCAACACTTGGACCAATATCAGATTGCTTCTCTACTAAGAGGAGCCACTAAAATCCAAACTTGTTTCATCACTCCCTCGGAATGGAAGTGTCATGGTTATACAATCATTTATGATCACATCACCCTCAGGTATTCCCAATACATGTACATCCTGCATATTGGAAGACCTATGATCAACCTGAAGATGTAGATCAATTTTACACTATTTTCTTCGGGGTTTGATCACCAAGTTTCTCAGTCTTGGTCATTGGGAATCGGTATCAATCGTTTGCTTTCCCAAAGCATATATCATACCTTCAAATTCTTGTCCTGTTTCCAAAGCACGACGACCATGCATGGAATTTGATTGGTCCCAATACCTCATGAGTGAGCTCATGTCTTCCAGTTCATAAGTGACCATGTATGATCCCTTTGAGAGATCGTATTACTCGTATGGCCTTACATGCACACCAGCGCACCGGTGTATAGACCTTGGTTAGGTCATCAACTTATTGGTCTGCCAAATGTACACACTCAGACATATACACATCTGTCTCCGATCAGAGGATGTTTGCCTATGTTGTGACAAAATTCAACGTAGGACTTAAGTTATCTCGATCTCGTTAAGTCAACCCTTTGACCTAACTAATCTCACAACTCCGAATCACCATTCCCATGCAGAGGACCTGGATCAAGAGGTCGGTCAGATATCATCCTGTGTGAGAAAGGAATGCCATCTCCTACTCAGGCTGGAGATCATCTCTTAATAAACATTTGACGTTGCTTGATGAGGCCTCTATCTAACTCTTTAGATATTCATCCAAACACCGGCCTCTATAATTCATTTAATGAATCAAAGGCTATATGATCATCAAGATGGCCATGGTACATAACCCTAATTGTACATAGGGACCTTATAGTGAATTTATTCAATTAATTTCAGAAAGGGAGTGAAACATCAATAACTTTTATTGATAAATATATATATTACAATAACGTTTATTGCAAGAATGGTTCGCCCGGGGCTCACATGTCCAATATGATATGGATAGTATTATCCACATTATTCATATCCATGATAATTAAATCAGATTTTATCATCTTGGATCTCTATTTTCATGTGCCAAAATAATATGAATCATATTTACATCTTTGATAATTAAATCACATTTAATTATCTTAGATAACTCTCCTTATAATATGAATCAGATTTATATTATTCATGATAATTAAATCACATTTAATTGTCAGTTTTCTCAATGCTCGGATATATAATATAAACAATGAAATTATACATGAACTCTTTCAAGTATAATGTGCTTTATCTGCGGATACTTGGAGATAAGGACATGGCGATTGTATTATTCCACATAATGACATGGATATTGAGATCACATCTCAAATCCAAATCTTGCGGACCTCTCATAGATGTTTGATCAAATCAAGACTGCAAATCTAATCTTCTTATTGCATGAATCATATTCAGATCATTGTCCAACATTTGGACAAAGATTAGATTACTTCTGTACTTGGAGGAGTCACTAAAATACACACTCGTTTCATCTCTCTAAAAATAGAAGCGTCATGGTTATACAATTGTTTATGATCACATCACCCTTAGAGATTCCTAATACATGTACATCCTGCATACTGGAAGACCAAGATTAAACTGATGTATTAGATCAATTTTACAATGTCTACTTCAAGGTTTTATCACTAAGTTTCTCATTTGATCATTGGAAGTCGGTATCGATCATATACTTTCTAAAAGCATATATCATACCCAGGTGTTGATCATATACCTTCCAAAAGTATATATCAAACCTACAAATTCAGTCAAGCTTCCAAAGCAAGACGGCCATGCACGGAATTTGATTCTTCTCAATATCTCATGACTGAGCTCATGTCTTCCGGTTCAGTAAATGAACTTGTATGATCCCTTTGAGAGATCATATTACTCATATGCCCTTGTATGCACACCAGCACGTCGGTGTATAGACCTTGGTTAGGTCATCAACTTATTGGTCTGCCAAATTTACATACTTAGACATATGGTAATACATTTGTCTCTAGTCAAAGGATGTGTGCCTATATCGTGACAACATATGACATAGGTCTTTGGTTATCTCGATCTCGTTAAGTCAACTCTTTGACCTAACTTATCTAACACCCCTGAATCTCTATTCCTATGTCGAGGACCTCCATCAAGAGGTTGGTTAGATACCATCCTTTAGAGAAAAGATTGACATCTCATTCTCAGACTAGAGATCCTCTCATAATAATCATTTGATGGTGCTTGATGTGTCCTCCATCTAACTCTTTAGATATTCATCCAAGCACCAGCCTCTATGATTCAATAATTAAATCAACAGTTGTATGATCAATAAGATGACCATGGTACATAACCGTTATTGTACTAAGAGACCTATTATGCAAATTAGTTATTCTTAAATTTCAGATCAGGGAATGATATTTACAATAACATTTATTGCAATGGCTCATCGTGGACTCGTATGTCCAACACTAAGGGACCTATTATGCAAATTAGTTATTCTTCATTTCATATTAAGAAGTGAATTGCTATAACATTTATTGCATAGTGGCCCATTGTCGGCTCACATGTCCAACAAAAAGTATGAGTTATGAGTAAATTACATGGAAAAAGGAAAAACAAAAAAGGAAAGAAAAATAAATGGACCACCTCCCTATACTTAGTATTTGCATAGCCAAAGTATAACAAAAAGAAAAATAGGATGGAAGTAGGCGAGAACGAATATACATGGAAAGGAAATGGGTATCAGCAATGGGAGTTGGTCCCCCTGTATTCTAGCTCTATCTAACATAAATATTGGGAGAGAGGGGTTGTAATAAGATCCAGAAGAATGTACAAAAAAGGGAAAATAAAATAGAAGAAAAAGAATATTCAGGTCACACACCCTCATACATGGGATCTAGTCATCCTAAGTAAAGCAAGAAAGCAGGACATTGTGTGGGTGCGCGATGGGAAACATGAGAGATACTCGAGAAGATTTTCAATAGATCTTTTTACATGTTGAGGCTAGATGGAATATACAAGGTGGATGTCCGCATCAAGATCATCTATTGAAAAGTAGGAGTCAGAATATGAGGACTATCGACCAATGTCGGAGCCGTCCTCGGAAGAATAATAGAGTTTGGCATAGGCTCTCCAACTAGTTTGGGCTTCAATCGCTTGCTCGGGTAACGTTTAGGATAATAAAACTAAGCTCATTCATGTAGATTACAAACTCCTTGTCAGATGATGAATCCAGTTTTTTTCATTGTATTGATGAATATTTATCTATGGTTTTAATTCAGCTAAATTAAGCAATTAATAATGTGTTCTTGTAACCTTAATTGTTGAGAGTTCTATGTTCATGTATTTATTTATCACTCCTTATTTTGTTTGTCTCTTCATGTATTTTTCCCATGGAATCTCAATATATATGTATAAGAGGGTTTTTGGGTACCATAGAAAATATGTTATTCTTTTCTCCCAACATGGTAGCAGAGCTACGGTCCTAGCCGAAGCACGAAAACCCTAACCCTAGCCCTACCCCACCCGCTGCCCTTCTCACTCTCTCTCCTCTTTTTTCTCTCCATTATTGTCGCCCCTCCTTGTCTCTCTCCAGCAAGACCATAGCCACCAGTCTTTCTCATATATCATCATCACTGCCCCTTCATTGTCTCTCTAGTCTTCCATCAATTAGCAAAAGGGAGGGGTTGTTGCGTGTGGAGGCCATCTAAGGGCATCATGGTAATCTGAAGAATCCTTTTGTGTGGGTTTTTGACTCCTGACACAATCTGATCTTGCTATAAGATAGTAAAAATAGACCCCTGCAGAGACCTGACATGCCCTATATGAATAATATATCAAGGGAAAGGTTGTGGATTGAGTCGACACCCATAACCATCTCCCTAATGCACGTGTAGATTTTTTTATTCGTCTATCTATGTTTCTGTCATGTCCTCGATAGGAAATATGTCAAAAAGTCATTACATCCATGGGTGCTTTCAAAGGTTCAACACCCATTATAAAGATGAATGGCATGAATTATGAGTTGTGGGCGATGCAGTTCATGAGTTTGATGTAGAGCCATGGAAACAAACATATCCTTACACAAGATGAGTCAAAGGACAAGAAGTGAATCTATGCATCATGGGAAGCAGATGATGCATATGCTTGAGTATGGCTATCTGGAACTGTTTCTGTGGAGATAGTCAAAGACATACTCAGCCAACCAATTATGAAGGTTATGTGGGACATCCTCACCACTATGTATTCTCAAGAGAGGAACGAGTCAAAGATTTTATAGCTTCAGAAAGACGTCTTCACAACCAAACAAAATGATCAACCTCTATACACAGTATATGCCTCTCACAGAGGTATGTTTGAGATGCCACATGGCTACATGTCATTGATAGTCATACCTGAGCAACTAAAGATGTATCGTGATTCAATGATGACAGTTGTGTTTCTAGCATCTCTAGAACTAGAATATGATGCACCTCGTGCTCAGATACTTACAGACTCTACTATACCTCCCATGGAGGAGGCATACCGAAGACTGAGTCGACTCAATATCTCCTAAGCCCCTGTTGTTGCCTAGACTTCATTTGCTATGGCTGCCTCTCATGGGAGAGGTCGTTCCCGTGAGTGTGGATTTTAGCAGTCACACCAGCCCTACATGTATTGGCATCCATCAAGCCATTTCAAGGATACATGTTATTCCAAGCATGGGTTTCCACCATATGCACGAGTTGTTGAGTACGCGCCGCCAGCTACTACCATAAGAGCCTCTACAGATCAACTCTTTAATGATTTGGTTACGTGCCTTTGGGAGATTATGCCACATACAGATGTCTCATAGAGCTCCTCTTCCGGTCCATCAGATTTTGTTGCCTCTGCATCCATGAGTTCTACATGTATTACTTATGCATATACTAGTCAATCTAGACCAGATATTTCATAATGGATAATGGCCTCTGGTGCTTCACCACTTGTGTGGAGATCGCTCACAGTTCAGTAGAGAAACTATGTTCAGAATGGTCAGTCTATGGTGATTGCTTATGGAACACATTCTCCCATCAATGGACAGGGGGGAGGTCCTCCTAGATCCTTTTTGAGGTTATACAATATTTTTCATGCTCCTAACTTCTCCATGAATTTATTATGTGAAGTCATATTACAAAAGACTTACGTTTTCGTGCCATATTTGATCCTACTTCCTTTGTTTTTCATGATATACTCACAGGTAGGGTGGTTGGATGAGGCCATGAGCATGGAGGCCTTTGTCGACTGATCTGAACTCCGTATGTTGGTGTTGGTTCGCTTTCTGGGGGTTCACAATCACCATATACCTAACATCTATGATTTGGTCACCTTCCACTGTCAAAGATATGTCATCTCATTCTAGGGATTTCTGCCAGGTTTTGAATCTTTATTCCTATGCAGAGGACCTGCATCAAGAGGTCGATCAGATACCGGCCTTCAAAGAAGGATTTTCATCTCCTTCTCGAAATGGAGATCATCACTTAACAATCATCTAATGGTACTTGATGAGCCCTCAATCTAACTCTTTAGATATCATCCAAGAACCAACCTCTATGATTCAACCATTAAATCAACAGATGTATGATTACTAAGATGTCCACGGTACATATCTTAATTGTATTAAGGGACCTATTATGCAATTTATTTATTCTTTGTTTTATATTAAGGAGTGAAGTGTAATAACATTTATTGCATAGTGGCTCGTCATGGGCTCGCATGTCCAACAAAAAGTATGAGTTATGAGTAAATTAGCTGGAAAAAAGGAAAAACAAAAAAGGAAAGAAAAAAATAAATCGATCGCCTTCATATGCTCAGTCTCTGCAAAACCAAAGTATAGCAAAAAGAAAAATAGGATGGACGCAGATGAGAACGAATATACATAGGAAAGAAACATCTATCAACAATGGGTGTTGGTCCTCCCTGTATTTAGCTCTGTACAACATAAGTATTGGGACATGGGGGTCGTAATAAGATCCAGAAGAATGTACAAAAAGGGAAAATAAAAGAGGAAAAAAGCACTCAGGTCACACACCCTTATACTTAGGATCTAGTCATCCTAAGTAAAGCAAAAAAACAAGACGTTGTCGGGGTGCGTCAAGGGAAACATGAGAGACTGCTGAATCCTCATTCACCACTCTTTATTCTTTTATTTTAGCTAAAAATCTTTGCAAAACACCATGTATATGATTGTAAATACAATAAATTACCAAATTGCATGATTTATGTAAATATCAATAATTAGCATGTTTTTGTATAAAAATAAAAGAATAAAGAAATAAAGAAAAAGAAGGAGATGTTTAGAAGCAAGTGACCTGAACCTAAGGGAGGGACAAGCATTGGCCTGATTGCAAAATAAAACATGTAGAGAGAGATAGGGCCATTCACCTTATATATTCCTCCTTTATGTATATATTTTATTTTCATAAAAACAAAAATAAAAATGGGTTTTTATTAATTTGTATATATTCCTAAAAATAAAATAAAAATGAGAAAAAGAAAATAAAAACAAAATTAAAATAATTTCTCTCTCTTCATATTGTACATACCATGTATATATATACCTATATCTATTTATTTTACTTTTGTAAATACACAATAAAAATAAAATAAAAATTAGTTTATATCCCAAATTTTATGTTGTAAATAAATAAAATATAAAATTGGGATAATTGTACAAAAATAAACTAATAAAAATAAAAATATAAAATACATAGGTATTTTATACATGTATATAATATTATATTATATATAACATAATTTATTTTTAAAAAAATAAATAAAAATAACTAAAAATAATTTAAAAAATAATAAACATTTTTTATTTTGTAAATATTTTTAAATAAAATCATTTGCTATTTTTAATTTAATTTACAAATGATTTTGGATTGTTGAATTCTGATTGGTCCACGGGGGATTGTTGACCCCCGGTCAACTCCTCTCCCTGGACTATTTGCGCCCAGATCCGGATTTCGACCCGCTTTTCCTGATTTATACTGCATTGATCTGCCCACTATTTTCATTATTCTGAGGCTCTGTATACCGAGGAATGACCCGCGATTCTCGCCCGATAGTATCCTTAGGGGTCCGCTCCTCAGAGTGCGCGCCCGATCCCCATCTTCTCGGACCTCAGCTCGTATAAAGCTCGACCTGGAGCTGCCATTCTCCGGACCTTCGGCCATTGTCTTCGATCCCAGTGACCTCCATTCTTCTCCTCGAGTGACAACGAGCGTAGGAGGGTGTTACAGCGAGAGCTTGAAGCCCTTAGCCCTAGGTCCGGTGACTCATCTCGCCGCGCTCCGCCACCCGTGAGCTCGAGCCTCTGGAGACGTCGCTCCATTGAGGCGAAGATCCCAGGAGGACCAGCACCTCCATCATAGATGCATTTGTCCATTAGGTAGCTCATCTAGCCTTTAGCTTCGTCTGAATTTTCATTCTTCGATTTCCGACCACCGACCATCATCAGCCATTCCATCACCTTCCGATCACCCATTTGCCCGACCGACTATCCTATCACCTTCGCGAGACTCCTCTCCACGTTCTTCACCCCTCCGTTCCCCCTAGTTCGCCCTGGAATAGGGTCATCTGCTCTCCTCCACCGTCACTCGCCAGAGAGCTTCGCTCCGCCTTCCCCAGCCGCCCACTTCGCTCGTAACCGGGTCGAGGCACTTTGCCCTCGACCCAGCATTCGTTCTGTGCAGGATTGAAGAAGAACGGTCCTCATCTAGAGGTTAAAACCACTCGGGCACAGGCGCTCCAGGACCACCACGTCACCGGGGTTCTCCAGGACCTCCCGGCCTCATCGGAGCAGCCCATCAGCTGCGGAACACCACCAAGATCGTTTTCCCTCTCAGAGCAGCTTTAGAGGAGCTCCCCACCACGCGTATTGGCCGGACAAAGTTCGCTGGTGACCTGTTCATCTAGAGCCCTCCTACGCCTTCTGATCGAGCTCATCCGCCAGGCCTCATCTCCGCCATCCATCTGCGGGGAGCTCACAACCGTTCGATCAATCTGAGGATCTGATCTGGAGCGTTGATCGCCGAAGGGGTACCATCCAACCACAGACGTCCGATCATGAGAGGACCTCCATTAACCGTCGGATCTTTAATAAAGGGGTAAATTTCACTTAGGCCCTTTCTATTTTAGCATTTACTTTTCAGTCCTGTAATTATGTGTCGTCGTTGTTTTTAATTTGGATAAATTGCACTTTGGAACTCAGACTTCTAGAATTTGCATTTTAGGCTCTCTGTTTGTGTTGCACGTGCTTCGTCACGTGACTTTCTGGGACATTTGCATGTATAGGGCTCGGGTTTAATGCATGTTATGCTTTGAAGTTTTAGTTTTAATATTTGCGCTTATACCCATGTGCGTGATGGATTTGAACATGTGCTGAATATAAGTGAAAATTGCATTACGCCCCCTATATTTTTCACTATGTTATAATTAAGCCCTGGAACTTACTTTCTTTGCAATTAGGTCCTTATGTGTTGTGCATGTTGTATTGGATGAATAAAATAGCAAATCGACTCCAAATCTCATGAAATTTGGATACATGGCCCCTGCCACTGTGTAAAAGTTTCAATGATTTTTCGAGACATTTTGTTTTGATTTTATATTTTTAGAAATTCAAAAACCCCTATTTTTGCTGTTTAAATCTAAAAGCCAACTAAAAATATTAAAAAGTCTCCAAAAATTCTAAAAAATTGTGGTTTGCTTGTTTTTGTGTGTTCTTGCTTCTATCCAATTTTTGTCTGATTTCGACTTATAAAAACCTTAAAAATTGAAAAATACTAAAAAAACTTATAAAAATCATTAAAAATTTAGAAAAAAATAAAAAAATGCATTTTTTCCTGTAGTTCAGTTTTTACTTGTAGTTTTCATAAAATTACCTCTGTAATTTTATAGCTATTTAATATTTTTAAATAGCCTTTAGATTCTGGCTGCACATTGATTTTTATTTTCTATCTTATTCATGTTTATAAAATCAATTAAAAATTATAAAAATCTGAGAAAATTATCAAAAACACTTGAAAAAATGTAAAACCAAAAAATATTTTTATTTTAATTTTCTGACTTGTTTTGATGTATTGAATAATTCCTTGATTGTGCCCTTGTTACTTTTCTCTTATATTTTCTTCATAATTAAAAATCATAAAAAAATTAAAAACCCATAAAATCCACCGAAAATATTTTCTTCTCTTTATTTTTATTTCTGACTACTTCGTAGGCTTTTTGTCAATCTGTGCTCCTTGAGTTCGACCGTGGTCGCTATACTAGGTTAAATAAAAATAACGAGACCACTATTCGACTTGATTGATTGATTTATTGATTTGGTGGTCTTTGTTTTCTTGTTGATTGAGCTTCGAGGTTTGGGTCGCAACGACCCATATTTTTACCTTTACCTGGATCACGAAAGTTTTCGTCATCAGAATGGCGTCGTTGTCCGAGAGCACGGCTTAGTAGTCATTTTTCTTTTACGGCTTTTCTGTTTATATTTGTATATATTTTTCATCTCATTTTCTCTTCATATTTTTATAATAACTTGTGTCTGACACACTTCTGTTTCCTTTTCTTGCGAGGGCCTGAGGACCGAGGCGTCTTCTTTGGGAAGCCGACGCAACCGCGAGAGTCAGAGGTGGCTCTTTTCTACATAGATCCACAGGAGAGCGCGAGGAAAGCGAACGGGAGTTTGGGAGTGTAGAATAATCATAGATAGCCGTAGATTAGTTGTAGTTTAGTTTATTTTTCTACAGACTATATTATTGTAATAATACTGGACCAACAAGACACTCAGAGACTTTTGTGGTGATTGTCGGGGTCTGTTTCGCCGAGCACCGGTGTGCTCGGGGGACCTCACTATGGTTTTTCGGCGGTTTCGTTTTTATCGCTTTTTATACTACTCTGATTTTCGAGGATTTAGCCTTAATCGTAGGATTTTACTTGACTGTGATGTAATTAATTAAGGCCCAAACCTAATTATATGCATGCACTTATAGATCATTAATTGGACCTAATTAATTAAATCACAAAGAAAAAGTCGGCTTAATTAGGCTCGTTTCCACGTGCCGTGAGGAGTCACATACAGCGCGTGCGGGATCCGTTGTGGCGGACACCGAGTAGCTCCCAAGATCGGACTCCGGACTTAGCTTGGTTACCCGGCTACCGTTCTTCACGTGTAAAATTACTTCGTCTAAGGTCGTTTTCCTCGTGCATCATATAGGTAGTTTTATTACTGTCTTTACTTTTATGCGTGGATCACCCTGCATGTAGAGAGCTGGAGTCAGGTGCGCATTTCTTACTCTGCATGCATCATTGTGTTTGATCGTGCATTGGCTTTTTCGCCTTATCCCCCTGTTTTTGGACTTAAATAATCAGGAGAAATCAAAAAATTCGTTAGGCATTGTTTGCTTGAAAAATATTTAAAAAACAAAAACTATAAAATTGGGATTGTTTAACACACTTGGCCTCAAAAGACACCTCACTTAAAAATCTGTCTTGGGGAGAGTAACCCCCTCCTTGTTTGGTTTGGATGAGCAAGAGAGTGGCCCACACACTAGGCTAGAGCCACATCCGATTTCCTATCAAACTACTGGCTTTTTATACAGGACAGTCTGTTGGAAGTATTGGATTCCTATCAGCTCGCTTAATCGCTCTGAAAGACTGACTTGATCACCTAATAAAATTGACAAGATAATTGACCGAATCTTTACGGTCTTCATCTCGGTCTTGAGTAGGTAAGTCAGAGGTTTGTTTTCTCATCTTGTGTGTTTCCAGATCTCATCCGCCTTCACTCGCCAGATCAAGATGATGGGCAGGAGGTCTCTTAGGCATCCCTTTGCTGCACCGCTTCACAGCACTCCAGTCCGTTCATCTAGGATGGTTCGTGAGAGCCGAGACCCGCTCTCCGAACCTGAGTTTGATTCCACCATGTTCCCCCTTGATCACCCTTCTACCACCAGTACTGAGATACCAGTGCCAGATAAGAGAGAGCAGCAGCCAGTTGATTTATCGGCACCTGAGTTTGGGTCTTTTGCCTTTGCAGAGACCATGGACAACAACGAGGAGCGCACCGATGGTCCTAGAGCAGAGCAGACATATGTGTTGGATCAGGGTGCAATCAACAACACCATGTTAGCTTCCCTTGAGATGATACAGCGACAGATCCGAGATCAGGGAGCTTTCATGGTCGAGATGCGCAGAGAGATGGAGAGGCTAAGAGAAGACAAAGATCAGCTAAGAGCCGATGATGAGGGAGATGTCCCAGATCAGTTTGAGGAGCCGGTCCAGCCTGCACCAGCCAGACCGATGCGGGAGTTGCACAACCCCGGATCGACACTTATACACAGATGGATCGTGCTTCCAGCAACTGTGGGGGACTTCAAGTCCCCCCCCCCCTCAAATAGCTTCTTCCTCCTTTCCATGGGCTCGCGACTAAGGAGCCACACCTTCATCTCCAAGAGTTTGAGATGATATGCAGCACTGTCGAGGACACTATCCGGATGATTGCTTTTATGTTCTCCCTCGTAGACAGAGCAGCAAATTGGCTGAAGCATTTAGGGAGATTTGTTACCACCTGGGAGCAGCTCCGAACCGAGTACTTGAACAAGTACTATCCACTCGGTTGGACAAATGCAGCGAGGGCCTTGATCAGCAACTTCCCCATGCTCCCCAATGAGCAATTTCACGAGGCATGGGAGAGGTTCCGAGAGTTCACAGACCGGTGCCCCCACCACGACATATACAAGACCAACCTTGTTCAGATCTTTTTCTGCGGGCTTACACCGGAGCTACAAGGGTTAGTGAATGCATCCTGTGGAGGCTCCTATTTTGCCAAAAATGAGGACCAGGTCTGGGCCATCTATGAGGAGATGGTCGAGAACTATACAGTGATGTCCCAAACCTAACTCTACACTTAGGGGAGACCCCATCCACAAGCCGTGTCTTATCAGAGGATAGCACAAGTCGATGTCGGTCCTTCCACTTCGTCAGCGGCAGCAGCACATGCAGAGTCGACAGCCGCCGACATGGGCATCATCAGCGAGAAGCTGGACCGGATTGAGTTGATAGAGAAGAAGCAGTGTCAGGGCATGACGCAAATCAATCAGATGGCACAGATGCTGAGTGACCTGAAGACACAGATCATGTATCTCCAGGAGGCACAGACAGCTTCTCAACCCCGTCTCAGGTTACGGACAAACACCAGCAGCAGTTCGGCCCAACCCTCCGCCCAAAACCGACAGGTTCACCTTGTCCATGCGTAAATCAGACATGCAGTTAATAAAATGCGATAAAAACCAAAAACTGGTGGAAAACGTGGTGAGGTCCTCCGAGCACACCGGTGCTCGGCTAAACAGACCCCGGTAGTCACCTATATAGTCCAAGTCTGTCCCTGTATTATTACAATTAAAAGTCTGCTGAAAATAAATCTAAACTACTCTATGGCTATCTATGGCTATTTTTACGGCTATTCTGCAGCTCCCGCACTCCTTCTCGGCTTCTCGCGCTCTCTTGCGGCTCTATGCAGAAAAGAACCGCTTCCGACTCCCGTAGTTGCTTCAGCTTCCAAAAAAGCCACCTCGATCCTCGGGCCCACACAAGAAATCAAACAATAATAAATCACGCATAATTATAATAAAAATATGCAAAGAAAATCAGAGAAAAATGTATATACAACTATGAACAAAAAGCCGCGAAAAAGAAAACCGCGAAAAATCAAATGACTACTAAGCCATGCTACCAGGCAATGGTGCCATTATGATGATCGCAAATGTTTATGCTGGAGGTGGGTGACCTCCTGAGATCCTCACCTCGATGGAGTGACGCCTCTAGAGGCTCGTGCTCACTGGTGGCAAAGCTCGACGGTGTTGACAACCGGACCTGGGGCTAGGGCACCTCAATCCTCGCTGCGACACCTCCCAAAGCTTGTTGTCACTCAAGGCAGGAAGGTGGAGTCCTAGGAGTCGAAGATGGTGGTCGAAGGTGAAGAGGGGTCTCGCGGAGGTGGTGCGGTGATCAGATGATCGAAAGGGTGATCGGAGCAGCGTAGGTCGGTCGGAATCGGCCGGTGGCGCAAAATACGAATTTGGAAATGGAAGCTAATCTAAGTGCTATAGAGGTTACCTGATGATCGCAAACGTCTATGCTGGAGGTGGTTGACCTCCTGAGATCCTCGCCTCGATGGAGCTACGCCTCCAGAGGCTCGTGTTTGCCGGTGGCGGAGCTCGACGGAGTTGACCGCCAGACCTAGGGCTAGGGCGCCTCAATCCTCGTTGCGACACCTCCCAAAGCTTGTTGTCACTCAAGGTAGGAAGGTGGAGGTCCTAGGAGTCGAAGACGGTGGTCGAAGGTGCATGAAATGGCGTGAGGAGGCGAAGTTATATACTGGTAGGGGTCCGGCAAGAATGGAGTCGGGCAGGCAATTTTGGTGCACGGATCCCTAAGAAGATTCCCAGGCGTGAATCTCGGATAGGAGAGCTGCAAATGGAGCCCGGGGTTTGGATGAAAAGCGATCAGATCAGTCCAGGATAATTGGGCAAAGTCGGGTCGGAAAGCAGGTCCGGGTTCTAAGTGGTCCAGGGGGGGAATTGACCGGGGGTCAACAATCCCCCGTGGACCAATCAGAACCCAGTATTTATTAAATATTTGTAAATTAAATAAAAAAATACTAAATGATTTTATTTCGAAAAATTTTCAACATGAAAAATGTTTATTATTTTTCAAAGTATTTTTTAGTAATTTTTATTTATTTTTTGAAAAATAAATTATGTATATACATTATATTATTATATACAGGTATATATACCTATGTATTTTTTTATTTTAATTTATTTGTTTATTTTTGTACAAATATCCCTATTTTATATCTTATTTATTTACAACATAAAATTTGGGATATAATATAATTTTTATTTGATTTTTATTATGCATTTTTAAGGGAAAATATATATATAGGTACATATATGCATGGTATATACAAGGGTAAGAGAGAGGAGTTGTTTTTGTTTTATTTTTATTTTCCTTATTTTATTTTATTTTTATAAATATATACACATTAATCAAAAACACATTTTTATTTTTATTTTGAGGAAAATAAGATTATTTATATATAGGTGTATGTACAAGAATGAATGACCCTATCTCCTTCTACTTGGTTTCTTTTGCGGTCAGGTCAATGCTTGGCCCTCCCTTGGGATTAGGTCGCTCAATATTTATTCTAAATATTTCCCTCTTTTTCTGTATCTCTTTATTCTTTTATTTATGCACAAAAACATGCTAATTATTCAATATTAGCAAATGCATGTCTTTTGATAATTTATTATATTTACACATATAAACATGGTGTTTTTGCCAAAATAACTAGCTAAAATAAAAGAATGAATGGGTATTCATCACCCCCATATACTAACTTTGCTAGTCCCTTAGCAAACACTTATTTGAAAAAGATGGGAAATCAATGTTGAATATTAAACTTGCCTTCATTAAATTGAAGTATGGAGCTCAGTCAGACCTTTGGATTATTAATTTGTCGGAACCTTATTTGGACTTAATCTTAAAACTTAACAGCCTCTAAGTTCCACCAATCTATGGTCAAGACTCCTCAATAAACCAGATCAGAACAAGTCTACATACACAAACTCTAATGACCATGATTCTTTCCTTGTACGGTGTAAGTGATACGTAGTTCCCCACCTCAGAAGTGACAAAGAAACAATCTCCCTTAACCTGGTAACTCTAATGCCTCGGTCTAGCAACTCTTTCCTCGAGGAGCGAGGTATTCCCTTCTAAGTTCAAGTACAATCGGCTCAAGAAGAGGGGGAAGAAGAGAATGGACCATGACCAGTGTAGCCATGTATCCTTGGGAGCTCTAACCAGTGTAGCTGAGTCTCCCGCTGCAAGCTTCAATAGATAGTCATGTATAACATAAGCTTTGCTTTATTTGACTATATACACTCCGGTGGGATTATTAAATTTTCAATCCGACCCACCACTTTTTTAGAGTTTTTCTTTCTTTGCACATTTTTTTCATGTGCATTTGTACAACATATCTACATGGTGCAGCATATATACATAAGGAGTTTTTCCTCTTGAGCCAGTAGACTATCCCTCTTTTGAAGCTTTATTGCAACCCACAACTCCTGTCTTTAGACTTCATAACCACCAGACCAAGTTGAGACGCACTTCCTTCACTATAAGAAGAAGAGAGGTTCCGCCTAGAAGTACTACCCTCATATGCTACCCCAAGCCAAAGGAAACTGCCTCCTCACCACCTCATCTGTGGAGAGTTATGTGTAAAGTGCCGGTGCAAGTAAAGACATTGTCTCTGAGAGTCATGTGTGTGTTGTTAAGTGCTCTACTTAGGCTCATCAAGATGACATATGCTCATAGCCTAGTGGACTCAAAGAATTAAGTCCCAATGGACCTGAAAAGTCTCAATCCTGAGCCCTATAAGGTTCCTCTTATACTTAGGTGGAATAAGGTCTTAACCAAACTCGATTTTCCAATTTAATTCTAGGCCAGTTTAAATGTCAACTATGATTTGGAAAAACTGTGCAAATATTTACAAATATGTAATTTTACAAATTTTTACAATTGTGCAAATTTTTTGAAAAATGTTTGAAAATATGGATGTATGCATGAATACGAAGTTTTGCAAAATATTTACAAAAATTTACACAAGGTTTTTGCAAACTTTTTGTTTTCAAACATTTTACAAAAATTGTGTACTATATACATAATTTTGGTAGGAAAATATTTATAAACTATTTACACAAATTGTTTTTAAAAATATTTGTATAAAAATAATTTTTATAAATAGATAGGTATGTGCAAGAAGAATTTTATGAACAAGGGAAAAAATTTAATTTTAAAGGATTTTTAGTCGTTTTATTTATTAACACACTCACACAAAGTATGAGTTATGGCTAAAGTATATATGAAGTATATACGACACCCCCTATACTTTGCTCGAACGATGTCCTCAGAGTGATCAAGAGCGATGAAGAAGACATAACTCGTTCTTAGTATAGGGAAGTGAAAAGGAATGGTATATACAAAGACGAATCAAAGAATAGAATGAAGAGGACTCAGTGTTTCCCCTTATACTTAGGATCAAGTAATCCTAAGTATAGTAAGCTGTACATGAAGGGAAGTCCGAGTGGAAGGATGTTCATGGTCTACCCCCTATACTTAGGGTAAAATATCCTTAAGTATAGGCAGCAAAACAGAGGTAGAAAGAATGAAGAATACCTGAGACCCCCCTATACTTAGGGTAAAGTACACCCTAGGTATAGCATAATCATAAGATGAGAAAAGGGGTGTGGGACTAAAGAATAGAGTGATATGGACAATTGGATCTATACAAGTCGGAAGAACATTGATAATCAAGTGTGAGATGCCATAGATGTGAGTCAAGAGACAACATCTCACGCAAAGTGAATCGGGGAAACATCAACGACCCGCAGCTCATGACATAGATATGGCTTGAGCCGCTGGCCATTAACACGAAAGGTAACATCAGAAGACAACTCAGATATATCAATACTCCCATTGTCATGTACCTTTCTAACTAAATAGGGTCCCTTCCATTTGCTCTGTAGCTTCCCTGGAAATAAATGAAGCCTAGCATCAAACAACCATACTCTTTGTCCTGGCTCAAACTGCTTGTGGCTGATATGAGAATCATGCCACTCCTTCACTCTCTCCTTATACTGTAGGTTGTTTAAAAAGGTTGCATCATGAAGCTCCTCCAGGGCTGCTAACTCTACCCTCCTCTAATCTCCTACACTCTCTGGATCCAAAAGTATATCAGTAACAACCCAAAGTGACCTATGTCTCATCTCAACAGGTAAATGGCAGGGCTTGCCATAAACGAGGCGAAAGGGAGATGTACCCAAAGGAGTCTTGAAAGACGTCCTATATGCCCACACGACCGAGTCCAAAAGTTGTGACCAATCCTTTCGGTCAGGGCGGACGACTTTCTGCAATATAGTCTTGATCTCATGTTCGACACTTCAGCAAGACCATTCGTCTGAGGGTGATATTGAGTGGCTACTCGATGGTCTATGTTGAACTCGCTAGCAAGGGCCTTTACCTTGTCATTGACGAAATGAGACCCCCCGTCAGATATCAACACTCGAGGTACCCCAAACCGTGAAATGATATTCTTCCTCAAAAATCTGCAAACAGTCCTAACATCTGCGGTTCGGGTGGGGATGGACTCAACCCAATGACTCACATAATCTACGGCCAACAGAATGTACTCAAATCCCTGACTCCTAGGGAATGGACCCATGAAATCGATGCCCCATGCATCAAAAACCTCACAGAAGTGTATGGGTTGCATCGGCATCATATCAAGCTGTCCACAAGTGCCCATCCTGTGACAGTTAGTACACCTCTTCATGAACTCATCAGAGTCCTTGAAGAGAGTAGGCCACCATAGGCCGGATTGGAGCACTTTATGTGTCGTTCTCCTCCCAGAGTGATGTCCTCCTGCCTCAAGCTTGTGGCAGTAAGTAAGGACGCTGTGGTGCTCCGCCTGAGGAATGCACCGACGCCAGATACTATCCCCTCCTTCATGATAAAGGACGGGATCCTCCCAATGGTAAAACTTGGCCTTCACAAGGAAGGTTTCAAGTCTCTGCCTGGGCCAATCTTGTGGAACTTTCTTGGCGACAAGATAGTTCACAATATCAGCATACCATGGGAGAGAGGCGATAGCAAGGATCGCCTCATCTGGGAAGGTCTCACATATAGGCTAAATCTTCTCAGAATCCTCAAGATACTCCAATTGGGAGAGATGATCCGCCACCACATTCTTGACTCTAGTCTTATCCTTAATCTCTATATCAAACTCCTGGAGTAGAGGAATCCATCTGGTCAATCTGGCTTTGGCAGCCTTCTTTGCCATGAGGTACCTGATGGCGGTATGATCAGTATAGATGGTCACTCTAGATCCAATGATGTAAGATCTGAACTTATCTCGGGCGAAGACTATGGCTAGCGTCTCCTTCTCAGTGACTGTGTAGTTCCGTTGCGCGACGTCCATTGTACGGTTAGCGTAGTGAATAGCAAAGGGGACTCCATCCCTCCTCTGTCCCAGCATGGCCCCCACAGCAAAATCGAAGGCGTCCGTCATGATCTCGAATGGGAGAGACCAATCGGGCGGCTGGAGAACAAGAGCCTCTACAACACGACTCTTGAGAGTCTCAAACGATGATAGACACTTATCATCAACAAGGAACTTGGTGTCTTTCGTCAGCAGATCAGTCAATGGTCGGGCAATCCTACTGAAATCATGAATGAAGCGCCTGTAGAAACCGACGTGCCCCAGAAAAGACAGTAACTGCCGCAAGTTGGACGGTGGATTTAGTTTTCTAATGACATCCACCTTGGCCGGATCAACCTCCATGCCCCTATTGGAGATGATATGGCCAAGCACCGTCCCCTGAGTCACCATGAAGTGACTCTTCTCTCAAGACAACACAAGGTGAACCTCTATGCATCGCTGAAGGACTCGGTCTAGGCAGTCAAGAAAAGAATCGAATCCCTCACCATAGACCAAGAAATCATCCATGAAGACCTCCAAACACTCCCCCACCATGTTTGAAAAGATGGACAGCATGCATCTCTGAATTATCGCCGGAGCGTTGCACAATCCAAATGGCATGCGTCTGAAAGCATATGTCTCGAAGGGACAGGTGAAGGTGGTCTTGTCTTGGTCCTCGGACGCAATGGCCACCTGATTATAGCCAGAGTACCCATCCAAGAAACAGTAATGGCTCTTCCCTACCAGCCTCTCAATAATCTGATCAATAAAGGGCAGGGGGAAATGATCCTTCTTGGTGGTATGGTTCAATCGTCTGTAGTCCATACAGACCCGCCAAGAAGTGGGTACCCAGGTAGCGATCTCCTCTCCAAACTCACTAACAATTGTGGTGATGCCCGTCTTCTTAGGCACCACATGCAATGGACTGACCCATTTAGAGTCGGAGATGGGATAGATAAAATCGACGCTCCACCAATTCGAGATCTCCTTCATGACAACATCTCGAAGATTCGGGTTCAGCCGTCGCTGGAACTCACGCGATGGCTTTGCCTCGTCCTCGAGATAGATATGGTGGGAGCACAGGGCCGGACTTATCCCCTGGAGATCGGCTACACTCCATCCAATCGCCTTGCGGTTCTTTTCAAGAACCCCCATTAGATGAGATTCCTACTCTCCAGTCAAATCAACGGAGATAATGATTGGGTACATCTCATGCTCACCCGCAAGAAACCTATACTTCAGCGACGATGGTAGCATCTTCAGCGCTGGACAAGTAGGTGCTGACGAATCTGGCCTGTGAAAAGTCTGAGTGAATGCTGCCAAATCTGCATGGGAGAATGAGAACTCTCGCTCACAATCTGAATCTGGCAAAGGTTGCTCTGCTGGACTGTCTCTGGCCTTTATGGAATCAGCCTCCTCCCTAGCTGTAGGCTCAATGGAAGTCATACATGGTATCAAATCGTCAAACTCTGCCCAGTCAGCATCTGACTCCGAGAGATCTGTATCAGACTCACAAAAATATGTCTCGCGATCAGGAACCAGCTCTGCTGCCTGAGATGTATCCTGGACCAGGAATGCGCTCTCCAAACTCTCCTCTGTTAGCATTTCTACGTCAGTGAACTCTGAAGGTGAGAGGATGGCCTGTGCGACTGGATCTGCCCAAACTGCCTCATCATCTGTAATCACAAAATCGCAGTCCTGGTGGATGTCTAGCTTCGCCTCTGTTATCTGCTCTGAATCGAAAATCGGGTCTGAGCAAGCTGAATCTCTGGCTCTAGTCTCCTCGACCGTCTCTATTTGTATACTCTCGCCCTCGGCGCGAAAGTATACCTTCCCTCTATCATGGTCGGACACTGCCTTGGCTATGGCCAAGAATGGGTGTCCTAGAATGATCAGGGTATCGGTCACGGACTTAGGGATCTCCATGCCCAACACTACGAAGTCCACGGAGAATTTCAGGCCCTGAATCGCGACGACAATGTCCTTCAGCAACCCCTTCGGCCCCTTGACAGATCGATCAGCAAACTGAAGGACCATCCTGCTCTGTCAGAGAGGGCCCAACTCGAAGCGGTCGAGAAGGGCTGCCGGAAGTAGGTTGATCGAAGATCCACTGTCTAATAAAGTGCAGTCGAACCTCTGCTCATGGATGTGGCATCTGACATACGGGGTTCCTACATCTAGCCTCTTGGCTGGAAGAAGGTTCTGAATCGCGAAACACGTGGCACGAGTAAGCACATGGATCTCTGACTGATGGTTCCGCCTCTTCCTCCTAACTGTGGTCCTATCTCTGAGTGATCTCTGGAGTAGAGGTATGTGCTCCAAGGCCTCCTATAGAGTCAGCTGTATGTGAAATCTATCTATCATCTGCTAGCTGAACTCTATCTGATGGTTCTTTTTTTGATTTTTTCTTTTCTTCCCCTTAGCCAAATGGAGTGCTCTGGGAAAGGGGACTACAGGGTCCTTCTCAGATGAAGGACTAGGAGAGGGTCTGGCATGCTCATGAACAGCAGAATCCACACAAACATCATCAAACAACACATGTGGATTCGAAAACAACAAACCCTTTCCTTTATTTGCAGAAATATCCCGAAATACATGTACGAAAGGAAAAACAACATGACTAGCAGAACTGGAAATGGTGGCCTCAATACCACCCTCGGCATCTGGACTCGCGGCATCAGTACCGTGCTCTGTCTCAGCTACTGTAATGGTGGCGTTAGTACCACCTCCTCCAATTGGTGAAGCGACGGCCTTAGTACCGTCGGTGGGCTCAACATCCATGGTGGTGTCAGCACCACCGTCATCATCTCTCATGGCATCAGTACCGCGCTCCTCCTCGCCTGGCGCTCCTAAAGTGGCGTAGGATCGTCGCTCAGATGAGGCGCCGCCTGCTGACATCCTACCGCTCCTAAGTGTAACAAAATCAGCATCAAACATGTATGCAGACATATCACCAAGTGAAGCACAAGGAGTGGTAATCTAAGTGAACTCTACCTGTTCAGATTTCCTCTTGAGGTTGTTCGGGTTCGGCTCGATCTGGGTAGGGATGGCGGCCTTCCCTCTCACAATCTCCCGCATCTCCTGGCGGAACTCATCCATCTCCTTTCGAAAAGTAGCCTGTTGCTCAATCATGAGGCGGGCAAGATCATCCAAGGCAGGGTTTTCATATGTCGGCCCATGAGAACCTGACGGGTGGCCTCGCTGGTAGTGAGGCTGATGCTGCTGGTGCAGGTGAGAAGGGTACTACTGATGATATTACTGCTGCTGAGGATGCTCACGCCTCTAAAACTGTCTCTGTTGATAGGGACAAGGACCATACTACTCTATCTGGGATGGCTGTTGTGGCTGGAGTACTGGGGGCTGGGGTTGTTGGTGTTGCTCACGCTGCTGGCCATACTGGCCACCCTGAACTGGAGGCTGTTGCTGGGAACTGGTGCCTCCGGCCGACCAACAGAATCCGGGATGGTCTCGTCGGATACCGGGCTGGGGTCGGTCGTACCAAACACGGCTCCAGCTCGTAGGTGGGTGGAGGGAGTACTGCTAGGGGTTGATCCGACCGGTAGACCACCATCTGAGTGTCCTGGGATGGTGGTGGCTGGTAAAACTGCGGTGGATGCTGGTACGACTCCGCCTGTACAAGGTGAACCTGTCTAGGCTAACTGGAGTGATGGGATGAGCTACCACTGCTGCTCGGATCTCCTCGTGACCAAAGACGGGGCTGAGAAGCCGTCTATGCCTCCTGGAGACACATGAGCTGTGTCTTCAGGTCACTCAGTGTCTGTGCCATCTGATCCATCTGTGTGATGCCCTGACACTGCTTCTTCTCGATCAACTCGATCCGGTCCAGTGTCTCGCTAATGATGCCCATGTTTGCGGCTGTAGACTCGACCTGTGCAGCTGCCGCGGGAAAGTAGAAGGACCGACATCGACCCGTGCTATCCTCTGAAACTGCACGGCCTGTGGTTGGGGACGTCCCTGAGTATAGAGGCGGTTCTGGGACATCACGGTGTAGTTCTCATCCATATCCTCATAGATGGCTCAGACCTAATCCTCATCCTTGGCGAAGTAAGAACCGCCACAAGAAGCATTCACCAGGACCTGCAGCTCTGGTGTCAGTCCGCAAAAGAAGCTATGAACTAGGTTCGGCTCCGTGATGTCGTAGTGCGGGCATCTGTTGGTGAGCTCTCGAAACCTCTCCCATGCCTTGTGAAACTGCTCGTTGGGGAGCATGGAGAAGTTGCTGATCAGGGCCCTCCCTGCATTGGTCCGCCCGAGTGGATAGTACTTGTTTAAGTACTTGGTGCGGAGCTGCTCCCAGGTGTACACAAATCTCCCCAAATGCTTGAGCCAGTTGGCTGCTCTGTCAGCAAGGGAGAAGGGGAAGGTAATCATCTGAATAGTGTCCTCGTCCACCTGCCGATCATGGACGGTGCTTCAGATCATCTCAAACTCCTGGAGATGCAGATGGGGCTCCTCAATGGTGAGCCCGTAGAAGCGAGGAAGAATCTGAAGTGTCTGTGGGGGAACTTGAAGTCCCCCACGATCGTCGGAAGTACCACCCACCGGTGTGTAAGTATCGATCCGGGGTTGTGCAACTCCCGCATCGGTCTCGGCTGCTCTGCCGGCTAGGCTGGCTCCTCTGGCTGAGCTGGATCCCTCTCTCTTGTGCCTTGCGGTTGGTCTCGCGCTGTCCTCAGCCTCTCCATCTTTCTCCTCATCTCCACCATGAAGGCTCCCTGATCCTGTATCTGGCGCTGTATCGTCTCTAGGGAAGCCAACAGGGTGTTGTTGATCGCACCCTGGTCCAATACATATGTAGTAATCTCTGGCCTCTGACCCTCGGTGCGCTCCTCACTGTTGGCCATGGTCTCTGCAAAGGCAAAAGACCCAAACTCAAGTGTCGATAAATCATCTGCCTGTTGTCTCTCATCTGGCACTGGTATCTCTGGACTGGTAGAAGGATGGTCAAGGGGGAACAGAGCGGAATCGAACTCGGGTTCGGAGAGCGGGTCTCGGCTCTCACAAACCAACCTAGATGAACGGACCGGAGTGCTAAAAAGCGATGTAGCCATAGGCTGCCTAAGAGACCTCCTGCCCATCATCTTGATCTGGTGAGTCAGGCGGATGAGATCTGGAAACACACAAAATGAGCAAACAAACCCCCGGTTCACTACTCAACACGGAGCTGAAGACCGTAAGAGATCAGTCGATTATTTTATTTTAGGTGATAATGCCAGTCTATCAAAGCGGTTACGTGAGCTGATGGGAATCCAATCCTCCTACCAGATTGTCCCGTATAAAAGGCTGGTAGTCTGATCAGGGTTCGGATATGGCTCTAGCCTAGTGTGCGGGTCGCTCTCTCACTCATCCAAACCAGACAATGAGGGGGTTGCTCTCCCTAAGACAAGTTTTTATGTGAGGTCTCTTTTAGGGTCAAGTGTGTTTAGCAGTCCCAATTTTATAGTTATTCTTTTTATGTATTTTTCAATACAAGCAACGCCTAACGAATTTTTCGGTTCTCCTGATTATTTAAGTCTGAAAATAGGGGGAGAAAACGAAAAAGCTGATGCGAGATAAAATCAATGATGCATGCAAAGTAAGTGATGCGTACCTGACTCCAGCAGTTTACATGCAAAATGATCCGCGCATAAATGTAAAGACTGAAAATAAACTACCTATATGATGCACGAGAATCTGGGCTTAAACAGAGCAATTTCTACATGATAAGAACAATAGCCGGGTACTCAAACCTAAGTCCGGAGTCCTATCTTGGTAGCCACTCGGTGTCCGCCACAATGGATCTTGTACGCATTGTATGTGACTCCTCAAGGCACATGGACTAGAGTCTACGTAATCCGGCTTTTTATTCTGATTCAATTAATTATTTCTAATTACGATCTAATAGGTGCAGACAGATAATTAGGGTTTGGATCCTGACAAACCGCAAAATCGGCCCTTTACAAGTGCAAAATTAGCACTTGGAATTGTCGTAGCAGTCGGGCCGATTCGGGCTCATCAAAGACCATCTCATTTAAATATGTATATAATAGATCAAAATGAGATGGTCAAAATTTATATTTTACTTGGCAAGAAACCAAGGTCAAACTCAGGGACACGAGCCTCTCTCATATTAGTCGGATTTTAGTCTATTTTAGCTAAGTGTTGAGTTAAGGACATATAGGTCAAATTGTGAAAAGACACAACAATGCATTAAGATAAAGTAAACATGCATTTTTTAATCAAGTTTTATCATGCAAATAAATGCCATGAAATGCAATGAAAATAGGCCCTTGATCCGAATAAATATGATGAGCAAATTAGATAAGAGTCAATTTCAGACTTGCTTAAATTGTCAAACTTGATTAGTAATGTGGACATGGCATAAGCTACTGATAAAAGACACATGGCTATAAAATAATACATCAAGATTACTGTGTCCAAAATGAAAATTAAACATGCCATTAGAAAGTTCATCAAACCAGCTTTAAAATGAAACTGAAATCAACTCGATTGGAGATATGTAGCTCAAGATATGCAATAAAGAAGCTAAGGGCATAACTGAAATAAAACATGAAAAGGTAACTACAACTAGGTCCATGGGAGGGACTAAAATGCAACAAAAATAAAGATGAGTCCTTCCCTGTAAATAAACCATACGCGTGGGGGCCTATCTGCAATTATTAAAACCCGCAAGGGTATGAGTGCAATTAACCCCAGGCGCGCAGGTGCTTCACGTGAATTCAGGACCTATTTGCAATATTGGAGACCTTCGTGGACATCTCTGCAAATAACCCGGAGTAGCACGTGACGGGCACGTGCTTCCAGGTTCGGGTCGGCTTGGAGGCTCGGTGCAGCTTCGGCGTAGCACGGGTGTCGGTTCAGGCTCGGTCTACGGCTCGGAGAAGGCACGGAGCATCCAAGCCTGGAGGCTCGGTAGCTGAGGCTCGGTGCTGCTATGGCGATGACACGTGTCCGAAGCTGGGCCATCCGATTGTGGTGATCGGATGGATGCTGTGAACTCCTAGAGAGACGACGTGGCTGCACGGAGGTCGTTGGATCGAGATGATCCAACGGTTGCTGGAGAGGAGGTTCCTGAGCGACGTGACTGAATCCGAGCCGTCAGATGACGCACATCCGACGGCTACTGCTCCTTCGTCTTCATCCTCGACTGGCGGTGAGAACAGAGCTCCGGCGAAGGAGCTCCAGCTCTGCCGCCTCCCAGCTCGCTTGATAAAGATCCCCATCGCTCCTTAGACGATTGGCGAGGTAGCTGGAACTCGAGGGCATTCTCCGAGCATCCTGGTTAGGTCTGATCGTGTTGGGAAGAAGGAGGCGGAGTTGGGCGAAAATCCTCCGACAAAACTTCCGATCGTTGAAGAGTTGCCGACCTGCATCGTTAGTTGGTATCCGAAGCCTTGGGTTTTATGAAGGGGAGCTGAGTGGGAGCTCGATGGGGCAAAGAAGACGGGAGCTCGAAGCTCCTCCGCCGCGAGGTGGTGGAGGAGATGGGTTGAGGTGGTCTGGGGTTGCGACGGAGAAAGAAGATGGTTGGAGGTAGGCGCGTGAAGGAGAGAAGCGTAGCGAAGCTCGGAGGGGGGTTAATGGCAGGTGACGATGGCCGGAGAGGCCTAATTAAATCGAAGAAAATTGAAATAAAAAGTCAGAGGGAGATCGGAGAATTTACCAAGTCGGAGGCGGAGCGGGGGCTTGGGCTGGGGCTCGGATCGAGCCCCGGGTCTTCGCTGGACGTCGCCAACTGGTCGACGCAGCTCGGGCGGTCGCTAGGTGCCGCAACTCCGCCGTGTGTGGCGGAGGGTCTCACCGGAGGCGCGCGTCGTCTTCGCGCTCCATCCGACCTCCTCGCTGTCACCGAGAGGTGGAGGAATGCTGGGCGTGGCTCCGCGTACAAGTGGACAGCTTGGAATGGAGGGGGAGGCGAGGTTTTGAAGGCTCGAAGATGGCGGTTCAGGTGATTGAAGTCGTGGGTTTCGAGGGAGGTGTGGAGCGACTGGGAAGACGTCGGAGTTCGTGGGGTGATGCGCGAGGTAGACGGAAGAGTGGGGAAGGTCGGAGGGGAGTTGGCGATGGGCGAAGTTGACTGGAGTGACGGAGAAAAAGGAAAGGGGAAGGAGTCTTCGCGAGGTGGAGGACGTGTGAGAGAGGAGCTGCTGGAGGTTGACGATGATGGTCAGCCGTTGGATCCGGAGATCCAACGGCTAACATTTGGGCGTGAAGGAGAGGTTATGATTAGATCCGATGCGCGATGATCGAAGGGCTGCAGAGCAGCCACGTGTCATGATGAAGGAGCGGCGCGAACGGACAGCGCTGATGTTCTTCAGACTTTAATCAGATGGCTGGCAATAAGAGCGGATCTAGCGGCTTGGATGATATGATCGAGGGAGTGATCGAGCGGACTACGAACCGCACGTGGCGTGCTCTGCGCGAGGCGCTAACGTGCGGCGATGATTCGAGGCGGGGAAGGATCAAACAGTCGAGGATTGAGGCGCATGTGGAGAAGATGGAACCGTTAGATCTGAATGAGATCCAACGGCTAGGAACCTGGGCGGAAAAGACAAAGAAGACCGGGCCACGTGGCTCACCCAAAACAGGCCACGTGGCCCAATCAGATTATTTTGAGGGAATTTTTGATTTTTGAGGGCGATAATGGTCGAATTTGAGAAAACTCAAAACATCAAAGTTGTAGATCTTGACGAGATCTACAAGTTTCATGTTGACTAAAACTAGAAATGAGAACAAACAAAGACCCAAAATATTTAGAAGGGTATTTTTAAGGCTAAAAATACAACAGATTTTGTTTTTGCCATTTTTTTGTGGTTTTTAATTTATTTGAGACTCTGATAATTACAGGACATTATCTGGATTTTATTGACACATGTTTAAGCAAGGGGGTTAATAATGTGAAATTATGATGATGAAATCGAGTTTCATCACCCCCCATTTGATAAACCGCTAAATCGACCCTTTAAGAATGCTGAATTAGCACTTGGAATAGTCGTAGCAATCGGGCCAATTTGGGCTCATCAAAGAGACAATCTGATTGATATATGTCAAATAAGAATGAGATGGTCGTAATTTATTTATTTTACTTGGCAAGAAACCAAGGTCGAACCCAGGGACACGAGCCTTTCTCTAATTATCCGGATTTTTATCCATTTAATTAAGTGTTGAGTTGAAGGCAATAGGTCAAAGTATGCGAGAAGACACAACAATGCATTAAGATAAAGTAAACATGCATTTTTTTAATCAAGTTTTATCATGCAAATAAATGCCATGAAATGCAATGAAAATAGGCCCTTGATCCGAATAAATATGATGAGCAAATTAGATAAGAGTCAATTTCAGACTTGCTTAAATTGTCAAACTTGATTGGTAATGTGGACATGGCATAAGCTAGTGATAAGAGACACATGGCTATAAAATAATACATCAAGATTATTGTGTACAAAATGAAAATTAAACATTCCATTAGAAAGTTCATCAAACCAGCTTTAAAATGAAACTGAAATCAACTCGATTGGAGATATGTAGCTCAAGATATGCAATAAAGAAGCTAAGGGCATAACTGAAATAAAACATTGAAAGATAACTACAACCAGTTCCCTGGGAGGGACTAAAATGCAATAAAAATAAAGACAAGTCCTTCCCTGTAAATAAACCATACACGCGGGGGCCTATCTGCAATTATTGAAACCCGCAAGGGTATGAGTGCAATTAACCCCAGGCGCGCAGGTGCTTCACGTGACTTCAGGACCTGTTTGCAATATTGAAGACCTCCGTGGACATCTCTGCAAATAACCTAGAGTAGCATGTGTCGGGCACGTGCTTCCAGGTTCGGGTCAGCTTGGAGACTCGGTGCAGCTTCGGCGTGGCTCGGGTGTCGGTTCAGGCTCGGTCTACGGCTCGGAGAAGGCACGGAGCATCCAAGCCTGGAGGCTCGATAGCTGAGGCTCGGTGCTGCTATGGCGATGACACGTGGCCGAAGCTGGGCCATCCGATTGTGATGATCGGATGGATGCTGTGAACTCCTGGAGAGATGACGTGGCTGCACGGAGGCCGTTGGATCGAGATGATCCAACGGTTGCTGGAGAGGAGGTTCCTGAGCGACGTGACTGAATCCGAGCCGTCAGATGATGCATATCCTATGGCTACTGCTCCTTCATCTTCATCCTCGACTGGCGGCGAGAACAGAGCTCCGGCGAAGGAGCTCTAGCTCCGCCGCCTCCCAGCTCGCTTGATAAAGATCCCCAGCGCTCCTTAGACGATTGGCGAGGTAGCTGGAACTCCAGGGCATTCTCCGAGCATCCTGGTTAGGTCTGATCGTGTTGGGAAGAAGGAGGCGGAGTTGGGCGAAAATCCTCCGGTGAAACATCCGATCATTGAAGAGTTGCCGACCTGCATCGTTAGTTGGTATCCGAAGCCTTGGGTTTTATGAAGGGGAGCGGAGTGGGAGCTCGATGGGGTGAAGAAGACGGGAGTTCGAAGCTCCTCCGCCGCGAGGTGGTGGAGGAGATGGGTTGAGGTGGTCTGGGGTTGCGACGGAGAAAGAAGATGGTCGGAGGTAGGCGCGTGAAGGGGAGAAGCGTAGCGAAGCTCAGAGGGGGATTAATGGCAGGTGACGACGGCCGGAGAGGCCTAATTAAATCGAAGAAAATTGAAATAAAAAGTCAGAGGGAGATCGGAGGATTTACCTGATCGGAGGCGGAGTGGGGGCTGGGGCTGGGGCTCAGATCGAGCCCCGGGTCTTCGCTGGACGTCGCCAGCCGGTCGACGCAGCTCGGGCGGTCGCTAGGCGCCGCAACTCCGCCGTCTGTGGCGGAGGGTCTCACCGGAGGCGCGCGTCGTCTTCGCGCTCCATCCGACCTCCTCGCTGTCACCGAGAGGTGGAGGAATGCTGGGCGTGGCCCCGCGTACAAGTGGACAGCTTGGAATGGAGGGGGAGGCGAGGTTTTGAAGGATCTAAGATGGCGGTTCAGGTGATTGAAGTCGTGGGTTTCAAGGGAGGTGTGGAGCAATTGGGAAGACGTCGGAGTTCATGGGGTGATGCGCGAGGTAGAGGGAAGAGTGGGGAAGGTCGGAGGGCAGTTGGCGATGGGCGAAGTCGATTGGAGTGACGGAGAAAAAGGAAAGGGAATGAGTCTTCGCGAGGTGGAGGACGTGTGAGAGAGGAGCTGCTGGAGGTTGACGATGATGGTCAGCCGTTGGATCCGGAGATCCAACAGCTGACATTTGGGCACGAAGGAGAGGTTATGATTAGATCCGATGCGCGATGATCGAAGGGCTGCAGAGCAGCCACGTGTCATGATGAAGGAGCGGCACGAACGGACAGCGTTGATGTTCTTCAGACTTTGATCAGATGGCTGGCAATAAGAGCGGATCTAGCGGCTTGGATGATATGATCGAGGGAGTGATCGACCGGACTACGAACCGCCACGTGGCGTGCTCTGCGCGAGGCGCTAACGTGCGGCGATGATTCGAGGCGGGGAAGGATCAAACGGTCGAGGATTGAGGCACATGTGGAGAAGATGGAACCATTGGATCTGAATGAGATCCAACGGCTAGGAACGCGGGCGGAAAAGACAAAGAAGACCAGGCCACGTGGCTCACCCAGAACGGGCCACGTGGCCCAATCAGATTATTTCGAGGGAATTTTTTTTGAGGGCGATAATGGCTGAATTTGAGAAAACTCAAAACATGAAAGTTGTAGATATTGATGAGATCTACAAGTTTCATGTTGACCAAAACAGGAGATGAGATCAAACAAAGACCCAAAATATTTAGAAGGGTATTTTTAAGGCTAAAAATACCACAGATTTTGTTTTTGCCATTTTTTGTGGTTTTTAATTTATTTGAGACTCTGATAATTACAGGACATTATCTGGATTTTATTGACACATGTTTAAGCAAGGGGGTTAATAATGTGAAATTATGATGATGAAATCGGCAGCGGCGCCATTCTGATGACAGCAGATGTCTATGCTGGAGGTGGGTGACCTCTTGAGATCCTCGCCTCGATGGAGCGACGCCTCCAGAGGCTCGTGCTCGCTGGTGGCGGAGCTCGACGGTGTTGACCGCCGGACCTGAGGCTAGGGCTCCTCAATCCTCGTTGCGACACCTCCCAAAGCTTGTTGTCACTCAAGGCAGAAAGGTGGAGGTCCTAGGAGTAGAAGACGGTGGCCGAAGGTGTAGAGGGGTCTCGCGGAGGTGATGCGATGATCGGATGGTCGAAAGGGTGATCGGAGCGGCATAGGTCGGCCGGAATCGGCCAGCGGCGCAAAATACGAATTTGGAAATGGAAGGTAATCTAAGTGCTATAGAGGTTACCTGATGATCGCATACGTCTATGCTGGAGGTGGGTGACCTCCTGAGATCCTCACCTTGATGGAGCGATGCCTCCAGAGGCTCGTGCTCGCCGGTGGCAGAGCTCGACGGTGTTGACCGCCGGACGTGGGGCTAGGGTGCCTCAATCCTCGTTGCAACACCTCCCAAAGCTTGTTGTCACTCAAGGCAGGAAGGTGGAGGTCCTAGCAGTCGAAGACGGTGGCCGAAGGTGCGTGAAATGGTGGGAGGAGGCGAAGTTATATACTGGTAGGGGTCCGGGAAGAATGGAGTCGGGCAGGCAATTTTGGCGTACGGATCCCTAAGAAGATTCTCGGGCATGAATCTTGGATATGAGAACTGCAAATGGACCTCAGGGTTTGGATGAAAGGCGATCGGATCAGTCCAGGATAATTGGGTGAAGTCGGGTCGGAAAGCGGGTCCAGGTTCTAAGTGGTCGAGGGGAGGAGTTGACCGGGGGTCAACAATCCTCCGTGGACCAATCAGAACCCAGTATTTATTAAATATTTGTAAATTAAATAAAAAATACTAAATGATTTTTTTTCGAAAAATTTTCAACATGAAAAATGTTTATTATTTTTCAAAGTATTTTTAGTGATTTTTATTTATTTTTTTGAAAAATAAAATACGTATATACATTATATTATTATATACAAGTATATATACCTATGTATTTTTGGATTTTATTTTTATTTGTTTATTTTTGTACAATTATCCCTTTTATATATTTTATTTATTTACAACATAAAATTTGGGATATAAAATAATTTTTATTTGATTTTTATTATGCATTTTCAAGGGAATATATATATATATATATGTATTATATACATGGTATATACAAGGGGAAGAGAGAGGAGTTGTTTTTGTTTTATTTTTATTTTTCTTATTTTATTTTATTTTTATAAATATATACACATAAATCAAAAATACATTTTTATTTTTATTTTGAGGAAAATAAGATTATTTATATATAGGTGTATGTACAAGCATGATTGACCCTATCTCCCTCTACTTGGTTTCTTTTGCGGTCAGGCCAATGCTTGGCCCTTCCTTGGGATTAAGTCGCTCAATATTTATTCTAAATATTTCCCTCTTTTCTGTGTCTCTATATTCTTTTATTTATGCACAAAAACATGCTAATTATTCAATATTATCAAAAGCATATCTTTTAATAATTTATTATATTTACACATATATACATGGTGTTTTTGCCAAAATAACTAGCTAAAATAAATGAATAAAGAGTGGTGAATGGGTATTCATCAGAGCCCTACCAGCCGCAGCAGCAGCAGTATGTCCAGTCACCACCATCTCAAGACAGTCAGATGGTGGTGTATCAGTCGGACCAGCCTCTAGCAGTACTCCCCCCACCCTCTTACGAGCAGGATCCGTTGATGGATGTCAACGGGATATGGTATGACCGACCCCAACCTGGGATCTGACGAGACCATCCCCGATTCCGTTGGATGACCGGAGGTACTAGTTCTCAGCAGCAACCTCCAATTCAGGGAGGCCAGTACGGCCAGCAGCGTGAGCAGCATCAACAACCCCAGTTCCCAACACACCAGCAGCACGGTCCTCGTCCCTATCAGCAGGAACAACCTTCGACGCAGCAACAGCCTCAGCATCAGTATCACTCGCAATACCCCTCTCACCCTCCTCCACAGCAGCAGCCTCAGTTTTAGAGAGGCTACCCGTCAGGTTCTCATAGGCCCACCTATGAGAACCTTGCCCTGGATGACTTAGCCCGCCTCATGTCCAAGCAGCAGGACACCTTCCGACGGGAGATGGACGAGTTTAGACAGGAGATGAGGGATATTGTGAGAGGGAAGACTACCATTCCTACACAGATCGAGCCCAATCCGAAAAACCTCAAGAGGAAGTCTGAGCAGGTAGAGTTCACTGAGATTACCACTCCTAGTGCTTCACTTGGTGAAGTTTCTGCATACATGTTTGATGTTGATTTTGTTACACTTAGGAGCAGTAGGATGCCAGCAGGCGGCGCCTCATCTGAGCGACGACCCCATGCCACTACAGGAGTGCTAGACGAGGAGGAGAGCGGTGCTGATGCTGCTAGAGATGATGATGATGGTGGTGGTGGTGGTGGCGCTGACGCCACCACGAACGTTGATCCAGCCGACGATACTGAGGCCGTCACTTCACCAGATGTAGAAGGTGGTACTGATCCACCATACTAGTAGCTGAGCCAGAGCACGAACTGAGGTCGCGATTCCAGATGTTGAGGGTGGTGCTGAGGCCACCATTTCCAGTTCTACCGATCCTGTTGTTTTCCCTTAAGTTCATGTATCTCAGGACACTTCTGTGAATAAAGGAAAGGGTTTGTTATTTTCGGATCCACATGCGTTGATTGATGATGTATGTGTGGATTCTGCTTTGCCTGAGCATTCCAGACTCGATCGTAGTTCTTCATCTGAGAAGGACCCAGCAGTCCCCTTTCCCCAAGCACTCCACTTGGCTAAGGGGCCTAAAAAAGAAAATCAGAAAAATTCTTACCAGTTAGAGTTCAGCCAGCAGATGATGGACCGATTTCATATACATCCAACTCTATAGGAGGCCTTAGAGCACATGCCTCTCTTCTAGAGATCCCTCAGAGATAGGACTACAGTTAGGAGGAAGAGGCGGAACCACCAGTCAGAGATCCATGTGCTCACTCACGCCATATGCTTTGCGATCCAGAACCGTCTGCCAGCCAAGAGGCCAGATGCAGGAGCCCCGTATGAAAGATGCGAAATTCATAGGGATGCAAACGGTCATATACGGATACAGATATAGGTATTATCATATCCTTATCCGTTTTATAATACGAATATGGATGCAGATATGGATATTGACGGATATTAAAACTATTTTACAATATCCTTAAAAAATGGATACGGATGTAAAACGGATATTGATTGTACACGAGTAATGTTAGAAATACTCTATATAATCGACTTAAATATATAAGAATTGGATGGAAAATGCATGACATTAATTTACTAAATGTGTTTGTATCATAAAAAGTATATAAATATGGTAAAAGGAGGTAGAGAATTATGTTATATATGGTTAAAAATAAATCTACGACTATATTTATATACTAAAATGGATATACGGATACGGATACGGATATTTGCGGATATCAAAACGATATCCATATCCGTATCCATTTTAAAACAGGTACGGATACGGATACAGATGTCAAAATCTGTATAAAATGGATACGGTGACGGAATGGATACGGATATATCCATATCCATTTACATCCCTACATATTCATGAGCAGAGGTTTGGTCATACTCTATTAGACAGCGGTTCTTCGATCAACCTACTTCCGGCATCCCTACTCGACCAATTCGAGTTGGGCCCTCTACGACAGAGCAGGACAGTCCTTCAGTTTGCTGATCGATCTGTCACGAGGCCGAAGGGGTTGCTAAAGGACGTTGTCGTCACGATTCAGGGCCTGAAATTCCCCGTGGACTTCGTAGTGTTGGACATGGAGATCCCTGAGTCTGTGACTGATACCCCCATCATTTTAGAACGCCTGTTCTAGGCCACAGCTCGATCATGATAGTGGGAAGGTATACTTTTGCGTCGAGGGAGAGATTATACAAATAGAGACGATCGAGGAGACTAGAGCTAGAGATTCAGCTTGCTCAGAGCCGCATTCGGATTCAGAGCAGATGACAGATGCAGGGCGAGACATCCACCAGGACGGTGATTTTGTGATTACAGACGATGAGGCAGTTTGGGCAGATCCAGCAGCACATGCCATCCTCTCATCTTCAGAGTTCGCTGGTGCACAGATGCTAGCAGAGGAGAGCTTGAAGAGCACATTCCTGGTCCAGGATACATCTCAGGTAGCAGAGCCAGTTCCCGGTCGTGAAGCAGATTTTTCTTGTGATTCTGATACAGATCCCTCGTAGTCAGATATAGACTGGGTAGAGTTTGGTGATTTGATACCGTGTCTAGCTTCCTCAGAGCCTACAGTAGAGAGGAGGCTGATTCCATACAGAGCAGAGACACACCAGCAGAGCATCCTTCACCAAATTCAGATTGCTAGTGAGAGTTCTCGTTCTCCCATACAGATTTGGTCGCATTCACTCAGACATTTTAGAGGCCAGATCCACCAGCATCGAGTTGTCCAGATTTGAAGCCTTTACCATCATCGTTGAAGTATAGGTTCCTTGCGGGTGAGCATGATATGCACCCAGTCATTATCTCAGTGGATTTGACTAGAAAGCAAGAATCTCGTCTGATGGGGCTTCTTGAAAAGAACCGCAAGGCGATAGGATGGAGCATAGCCGATCTCCAGGGGATAAGTCTGGCCCTGTGCTCCCACCATATCTATCTCGAGGAGGACGCGAAGCCATCGCGTGAGTTTCAGCGGCGACTGAACTCGAACCTTCGAGATGTTGTCATGAAGGAGATCTCAAAATGGTGGAGCACTGATTTTATCTACCCCATCTCTGACTCTAAATGGGCCAGTCCGCTACATGTGGTGCCCATGAAGACGGGCATCACCACAGTTGTTAGTGAGTCTGGAGAGGAGATCGCTATCCAGGTACCCACTTCTTGGTGGGTCTGTGTGGACTACAGACGATTGAACCATGCCACCAAGAAGGATCATTTCCCACTGCCGTTTATTGAGCATATTATAGAGAGGCTAGCTTGGAAGAGCCATTACTGTTTCTTAGACTAGTACTCCGGATACAATCATGTGGCCATTGCGCCCGAGGACCAAGACAAGACCACCTTCACCTGTCCCTTTGGGACATATCCTTTCAGACGGATGCCCTTTGGATTTTGTAACGCCCTGGTGACATTTCAGAGGTGCATGTTGTCCATCTTTTCGGACATGGTGGGGGAGTGCTTGGAGGTCTTCATGGATGATTTTTCGGTCTACGACGACGAGTTCGATTCTTGTCTTGACTGCCTAGACCGCATCCTCCAACGATGCATTGAGGTCCATCTTGTGCTTTCATGGGATAAGAGTCACTTCATGGTGACTCAAGGGACGATGCTTGGCCATATCATCTCCAACAGGGTCATGGAGGTTGATCCGGCCAAGGTGGATATCATTAGAAAACTCAATTCATCGTCCAACTTACGGCAGTTACAGTCTTTTCTGTGGCACGTGGGTTTCTACCGACGATTCATACATGATTTTAGCAGGATTGCCCAGCCGTTGACTGATCTGCTGACGAAATACACTGAGTTCATAGTTGATGATAAGTGTCTAGCATCATTTGAGACTCTCAAGAGTCTAGTTGTAGAGTCTCCTGTCCTCCAACTGCCTGATTGGTCTCTCCCATTCGAGATCATGACGGATGCCTCCGATTTTGCCGTAGGGGCCATGCTAGGATAGAGGAGGGATGGAGTCCCCTTTGCTATTCACTACACTAGCCGGACTTTGGATGCCGCTCAACGGAACTACACCGTCACTGAGAAGGAGATGCTAGCCGTAGTATTCGCCTAGATAAGTTCAGATCGTACATCATTGGATCTAGAGTGTCCATCTTTACTGATCATACCGCCATCAGGTACCTCATAACAAAGAAGGATGCCAAAGCCATATTGACCGGATGGATCCTTCTACTCCAAGAGTTTGACATAGAGATTAAGGATAAGCCTGGAGTCAAGAATGTGGTGGCGGATCATCTCTCCCGATTGGAGTTTCTTGAGGATTCTGAGCAGATCAAGCCTATTTATGAGACCTTCCCAGATGAGGCGATCCTAGCTATCGCCTCTCTCCCATGGTACGTCAATATTGTGAACTATCTTGTTGCCAAGAAAGTTCCACAAGATTGGCTTAGGCAGCGACTTGAGACCTTCCTCGCGAAGGCTAATTTCTACCATTGGGAGGATCCCGTCCTTTATCATGAAGGAGGGGATAGCGTTTGGCGTCGGTGCATTCCTCAAGAGGAGCACCATAGCATCCTCACTTACTACCACAAGCTTGAGACAGGAGGACATCACTCTAAGAGGAGAACGACATAGAAAGTTCTCCAATCTAGCCTATGGTGGCCTACTCTCTTCAAGGACTCTGATGAGTTCGTGAAGAGATGTACTAATTGTCAGAGGATGGGCACTTGTGGACAACGTGATATGATGCCAGTGCAGCCTATACACTTCTGTGAGGTTTTTGACACATGGGGCATCGATTTCATGGGTCCATTCCCTAAGAGTCAGGGATTCGAGTACATTGTGTTGGTCATTAATTATGTGAGTCATTGGGTTGAGGTCATCCCCGCCCGAACCGCAGATGCTAGGACTATATGCCAATTTTTGAGGAAGAATATCATTTCACGGTTCGGGGTACCTCGAGTGTTGATTTCTGATGGGGGGTCTCATTTCATCAACGACAAGGTAAAGGCCCTTGCTAGCGAGTTCAGCACAAACCATCAAGTAGCCATACCGTATCATCCTTAGACCAATGGTCTTCCTGAAGTGTCGAATAGGGAGATAAAGACTATATTGCAAAAGGTCGTCCGCCCTGACCGAAAGTATTGGTCATGGCTTTTGGACTCGGTCTTGTGGGCATATCGAACGTCCTTCAAGACGCCTTTGGGTACGTCTCCCTTTCGCCTCGTTTATGGCAAGCCCTGCCATTTACCTGTTGAGCTAAGACATAGGTCACTTTGGGCAGTCACATATATACTTTTGGATCCAGTGAGTGTAGGAGATCAGAGGAGGGAAGGGTTAGCAGCCCTGGAGGAGCTTCATGACACAGCCTTTTCGAGCATCCTACAGTATAAGGAGAGAGTGAAGGAGTGGCATGATTCTCATATCAGCCACAAGCAGTTTGAGCCAGGACAGAAAGTATGGTTGTTTGATGCCAGGCTTCATTTATTTTCAGGAAAGCTACAGAGCAAATGGAAGGGACCCTATCTGGTCCGAAAGGTACATGACAATGGAAGTATTGATATATCCGTGACGTGTTCTGATGCTACCTTTCATGTTAACGGGCAGCGACTCAAACCATATCTAAATCATGAGCCGCTGGTCGTTGACGTTGTCCCCATTCATTTTGCATGAGATGTGGTCTCTTGACTCACATCTATTGCATCTCACGCCTGATTATCACAGTTCTTCCGACTTGTATAGATCAAGTTGTCCATTTCACTCCATTCTTTAGTTCCATACCCCATCTTTATCTTATGATTATGCTATACTTAGGGTGTAATTTACCCTAAGTATAGGGGGGTGTAGGACTCTTGGGTATTCTTTTGATTCTTTCTACCTCTGTTTTGTTGCCTATACTTAGGGATATTTTACCCTAAGTATGGGGGGGTAGACCCTGTACATTCTTCCACTCGGATTTCCCTTCATGTTCAGCTTGTTATACTTAGGATTACTTGATCATAAGTATAGGGGGAAACACCGAGTCCTCCTCATTCTATTCTTTGATTTATCGTTGTAGTATACCATTCCTTTTCACTTCCCTATACTAAGCATGAGTTATGTCTTCTTCATCGCTCTTGATTCACTCTGAGGACATCATTCGAGCTAAGTATAGGGGGTGCCATATATATGTTTCATATATACTTTAGCCATAACTCGTACTTTGTGTGAGTGTTTTAATAAATAAAATGGTAAAAATCCATTCAGAAAATCCATAAAAATTAAAAAAATTCCTTGTACATAAAATTCTTCTTACACATACATAGCTATTTATAAAAATTGTTTTTGTACAAATAATTGTAAAAATGATTTTTGTAAATATTTTGATACCAAAATTATGTATATAGTACAAAATTTTTGTAAAATGTTTTGAAAAACAAAAATTTTGCAAAAACCTTGTGTAAATTTGTGTAAATATTTTGCAAAACTTCGCATTCATGCACGGATCCATGTTTTCAAACATTTTTCAAAAATTTTGCACATTCTCAAAAATCTTGTAAAAATTGCATATTTGTAAATATTTGTACAGTTTTTCCAAATCATAGTTGACATTAAAACTGGCCTGGAATTAAATTGGAAAATGGAGTTTGGTTAAGATCTTAATCCACCTAACTCTAAGAGGAACCTTATAGGGCTTAGGATTAAGACTTTTCAGGTCCATTTGGGACTTAATTCTTTGAGTCCACTAGGCTATGAGCATATGTCGTCTTGATGAGCCTAAGTATAACACTTAACAATGCACACATGATTCTCAGAGACAATGGCTTTACTTGCACCAGCACTTTACATATAGCTCTCCAAGGATGAGGTTGTGAGGAGGCAGTTTCCTTTGGCTTGGGGTAGCATATGAGGGTAGTACTTCTAGGCGGAACCTCTCTTCTTCTTATAGTGAAGGAAGTGCGTCTCAACTTGGTCTGGTGGTGATGATCTAAAGATAGGAGTTGTGGGTTGTAATAAAGCTTCAAAAGAGGGATAGTCTACTGGCTCAAGAAAAAAAACTCCTTATGTCTATATGTTGCACCATGTAGATATGTTGTACATATGCACATTAAAAAAATGTGCAAAGAAAGAAAAGCTCCAAAAAAGTGGTGGGTCTGATTGAAAATAAAATACCCATCGGAGTGTATATAGTCAAATAAAGCAAAGCTTATGTTACACATGACCATCTCATGAAGCTTGCAGCGGGAGACTCAGCTACACTGGTTGGGCTCCCAAGGATACATGGCTACACTGGTCATGGTCCATTCTCTTCTTCCTCCTCTTCTTGACCCAGTTGTACTTGAACTTAGAAGGGAACACCCCGATCCTCAACGAAAGAGTTGCTAGACTGAGGCATTAGAGTTGCCTTGTTAAGGGAGGTTGTCGCTTTGTCATCTCTGAGGTGGGGAGCTACGTATCACTTACACAGTACAAGGAAAGATTCATGGTCATTAGAGTTTGTGTATGTAGACTTGTTCTGATTTGGTTTACTGAGGAGTCTTGACCATAGATTAGTGGAACTTAGAGGCTGTTGAGTTTTAAGCTTAAG
Organism: Ottelia alismoides; assembly: GCA_037367405.1. Taxonomy (NCBI): domain Eukaryota; kingdom Viridiplantae; phylum Streptophyta; class Magnoliopsida; order Alismatales; family Hydrocharitaceae; genus Ottelia; species Ottelia alismoides. The sequence goes on along the minus strand of JAZKJV010010422.1, from coordinate 26,221 downwards.
TCCAAATAAGGTCCCGACAAATTAATAATCGAAAGGTCCGACTGAGCTCCATATTTCAATTTAACGAAGGAAAGTTTAATAATCAACCTTGATTTCCCTTCTTTTTCTTTTTCTTTCTCTTTTTCACTTCTTTTTCAAATAAGTGTTTGCTATGGGACTAGCAAAAGTAAAGTATATTAGGGTGATGAATCCTCATTCACCTCTCTTTATTCTTTTATTTTAGCTAAAAATCTTTGTAAAGCACCATGTATATGATTGTAGATACAATAAATTACCAAATTGCATGCTTTGTGTAAATATCAATAATTAGCATGTTTTTGTACAAAAATAAAAGAATAAAGAAATAAAGAAAAATAAGGAGATGTTTAGAATAAATATCGAGTGACCCGAACCCAAGGGAGGGCCGAGCATTGGCCTGACCGCAAAATAAAACAAGTAGAGAGAGATAGGGCCATTCACCTTATATATATTCCTCCTTCAAGTATATATTTTATTTTCATAAAAATAAAAATAAAAATGGGTTTTTATTAATTTGTATATATTCCTAAAATTAAAATAAAAATAAGAAAAATAAAATAAAAACAAAAATAAAATAATTTCTCTCTCTTCACATTGTACATACCATGTATATATGTACTTATATCTATTTATTTTACTTTTGTAAATACACAATAAAAATAAAATAAAAATTAGGTTATATCCCAAATTTTATGTTGTAAATAAATAAAATATAAAATTGGGGTAATTTTACAAAAATAAACTAATAAAAATAAAAATATAAAATACATAGGTATTTTATACCTCTATTTAATATTATATTATGTATATAACATAATTTATTTTTCAAAAAAATAAATAAAAACCACAAAAAAATAGTTTGAAAAATAATAAACATTTTTTATTTTGTAAATATTTTTAAATAAGATCGTTTGCTATTTTTAATTTAATGTACAAATGATTTTGGATTGTTGAATTTTGATTGGTCCACGGGGGATTGTTGACCCCCGTCAACTCCCCCCTGGACCACATGCGCCCAGATCCGAATTTCGACCCGCTTTTCCCGATCTATCCTGCATCGATCCGCCCACTATTTTCATTAATTTGAGGCTCCGTATACCGAGGAATGACCTGTGATTATCACCCGATACTATCCTTAAGGGCCCGCTCCTTGGAGTGCGCGCCCGATCCCCATCCTCTCGGACCTCAACTCGTATAAAGTTCGACCTGGAGCCACCATTCTCCGGACCTTCGGCCATTGTCTTTGACCCCAGTGACCTCCATTCTTCTCCTCGAGTGACAGCGAGCGTAGGAGGGTGTTGCAGCGAGAGCTTGAAGCCCTTCGCCCTTGGTCTGGCGACCCATCTCGCTGCGCTCCTCCACCAATGAGCTTGAGCCTCTAGAGACATCGCTCAATCGAGACGAAGATTCCAAGAAGACCAGCACCTCCAGCATAGACGCATTCGTCCATCAGGTAGCTCATCTAGCCTTTAGCTTCGTCTGAATTTTCATTCTTCGATTTCCGACCACCGACCTTCATCGTCCATTCCATCACCTTCTGATCACCCATTTGCCCGACCGGCTATCCTATCATCTTCGCGAGACTCCTCTTCACATTCTTCACCCCTCCGTTCCCCCTAGTTTGCCCAGGAATAGGGTCATCTACTCTCATCCGCCATCCCTCGTCAGAGAGCTTCGCTCCGCATCCCCTAGGTGCCCACTTTGCTCGTAACCGGGTCGAGGCACTTTTCCCTCGACCCAGCATTCGTTCTGTGCAGGATTGAAGAAGAACGAGCCTCATATGAAGGCTTGAACCGCTCGGGCACAGGTGCTCCAGGAACACCACGTCGCCAGGGTTCTCTAGGACCTCCCGACCTCATCGGAGCTTCCCATCAGCTGCGGACCACCACCATGATCGTTTTCCCTCTCAGAGCAGCTTTGGAGGAGCTCCCCACTGCGCGTATTGACCGGACGAAGTTTGCCGATGACCTGTTCATCCAGAGCCCTCCTACGTCGTCCGATCGAGCTCATCCGCCAGGTCTCATCTCCGCCATCCATCTGCGGGGAGCTCACAACCGTCCGATCCATCTGAGGATCTAATTTGGAGCGTTGATCATCGAAGGGGTACCGGCCAACCACAGCCGTCCGATCATGAGAGGACCTCCTTTAACCGTCAGATCTTTAATAAAGGGATAAATTCCACTTAGTCCCTTTCTGTTTTAGCATTTACTTTTCAATCCTGTAATTATGTGTCGTCGTTGTTTTTTAATTTGGATAAATTGCACTTTGGACCTCAGACTTCTAGAATTTGCATTTTAGTCCCTCTGTTTGTGTTGCACGTGCTTCGTCACGTGACTTTCTGGGACATTTGCGTGTATAGGGCTGGGGTTTAATGCATGTTATGCTTTGAAGTTTTAGTTTTAATATTTGCACTTATACCCCTGTGCGTGATGGATTTGAACATGTGCTGAATATAAGTGACAATTGCATTACACCCCCTACATTTTTCACGTGTGTTATAATTAAGCCCCTGGAACTTACTTTCTTTGCAATTAGGTCCCTATGTGATGTGCATGTTGTATTGGATGAATAAAATAGCAAATCGACTCCAAATCTCATGAAATTTGGACATATGGCCCCTGCCCCTGTGTAAAAATTTCAATGATTTTTCGGGACATTTTTGTTTTGATTTTCTATTTCTAGAAATTCAAAAACCCCTATTTTTGCTAATATCTAAATATAAAAGCCAACTAAAAATACTAAAAGTCTCCAAAAATTCTAAAAAAATTGTGGTTTGCTTATTTTTGTGTGCTCTTGCTTCTAACCAATTTTTGTCTGATTTGGACTTATAAAAACCTTAAAATTTGAAAAAACCCTAAAAAACTCATAAAAATCATTAAAAATTCAGAAAAAAAATCAAAAAAATGCAATTTCTTTTCCTGTAGTTTAGTTTTTTACTCGTAGCTTTTCACAAAATTATCTCTAGAATTTTATAGGCTATTTAGTATTTTTAAATATCCTTTAGATTCTGGTTGCACATTGATTTCCATTTTCTATCTTATTTCATTTTTATAAAATCAACTAAAAATTATAAAAATCTGAGAAAATTATCAAAAACACTTGAAAAATTATAAAACTCAAAAATATTTTTATTTTAATTTTCTGACTTGTTTTGATGTATTGAATAATTCCTTGATTGTGCCCTTTTTACTTTTCTCTTATATTTTCTTCATAATTAAAAAACACGAAAAATTAAAAACCCATAAAATCCACCAAAAATATTTTCTTCTCTTTATTTCGATTTCTGACTACTTTGTAGGCTTTTAGCCAATCTGTGCTCCTTGAGTTCAACCCTGGTCGCTATACCAGGTTAAATAAAAATAGCGAGACCGCTATTTGACTTGATTGATTGATTTATTGATTTGGTGGTCTTTGTTTTCTTGTTGACTGAGCTTCGAAGTTCGGGTCTCAATGACCCATATTTTTACCTTTACCCGAATCACGAAAGTTCTCATCATTAGAGACACTCGAGAAGATTTCAACAAATCTTCTTACGGATTGAGGCTGGATGGAATATACAAGGTGGATGTCCACATTGAGATCTTCTATTGAAAAGTAAGAGCCAGAATACGAGGACTCTCGACCAATGTCGGAGCTGTCCTCGGAAGCATAGAGTTTGGCACAAGCTCTCCAAGTAGTTTTGGCATTCAATCGCTTCCTCGGATAAGGTTTTAGTATAATAAAACTAAGCTCATTCATGTAGATCACAAACTCCTCATCGGATGATGAATCAAGTTTTTTAAAGCATATTAACGAATAGTTATCTGTGGTTTTAGTTCAATTAAATTAAAGAATTAATAATGTGTTTTTGTAAAATTAATTGTTGAAAATTTTATGTTCATGTATTTATTTATCACTTTTACGTAACTTTCCCATGGCATCTCAATATATATGTATAAGAGGGCCTTTGGGTACCATAGAAATATGTTCTTCTTTTCTCTCAATACGGTATCAAAGCTACGGTCCTAGACCAGAGCACTGAAACCCTAACGCTGGCCATACCCCACCCGCTGCCCTTCTCTCTCTTCTCTTTTTCTCTCTCCAATACCGTCGCCCCTCCTTGTCTCTCTCCAACGAGGCCATCGCTGCCACTTCTTCTCCTATATCATTGTCGCTGCCCCTCCCTTATCTCTCTAGTTTGTAGTCAACCAGCTAACGGGAGGGGTTGCTGTGTGTGGAGGCCATCTAAGGGCCTCACGGTGATCTGAAGCATCCTTTTGTGTGGAGTTTTGACTCCCTACATGATCTCATTCTACTTTGACCCATGCAGTGACCTCTCCTATTTGATAGGAAGAATATATCAAGGGGAATGGTTGTGGATTGAGTCTACACCTATAACCTTATGTACGTGTAGACATTTTTTCTTTGTTTATCTGTGTTTCTGTCGTGCCCTCGTTAGGAAATATGTCAGAGAGTCATTATATCCCTGGGTTCTTTCAAAGGTCCAACACCCATTATAAAGATGGAGGGCATGAATTATGAGTTGTGGGTGATGCAATTCTTGAGTTTGATGTAAAACCATGGAAACAAACACATCCTTACACAAGATGAGTCGAAGGACAAGAAGTGAATCTATGCATCATGGGAGGCGGATGATGCCTATGCTCGAGTATGGCTATCTAGAACTGTGTCTGTGGAGTTAACCAATGACATACTCATCCAATCGATTGTAAAGGCCATGCAGGACATCCTCACTACTACATATTCTCAAGCGAGGAATGAGTCGAAGATTCTGCAGACTCAGAATGACATCTTCACAACCAAACATAATGGTCAACCTCTACACACGGTGTATACCTCTCTCAGAGGTATGTGTGAGAGGCTACATGGCTACATATCATTGATAGCCATATCTGAGCAACTAAAGGTGTACCGTGATTCAATGATGATAGGGGTGTTTCTAGCATCTCTAGAACTAGAATATGATGTACCTCATGTTCATATACTTACGGACTCTATTATACCTTCCATGGAGGAGGCATACCGGAGACTGAGTCGACTCAATATCTCCTCGACCCTACTGTTGCCTAGACTTCATCTGCTATGGCTGCCTCTCATGGGAGAGGTGGTTCCGTGGGTGTGGATTTTAATGGTCATGTCAGCCCTACATGTATAGGCATCGATCAAGCCATTCTGAGGATACATGTTATTCCAAGCACGTGTTTCCACCATCTGCACAAGTTGATGAGCAAGCACCACCAGCTACCAGCATAAGAGGCTCTACAAATCAGCTCTTTGATGAGTTGGTTACGCGCCTTTGCGAAATTATGTCGCATATATATGTCTCTATAGCTCCTTTTCTTATTGTCCATCAGATTTTGTTGTCTCTGCATCCACGAGTTCTATAGGTATTACTTATGCATATACTAGTCAATTTAGACCAGATATTTCAGAATGGATAATGGACTCCGGTGCTTCACGCCACCTGTGTGGAGACCACTCATAGTTCAGTAGAGAAACCATGTTCAGAATGGAAGGTCTATGGTGATTGATGATGGGACACATTCTCCCGTCACAGGACAGGTGAAGGTCCTCCTAGCTCCCTTCTTGAGGTTATATAATGTTTTTCATGCTCCTAAATTCTCCATGAATTTATTATCTATAAGTCAAAATACAAAAGACTTACATTGTTGTGCCATATTTGATCCCACTTCCTCTATTTTTCAGGATATACTCACGAGCAGGGTGGTTGGATGTGGTCGTGAGCATGTAGGCCTTCATCGACTGATCAGGACTCAGTATGCTTGTGCGGGTTCACTTTTTGAGGGTTCACAATCACCATATACCTGACATCTACGATTTGGTCACCTTCTGCTGTCAAAGATATGTCATCTCATTCAAGGGGATTCTACCAAGTCCAAGTTTCACTGTGAGGCATGTCAACTTGGAAAACATCATCGATCTAGTTTTCCAAGACTCCTTAGTTGTAATAGTCAGAATCTATTTGAACTTGTTCATTTTGACATTTGGGGTCCTAGTCTTATCCCTGATTACCAGGGACACATGTACTGTCTTGCGGTTATTGATGATTTATCCCAGTTGTCATGAGTATTTTTACTTAAGATTAAATCTATTGCTAGCATTGTGATTCAAAATTTTGATCATTAAATATCCAACCTTTCTCATCTTCAATAAATATATGTTCGATCAGATACTGCTTTGGAAATTTGTATAAATGCTTTAGCTCAGTTTTTCAGTTCGCGTGGAGTTGTGCAGCAGACTTCCTGTCCTTATAAATCACAACGGAATGATGTTGTTGAATGCGAGCATCGTCATCTTCTAGATATCACTATGACTCTTCTTATTCAAAGCCGAGCTCCCCACTCCTTTTGGGGAGATACTACCATGATTGCATTCTATCTGGTCAATCGCATACCTTCTGCTATTCTGGAGAAAAGGCTCTTTTTCTCTTGTGTTTCCTGAGAAATAGTTGTTTTCTCTTACATTGAGAGTTTTTTGGATGTGTCGCATTTATGCATCTTCTGTCTCCAGATCGAGACAAGCTTGCACCTAGGACTGTCAAATGTATGTTGTGGCCTATTCTCGTACTCAGAAGGGTACATATGCTTTGATCCTATCCTACGAAAATATCATGTTAGTGTGATGTTACCCTTTTTGAGTCCATCATGTACTATACTCCTCCAAGGGATAGGTTAAGTCGGTATGAGTATGGGGAGGTTCTTCTTCCACCACCACATGCCATTTCCATGCTCGATGCTCCATGGTATTTCCCAACATCCAACACTCCCCATGTAAATTCTGGGAACTTGGTTTTGACTATTGGCACTAGTGGGTTGAATGATGTGAAGGATATGCCATATGAGGACAATAGCCAGGAAGATGATATGGGATGGCCAATTGCACCCACAAAAAATGGAAAAGAGTGTGTACAAAGTATTCACTTGCATGACATGTGTCTCTAGATATTATCAGAAATTTGTATTGGGGCTATCTACTATTGAGATCCTAAGAACATACCAAGATGCCCTTAAGGAAAGTTAGTAGAGGCTAGCATGGAAGAAGAGATGGCTTCTCTTCAATCACGTGGAACATGTAAGCTTGTTACAGCTCCAGAAGGAACATCTGTTTTCAGTTGCAAATGGGTCTTCAATGTGAAGCACAAGGTAGATGGTACGCTTGACAGATATAAATCCAAGATTGTTACCAGAGGATTTACATAAAAATATGGTGTGGATATAGTGATACCTTCTCTCCTATAGCGAGGCTTTCTACCTTATAAATTCTGTAGTCTGTAGTCGTGGTGCACGATGGGGCTTTGTTCCATCTCGATATGAAGAATGTGTTCTTATATGGTGATCTTCAGGAGGAGGTCGACATGCAACAACCACCTAGATTTGTTGTTAAGGGAGAGTATGTATGTAGGATACATAAAACTATTTATGGACTCAAGCAGAGTCCCATGGCTTGTTTTCAATAGCTCTCAGATCTAACAAAACAGAGGGGATTCATACAATCCACTTCGGATCATTCTCTATGTACAGAAGATACTACAATGTACAATGGATATCCATGTGTATGTTGATGAAATTATTGTTACATGTGACGATATTCAAGGGGCAACTGAGGCCAAGAAATTCCGAGGTCAACAATTTATCACCAAGGACCTGGGAGAGTTGAGATGCTTTTTGGGCCCAGAATTTTAGAAATAAGCAAGTCTTGGTAATGACACAAAGAAAGTATGTGATGGATCTACTCTCATAAGCTGAAATAACAGGGCATAGACCATCATATACGTCCATAGATCCAAGTATGAATCTACATTAAGATGTCATTGAGGAAGTGGTCAAGAGAAGATACATAGAGCTTGTGTGGAAACTACTTTATGTCACCATAACCAGGCATGATATCTCGTTCATAGTAGATAAAATTAGTCGGTTCATGGAACAACCACGACATGTGCACATGGATGCAGTCTACATGATCCTGAGATATTTGAAGTCATCACCAGGAAATGGCATATTATTCAGTAGGACTAACTCATTGTCCATCTCGGGCTATGCAGACACAGACTATGCTGGGTGCCTTAGAGATAGGAAATTTACCTCATACTTTTGCATTTTTGTTGGAAATTTACTTGTACCATGGAAAATCAAAAAGCAAACAATGGTGGCTAGATCAAGTGCAGAATCTGAATACAGAGCCATGGCTCAAAGCAGTGCTGAAATGATGTCGGTAAAGTATGTTCTTTATGACCTCCATATTGGTGTAACTCTTCCTATGCAATTGAAATGCGACAATCAAGCAACCCTACTCATTGTCAATAATCAATCATTTCATGAGAGGAAACATTGAAGTAGATTGTCATTTTACTTGTGATATAATTCAAAAGCGACTGATTGCTACTTCTCATGTCAGCTCAGGTGACCAGACAACTGATATCTTCACTAAGGCACTCACTCAATTACCTTTTGAGAAATGATGTTACAAGCTGAGCATGATCGATATCTATGATCCAGCTTGAGAGCGGGTGTTGAGAGTTTTATGTTTGTGTATTTATTTATGATTCCTTATTTTGTTTGTCCTCTTTATGTATTTTCCATGGCCTCTAAACTCTATATGAGAGGGCCACAAGGCACCATAAAAATATGTTCTTCTTTTCTCTCAGTAGCAATAACCCAACTAAACACTCAAAAAAATATACAATAACCATATAGTCAAGAATTCAATGTTGAATACGCATAGACAAAAATGAGATAATGCAATTAAACCCACTAGGGTTGCACATGGATCAGATTGGTTCGGATTTTAGCTTAATCCATGTCCAATTCAACCTTAGCAGATTTTTGTTTTTTGGAATCCCATCCAATCCATCGGGTTACGGATTGGATCGGATTGGTTCGAATTTTTAAACTTACATTTTCCTGCTCAATAGTTTACTCTTGCAAGTTTATACTTTATAACATACTAGTCATTGAGCATTCAAATAATGACTTAAAATTCAAGAATATGAATGGATGTAAAACAAAATTCACATAATCAAAAGAAAGTAGAATAATTCCATGAATACATTATAGAAAGTTGAAGACCACATAATTAAACTAAAGGATTATACTCAATTTTGAAAATTTAAGTTTTTTTATAAAAGAATGCATTAGTTTATTTTTGTAATCGATTTCTTCCAAATGATTCAAATAAGAGCAATACAAGTTGACAGATAAGGATACAAGGATAAGTTATCAAATAATACAAGATCATATGATTATATTTCTTGTAATAATGAATTTAACAAACAATGAAAATATACAATCAAACAAAAAGGAGATGCTTATAAGAATGACAACTAACAATGGGAGAGTTTGATATAGGACACTAACACATTATTGATGTGTTCACTGATGGGTGATGACAATTCATATATTAAAAACATAGTCTCATTTCGGACTGAAACCAATAAAAAGCCAGATATGCGTCAACTTTAAGACAATCAACATCATTTTAACTCACAGCCCATTATCGCTCATCATAGATGAAAAGAATGATTTTGTACCTAGCTCAACTAAACTCTTCAAAATTGAGTCAACCAACATTTTGCTAGCAAATAAAAAACATCGGCCATTAATCACAAAAATTGATAAAAAGAGGTTTAAAGAAATCCATATATGCCTTATGCTTGGAGAGGATATTAGTGTAGATAGGTCGAGGTAAATCCACAACAACCCATGCTTCAATGATAGCTATGGAAGCAATGGGTTCGATTTTACCTTATGTGTCTTGCATAACTTCTGCAGAAATATAACAAATAATTTCATGAATTGAAAGAATTTGAAATGATAAAATATCATGGATGACAATAACAATCATATATAAGAGAGCCATGAAAAGTTCCCTTTTACTAAATAAACTATTGTTTTTAAAACCGAATATATAATAAGGAAAGATGGCGGAACCTCCACGGCTCGCGTAGTTTGTTATGTCAGCTCGACGCCTGCTTGCCCTCGAAGAGCAGGGTACTTATTCGATGAATTTGCTAGTCTCTGAAGCAAGTAAAATACCACCTGGGCGAAGTAGACGAGAACCACCTAAGGGTATCTCGCAGTAAACTCTTCCACCATCTTGCCAAGCACGTCGGGGGGTTGCGGGTGACACACTCGAGCTCCTCCATGGCAGCATAGAAGCGGTGGCCCACTGCCTCATCCAAACACATGGGAAGGGGGCGGGGGCAGTAGGGTATACAAGGGGGGAGCATGCCTCCTCCAAGCGCACAAGGGAAGGGAGGCGGGAGCGGTAGGATATAGGGGGAGGTGGGGGGCACGCCTCATCGAAGTTTACATGGGAAGGGAATGGGGGTAATAAAGTACAGAGATAGGGGAGATGGGGAGGTTGTGATTTTGGCACAGACAGAGAAGGAATTTGGGGGGAGGGGGATCAAAAGAATGGCGTGATTTTAAGCGGAGGAAAATGACACTGGAGGGAAAAGAGAATTGGTTGCCAACCCGACTTTTCTTGACTACTCAAATGCTAAGAAAAAGTCGATCTTCATTGCCAACAATTAGTCCGTCAGAAAAAAATCACGAATGTGATGATTAGTTAGCTGTCATGAATAGGCGTCACTTATAATACATTTTCCATAAGTGTGTATGTAAGTTTGTATGTATATGTATGTATCTACATGTGTGTGTGTAAGCTAACAGATTAACGGATTGGACATGATCGGATTTTGGTAAAGATCCAATCCAATCCATACTTTAGTGGATTTCAAAAACTCCAGTCCGATCCGATTCATTAGAATGATAAAACCAAACCGATACAATCCAATAATACCAGATTGGATCGAATTACAGATTTTATCCGATATGTGTGCACCCCTAAAATATACTATACAAGTTAGTACAAATCTAACACACGATTGCGATAATGCAACTAAATATACCATTTCTCTCCCTTCAAATGTCAAATCCTTCTCCCACGTAGGGGTGGCTGTATAGATTCTTGCTCAAATTCTTGTTGAAAGATTCGACTATTTCTCTTCTTCTGTTTAAAAGAAATATATAATATAACATCTTATCATCTAAAAATTATAAAATTTTTAAAATCTGTTCATTTTTCAAATTTTAGTAAAATCACATCACAACAAAACTTTTATACCAATGGAAGAATGTAGACCCGGTGGAGAGGATAGATAAAGGCTAGCGTTTGGGTTTTCTCGGAGAGGGTAGATTAAAATAGACATTACTAATACAGTTGTAATTGATAAATATTGGAGGTAAAATGCAAAAATTTCGTTCCCACGGGAGCCGGGAGTCCCCGCACCTCGTTATCGGGTAGGTCCGGACCCCTCCCACGTCTCACCCTTCTCTGTCGACCTCGCCGTGCCTCCACTCCCGGACTTGGTGCCCTAGACCCTCCAACAACAGCGGTGCCCTTAACCCTTCTCTGTCGACCTCGCCGTGCCCTCCTGTGCGCGTACCAGCCACAGCCGTCGCGGTGCCACCTCCTGTCCTTCTTCCTTGATTGCTCGGACTTAAAGCATCGCTGTACGTTGACTTCTATCAGCACATTTAATCAGTTCCACGTATAATGTAACTCCAACTTGTAAATTGTCAAAATTTTGTTTTTTTTAAATTTAATGCAGATGTATTTGTGGAGATCAATGTAAATTTTACAGTATATTTCATGTCCAGGTCTTTTGAAAGTTGTTACGGTTTATTCAAATGTGTGAATTTTATTTTATTTTTTCATTTCTAGATGAATGGCATTGAATCTTTTCTTGAAAAAATTGGAAGTTTGCAAGCGTCGATATTGGGCATTTTCTGATGTGTGGATTCAAGCAATGCTTATTAAGTCGCAATTTTCATAGTTTTTTAAAATGTGTATAATTTGTCCTGAAAATCATGAATGGAGGCTAGAATGGTTCCATCATGTGCCATCACCGTGTGTAGTCATTGACGTGAAATTTAGACGTATGGCGACTCTTGAGATGGATGGAGGTTCTTTCGATCATATGGACCTTCTTTTATCTTGAGCTTACCTAGTTTGAAGCGGTTTCTGAAGATATTTAGGTTATTGATTTAGAATGAGCTTGTTCTACTAGATTTTTCAATATGGTTAGATATCTAGGAGTTGCTATTAGAGATTGTTTCTCTCTTGTTGTATCTTAAAAACCGATCCATTTATCTATTTTTTTATTACTCTCACTATTGATAGCGATTACCATTTATACACATCAATAACCAATAATATACAAGCATATATGGAGTTATAAATGTGATATTATTGTTCACTTAATTCATAGATGAATAAGCCCCCAAATTTTACCTTGTTTGAGTGCACTGCAAACTTTCTTGCACCTTGTTTTATCGTTGTAAAGAACCATACCTTTTATAATTACTATAAGGAAAATAAGTTGTGGTTACAAAACTATGCCACGGATATGGGATTTGTGGTCACATAATTGGGCTCTGGCCACAACACGTCGTGGCCAGTAGCCGTAGTTACAAATATCGTCGCAAGAGTTCTCTAACCATGAATATACCGTGGCCACTACAAGTGACCACAGAACTTACCGTAGCCACAACTCTTGTATGAAGACTTTGACCACGGATTGTAGTTACGAGAAACTAGTGGCCACGGAATTATCGTGGCCACAAGTTTCCGTAGCCGCATTTCATGGCCACACCTCATTTTTCTTGTAGTGAATTGACATGGAAACACCTACAATTACAGAGTTTAGGGATTGCTAATAGTTTTGATTGTTTTAATCGATGAGATAACCATCTGTTGAATATATAACTTGGAAAGGAAAGTATATTTCAGACAACTAAAATATGTTGAAGACTATTAGACTACCGATAAGGTAGAAAAATAGAATTCTAAACTGTTTCCAGACAATTAGACTATGTTCTTGGCATATGGGTTAACAAAAAAACAATTTGCAAACTGGTGGAAAACCTGATATCTTTTAAAAAAAGAGAACTCTTGTACAAACAAGACAAAATACAATATATTGAAGTCAATAGGCTTAAATAAGAGTTAAAGACACAATTTGAGGTGATTTGGGATGGATGGTCTGTCCCGGCTCATTTATTTTTGAACCGGCTTTTTGGGTTGGGGCCTGATACCAGAAAATAAAGCAGGCCTAGTCCCAGCCCATTAACCCGTATACTTAAATAGGTATGGGACCCACTGGGACCCCAGTCAGCCCAGTCTGATGCTTGACCCTAATCTAAATCTTCTTAAACCAATGAGTTTATGCTACTCCCTAACCAGTGATATTTCTTGGCAGAATCTAAGGGCCTGTTTAGTTATTGGGATGGGGTGGGTTGGGGTAACTTCCTGTGAATAGTAGCTGTTTGGATGGTTATGAGGGTTGGAATAAGAAATGTGATGTCACATTGATTTGTGATGGAATTCCAACCCAGGAATGGAGGGGAGTAAATCGGGTTATCCCAGGATAACATAGTAACCAAACGGACCCTAAGGATCATGCTTACATCATGCAATCTCCATTTTTGCCCGCTCTTTCTGTTTCTCTACTGCTTGTTATTTCTCATTTAAGTTTGTGACGATATGGTCAGCAATGCTAAGACAAATGAAGAAGATAAATGACATTGGTAGCTGCCAGGGTTTTCTATTTCCATGAAGTATTTTTTTATGCAGATGTCTTCTCTTATTATTGGACGGAAAGAACACCAAGAGTTTGGTGTCAGATATGGGGTCGGCATTCAAAGGGTATTAAAGTTGTTGCAAATTCTTTTTCGGTGTCTGGAGTAATATATTCATGTTTTCATGGTAAACATGGTTTTAGTTCTGTGTTAGCTGTTTCATAAAATTATATGACCTAAAGTAGTAGGCAAAATGAGAGGACAGCGTGCAAAATATAGTTGGCATAATAAACTGGGAGAAATCATATGTTGAAAATATTTAAAACAATTTTCGATCGGAGATGGCATTTATATTGGTTGGTTAACTGGTTGATGTCATATTTTCTTCCACCATATTGACAGGTCTAATTCCGAAAGTATTATTTCATCAGACTGGGAAATCTTGATTTCCTGTTCTTTGCTCAGTTGACTTTCCAATGCATTTCAATTAGTTATTGAGAGTGAGGGGAGAGAGAGAATGTTAATGCAAGTTAAATTCTTAGGAATTTATTAATTTTTTGAAGGGAGAGGGATCCATCTGTTAAGTGTGCTTCAACAGGAATCTGCATTGCAATGTCTTCATCTCCTGCTGGTCTTAGAGATCTGCAACGTGACTTTGAAAACCAAGCTACTAATCTTAACAAAATTCAAAAAGGCAAGTGGCTGTCAAACTACAAATTACGCTCTGCACTTTTCTGCCGACATCTCATCTTTCTTTGCTTCAGATGTTGCTAAAAACCATCAGTTCAGGAAGCAGTACACCGTCCAACTTGGAGAAAACGAGCTCGTTCTCAAGGTGCATATAGGAAAATGTCACTACCTTTGAGCCATAACTCATCTACTATGGATTGTTCCGTGAGGTTCTTACTTGCAATCATTTAACTTCAGGAATTGGATATCCTGAAGGACAATGCAAATGTGTACAAGCTCATAGGTCCAGTGCTTGTCAAACAAGACCTTGCTGAGGCTAAAGCTAATGTTCGCAAGAGGATTGAATACATCGACACTGAGCTGTTAGATTTCTATTTTTACAATTTATTTCGCCTATGTGCATTTCTTCCTTTTAGCTTTAGCATTGCTGAGGGTAAAGGCAACAATATTTCTGTTGTTATTTCATACTCTTATTTAACGATACACGCTTCTCAGTGATTGCCATTTTTAGTTTGTAAATTTACATATAAACAGGAAACGTCTTGATGTGACTTTACAAGATTTGGAAGATAAGCAAAACAGTAAGAGAGACACGGTATGTGGCCCTCCATTTGCAAGAATGGTTTTAATTGCTATCAGTTGTATACATGTTGAAATGTCCACTGTCACTCGTTTATTTTCTCATCTATACCACCACATGTTTACTTGTGATAAGTCTCGCCATCCATTCATGTGGACCAGACAACTTCCATCTGATTTGTTTGACTATATAATTCTCTTAACAGTCCATCCTAAGCTGGAGCATGGGATGCTCAGCTTGGAGAACGCAACACGAGTACACATAAGACGAGTACATAACTCACATACAGTTCAAAATCAAAACCGTATCTCTTGACCATGTGCCATGAGGATTCTGTAGTTGTTGCTGGGTTCTTGTATACATAAGATCAAAGTGGGCCTCTCTATGGAGACCTTTATGAATGCTGCCATCTTACAACGATCTAAGCTAAGGGCTTCTTTCACGAAGCTGTTGCAATGAGCCTCTTGTAACGAGATATTTGAACTGAGCCTCTCCCATACATTGGCTAAGGGAATGCTATCTTTCTCTGTGGTCCCAATGGTTCTCTTCGTACCCAACTCTTTCATTGGCCTTTGTCTTACATGTTCCACATTTAGACTCAAAGCCTAACACATGAGAATGGGGACATGTTCAACGAAAAATCTCTTACGTGCACATCATACTAATACAAATCATGGATGTGACACTTCCCAATGTCCCTTATTCTTGTGGGGGATATAATATTAAAAAAAGTTACCTTTTCTTTATTTTTCTACAACACTTTATTTTTCTAAACCAAAAAAAGAGGAAAACACAAAATTTGTGTCTATCATCCTTTATTTTCAACTTTTTAAAACATTTCCTTCTTTCTTTTTCATTGTTGAATTACTTTTTTAAGTCAAAAGAGGGAGAGACACTAATATGTGTTTGCCCTAAAACTTTATGTAAAAAGATCGTAATGAAAAAACTACATCAACTAAGACTAAAGACTAGTTTTTTTAGGAAAAGACTCGAGAAGAGTTTTGGCATGCGAGTTGACATTCTATACAAAAAAGCGCTCCATCCTGCAGATCACACCACTATGAGCAAGCCAAAGCACGTAATTTAATGCAACGAGAAAAAATTTGTCACAATTTAGGTGTAAGCGTAAATTGGAAAGAGACTCCCAGAAGTTGTTTTGATTTATAGCAGAGAACCAATCTAAACACAAAACTAGCCATGAATCCTTCGTCTTGCTACACCTGAAACAAGATGCTATGCCTACTCGACATCCTCATTGCATAGCACATACGAGTTGCTAAAGCCATTGAAAATTCTAGACCAATGATTTCTAGGAAGCAGTATTCCTATCTCAGAAGCCATAAAAACACCTAGATCCGAGATGGGATCTTCATGTCCCATAAAAAGACTGCAATCCCTGATCAAATCTCATGGGGGGTTGTTAAAACTCGAACATTAAGAATCTCGTATGCTTTCTTAACTGAAGAAGCGTTGGCCCTCCAAACCCAGCGATCTCTCCCCACAGTTGGACCATCTAGCGGGCTAATCTCCTCCAATAATCTAATGAAGTCTTGGTATCATTGCTCAGAGAAGTTGGAGACAAACATTGGCAACCAAGTCCCATCCTCCCAAACAGTAGCCACACGAGCATTCTTTTCCGAAGCCAAGTCAAAAAGATGAGGGAAGCACACAACCAAGGGTCCAACATTAGTCCAAGTATGTCTAATAGGCAAAGTTATGGCTGACGAACACGACGTCCTCTGCCCTGAGGTCCACGACCATGAAATTAAGAAGATCCTCCGTGACCTCGGGAAGCCGCCATTGCTGAAGCCATCTCATTCGCATTAGAAGATGGAACTATGATCCGACTGAGTCTGCGGAAGGCTTCCTCCATAGGAAGAATCAAGGTTCAGGAAAGCGGTATGCGTATGCATTCGGACTGGTCACCGAATACTGATTAAACGGTATGCGGTGCATATGCAGGGAATATGCGGTTCTACGCGGTTTTCTAATTTTTAATTTTAAAATAAATAAATATCTATAAATAACATTACCATTGAATTTATGTATTTAAGTGGAGTTAAAGAAGATCTAAGAAAAACGGATGATGTTAAATGGGTGTGTGTATATATGCTTTTAATTGCCTCATACTTAATCACAAAAAAATATTTACCATAAAAACTTCACACGTTATATGATTCGTAATAACAAAACTTCAATACACACACACACACTACATGAGCAAAACCGCAATCGACATATATAAAAAATATTCGACGATATATTGCATATACTCGTGAAATCAATACATGAGAAAAACATAAACATTGCATATACATAATGGTATAATGCATTGCAATTGTATAGAAATGCACATCATATTCTTGCCACTGAATGAAGGAAGAGGCAGAGTTACGTAATTAAGGACCTGAACGAGAAGATTGAAAAGTTGGAGCTGCTGAAGCAGTATGTGGGACATATGCGGGATATGCGGGGCATATGCGGGCCGCATATGCTGAGAGGGCATTTATTGCACTGATTCATGTTCGGTGTGGTCTGCATACCGCGTGCGCATATGCGACCGCATATAGGGTCCGTGCGGCCGATTTAGTCAACACTGGGAAGAATGGTAGAGTCTGCCAAAATCTGAGAATGGGCCGTCTCATACTCAGGTCTAGGGCTGCCGGGAATACACCAACCGTGGTGGCATTCCTATACGTCTTCTATTGCTCAAGAGTGGATGTGAGGGGCATGAAGCTATAAAGCTTCATGAACATCCCATGCAAGGATGTATATAGCGAGTGAAGAGGCTGTCCATTCTGCTTGATAGTAAAAATATCATGCTGGAGCTGTAGAATCTGTCTCATTCTTCGCTTGTGAATAAATAGCAGCAAGAATATCCCACATCGCTTTGATTGTGGACCAGTGTTGCAATAGTCGACCGACTATCCCGAATAGTCGGTCCGACTATGAGGTGCAGTGGGGTACCCGACTGAACAAACCTCCAGTTGGGCAATAGTCGACCCGACCGAATAGTCGGTCGACTATTCGCCCGACTGGCCCGACTATGAGACCGACTGGAGTTTGACTCTTCATATTTTCAATTTTTTATTTTCAATTTTCGACATTTATGGTTCGTTTGGTTGCAGGGTTGGACAAGGTTGGGTTGGGTTGGGTACTATTCACATGGGTCTCCTCCTCACAGTTTACTATTCACCCAACCCAACCCAACCCAACCCAATCCTGCCCAACCCTGCAACCAAACGAACCCTTATGGGTTACATTTTACCAGGGTATCGCCACAAATGTCAAATTCTATATGGTTGTTATATTGATTAGTACTTTTATCTTGGATTCATGTTAAATAATGACCATATATGTATAAAAATATAAGAATATATGTATTATAAATAATTTTTATATTAAAAAATACA
The DNA here is from genome assembly GCA_037367405.1 of Ottelia alismoides. Taxonomy (NCBI): domain Eukaryota; kingdom Viridiplantae; phylum Streptophyta; class Magnoliopsida; order Alismatales; family Hydrocharitaceae; genus Ottelia; species Ottelia alismoides. Next base: position 7,919 of record JAZKJV010010422.1, on the reverse strand, counting down.
AAACCGAATAATTCCGAATAGTCGCCCGAATACCGATTATTCTCTATTCAGTGACCCCTCCGACTGAATACCGAATACCGTCTTCTGCAACACTGCTGTGGACTGATGGGGTATATCATTGACGATCTCTATTGCCAATGTACCTGAAAACCAAACCTTGGCATATGCATCATCTGCCTCCCATGAGGCATCAACCCCAGTCTTCTCAACTGACTCTTCTTCGGTAAGAATGCGTTTCTTACCTGTAGACTTCATCATGCTCATGAACTGTATAGCCCACAGTTCATAGTTTGATCCATCCTTCTTTATTATAGGCGCATGACCTTTGAAGGCGCCTGTGGAGGGAATATCGACCTTGCTTTCTTATATGACGGCTTGAGAAGACTAGGGTTGAAATCTAGACAAGGATTTGTCTACACTCACATAGAGAGATATGATTGCATGTGTAGACCCATACAAACATTCTTAAAGAGAAAAATTGACCCGACGACGGTGCTTGCGTTGAGTGGCTTGAATGGGTGGCGGGTCCGCGTGGAAGAAATCAGTCGATGGCGTTGACCTGCGTGAACAGGTGGCTTGGCCACGTGGCGGAACGAGCGGTGGGGTTGAGCAGCGACGTGGGCCTGCGTGGACGAGCGGCTGGACTCGCGTGAACGGACGGCTGGACCCGCGTGAACGGACGTCTAGATCGTGTGAAGTTGGGCAGCGATGACAACGGTGTCCCGATTGTGGAGGGAGGACTGGGCGGTGATGTTGAGAGGAGAGAGGCGGGGTGGCTAGGGTTAGGGTTTCGGAGCTTCGATCTAGGGTCGCCGCTCTGATACCATGTTGGGCAAAACGAAAGAGATTTTTATTCCTTGGGCCCTAGGCTCTCTTATATAGGGAGAGACCTATGGGCAAATTACATAAAGTGGACAGAAGAACAGAATATATATATATATATATATATATATATATATAAACAATTCATAAAGGAGAAAGATATATCTACAAAACGCTAGAGAGCAAAAAGGGGAGAATTACATATAAGTCTCCGAAGGGTTACATGGCTCAAATGAAATAGAAAATACAATAACTAACAAATTCTTATAAAAGAACATCGAGAAACCGTCATGCCTAGTAGACCCATCCCCATGAAGATCCCAAATTGCGGATCTAACCTCGTTAATCAAGAAATCTTTGATAAGTGCACTACTCTGCTCTTTAGACAACAACACTGACACTCCTACACTTCTCCAGCATCATTCGCTACCTGGACACTACCGGCTCAGACTATGAAGGAAATCCACTGCAACTCTGCCTACCTCTTTATCCCCCTTCAAAAAGGTCGTCCTCTACCTTCACTGAGCCGATGTGGTTGTGACGCCTCCTTTCATTTGCAATGGAATGGAAAGTCTTAGTGTCGGCATCTTCCTCCCTATAATGCTGCCTCGGTCTCCATCACAACTCAGTTTTCACCTTCCTATCCTCCTGGAGAGAGATCTCGAGTGTCTTTTACTCGATCCAAACTTGCAGATTGTGCTTTTTCCCTATAAAGTCAACGGGGGTTGCTGTTGGGAACAGAGGGAGTGTTAGGGGGAGTTTAATGAGAAGATAAAATATGGCGGTTGAGTAGGGGAGTGATGGGTGATTGATACGACTTTTTTTCAAATGACATATTTTGTTATGTACAATGAATTTTCTACATTCACTTTTTTTGATATGTTTGCTAATATCATTCTTGGACCACTCTCTCGAATCTCAATTCTGTTCTGTCTGTCTCGATCGACATGAATATTTGGATTCATGATTATTAATAGCCCCCAACTTTTTCGACATTGCTCATGTTATTGTGACGCTTTCTTTGCATAAAAGACATGTATAATGTAAATAATTAATACTAATTTTAAATTTGAATAGCATTGCATTTTCAAGGTTGGGAGTGCTGTATGTAGAACTTGATTTGAAATATCGTAAAAAATCATTTCAAGTTAACAAAAACTTGGAAGCGAAGGACCAAAACTATATGCTTTTTAATCGGAATTTTTTTTGAAGAAAAAGAGGGTGGCTTCCCAAAGTGGGTTCCACCACAGTGTGCATGCACACACACACACATACACATATATATCTATTAAAAAGAGAAAAAAAAGGAATTACATCATACTACATTTGCCATGAAATGCGGAGTGCCTTACAATGCCTCATTACATTTTTCGTATGAAACCCCTCCCCCCCAAAATGACTTGTTCTTAGTACACCAAATCGGTCACACCACCACAAACGAGTACGAACTGTCCTCATAGCCAAAATCACATACCGATCACATATCTCTCTAGAAGGCAGAGCAGTTGCTCCGTGCCAACCAAGTGATGCTTGCCTTGCCCGCCTCCAAATCTCAGTAAAGAATGGGCAAGAGAAAAATAAATGATCAGCATCCTCCCTCGTCCATGGTCGGTCCTAAGCCTGGGTAAATGAGGAGGGTTGCGTTAGGTAGCCGACTGCCAGCGTAAAACAGTCGGAGACAACTTCCTAAGTAGTATTTTTAAAAATACTATTTAGGAAGTTGCCTCATGACAGTCGAGTCTTTTCAACATGGATTTAAGCAAACATATAGATTTCGTTGGGCGTTCCCTACTTGCGACGTGTTGCATCGCCTGAATGCAATGAAAAATTGGTAAAGGCCGCTACATCGCAGTCTGGATGTAGTTCAAAATCTGCAAGAGTTCTCGTATGGAGAATGCATGCAGGTAATTAAGCTAGTTCCATTGCATCACTACCCGGATGCAGTCCAAAATTTACAAGGGTTCTTGCATAATGGACGCATGCGAGTAAAGAAGTTAGTCCAAAAGAGATTCCAACGGAAGTTACGGATTGGTAGTTGGAATATTGGCACTTTAACTGGAAAATTGATGGAGATAGTAGATATGATGGAAAGAAGAAAGATTCATATACTATGTCTTCAAGAGGCTAAATGAGTTGGAGAGAAAGCAAAGGAGATCGAGAAGACATGCTTTAAACTTTTGGTATTCAAGTAAAGATAAGGGTAGAAACGGTATTGGAGTGGTTCACAAGTAGGGGTGTCAGAAAATTCTCAGGTTCGATATTCGTTCAGGTTCGGCTCGCTAAAAGTTCGATTTAGATTCGATTCGGAAATAAATGAACCGAACCTGAACACAAGTTTGGGTTCGATCAAATAAACGGACCGGACCTAAAAATCATAGGTTCGCTCAGGTTCGATTCGTTAAAAGCTCGATAAACTTACACATATACATATTTACAAATAATTATCAGTAGAAATGGACCTTATTTTGAGATAAGTGGATTTTGTCTAAGGATAAGTGACATTTGTCCAGAGATAACTGAATATTTACGTGATAAATAGGTTTTATCTTAGTAAAAACTATTCAAAAATAAATAGTCACATCGTGGTTACAACATCCATCATCTATGTGTCTAGTACTTTTCCTTTCTTTATCTTCGAATCAACAAAACAAGTATAAACATTACTTGTCGGATATCTCCACATTATTCTCATTCCTTATCCCCATCTAAACATATATAAAAATATATTATAATTATATTTTTTCAAAGGGACGAATCCTTGTTAATCTATTTTTTAAAAGATGAGATGGGTTAGATAAAGAAAAAAACTAAATGAATATTTATTCTAATTGCAAACACATATATTTCCATTTATCTTCTCTTCACTCCCTCTTATTAGAGAATTTAAGTTCGATATTCGCTTAGGTTCGATTCGTTTAAAAAGAGGTTCGATTCGGATTCGGTTCGAAAATAAACGAACCGAACCTGAACATAAGTTTAGACTCGCTTAAATAAACGAACCGAACCTAAAACTATAGGTTCGCTCAAGTTCGGTCCGTTTACACCCCTAATCACAAGGATTGGTTGAGGTGCAAAGATTCAGGGATCGCATTATTTGGCTACAATTGGTGCTTGAAAAAGAAATTCTGAATATCATCTCAGTCTATGCACCGCAGATTGCTTTAGATGAAATGACTAAATACACTTTTTGAGAGGATCTGGATAAGATTTTACAAGGAACCCCACAAAGAGGAGACGATTTGCATAGGTGGAGATCTTATGGATGTGGGAAAAGATGCTTCAGGGTATGCTAGTGTTCATGGAGAACATGCTTTTGGACATAGAAATGAAGAGGGAAAAGTCATTCTGGATTTTGTAACAACATATGATCTTTTCATAACAAACACTCTCTTCAAGAAGAGGGAGGAGCATTTAATTACTTGTAAGAGCGGGCCAACTAGAACACAGATAGATTACTTTGCATTGAGGGGAAGAGATCGGTTGTGTTGTAATGACTGCAAAGTAATCTCAGGAGAGAGTTTGACAACCCAACATTGCTTGTTAGTCTTGGATGTACAAATAAAAGGGCTGATAAAGAAAAGGAGTGCTCCTAAGATCATTAGAACTAGATGGTGGAATCTTCCACTGAAGCAACCGAGATTCAAGGAGAAGGTTTTAGAAGACTTATCTTGGGATTGTAGTGAAGTGCAAATGAGATGTGGGAGGCAGTAGCATCTTGTATCAGAAAGGTAGCAAAGAGATGCTAGGCGAGCCAAAGGGAGGAGTTTCAGGTCAAAAGGAGGCTTGGTGGTGGAGTGAAGGTGTGCAAGAGAAGCTAAAAATTAAAAGAGCATGCTTTAAAGCTATGTCTAAGGATATAACAAAGGAAATTGTCATAAGCTACAAAATAGCGAAAAAGGAAGCAAAGAAGGCTGTAAGTGAAGCAAAGTCAAAAGCTTATGAAGTTTTGTATAAAAATCTTGACTCTAATGAGGGTCAGAAAGATATATTCAAGTTGACTAAAGTAAGAGAAAGAAAGACCAAAGACCTTTCTCAAGTGAAATGCATTAAGGACGAGGAAGGTCACATGCTTGTTACTCAGAAGGATAAAGACTAGACGGGTGCAGTACTTTCATAAACTTTTCATTGGGGAAGGAAATAGAGAGATCACTTTGGGTGATCTAGCTAGTAGTGAAAGTTTCTTGAATCATGCAAGCTATAGACGGATACAAAGAAAGGAAGTAGAGGAGGCTTTGAAGGTTATGAGACCTGGGAAAGGCGTAGGACCGGATGACATCCTTGCAGAAGTATGGAGAGTTTTAGGTGAGCACGGTTTAACTTGACTTACGAATCTATTCAATGTTATTTGGCGAAGTAAGAAAATGTCTGAAGATTGGAGGAGTATCGTGGTGCCTCTGTATAAGAATAAAGGAGACATTCAAAATTCAAATTACAAAGGTATCAAGCTAATGAGTTGTACTATGAAAATTTGGGAATGTGTAATTGAAAGAAGGTTGAGACAAGTTTCTAACATAAAAGAAACCAATTCGGATTCATGCCAGGTCACTCAACTATTGAAGCCATACATTTGCTGAGAATAGTGGAGATTTATAGAGCAAAAAGGAAGAACCTCCATATGATCTTTATTGATTTGGAGAAGGCTTTTGATTCTATCCCACAAGAGATATTGTGGAGAGTTTTGGAGAAGAGACAAATACATGTCCTATACATTTACCTCATAAAGAACATGTATGATAGGGCTTTATCTTGTGTAAGGACCCCGTCTGGGAAGGACTGGCTATATTGACATCAACATTGGTTTACATCAAGGTTCAACTTTGAGTCCATTTCTTTTTACTTTGATTATGGACGAGTTGGCAAGTCATATTCAGGATGAGTTACCTTGGTGTATGTTATTTGCTGATGATATTATGTTGATTGACAAGACTAGAGATGGAGTAAATAAGAAGCTTGAGGTCTGGAGACATGAGTTGGAGACTAAAGGATTTTGTATAAGTAAGGCTAAGACAGAATATATGGAGTGCACCTTTGATGGAAGTAATGGTGAAGGAATCGGGATGAAGATTGGTGACGATAACACCCAGAAGAGAGATTCTTTTAGATACCTGGGATCTATTTTGCAACATGATGGGGAATTTGATGGAGATGTTGCTAATAGAATAAATACAGGCTGGCTGAAGTGGAGAGGAGCTTCGACTGTTCTCTGTGATAAGAAAATTTCTTTAAAAATTAAAGGAAAGGTTTACAAAGCAGCCGTGAGACCTGCTATGCCTCTATGGATCTAAACGTTGTCCTGTGAACCATACACATGTGCAGAGAATGGTTGTAGCAGAAATGAAAATGCTAAGGTGGATGTATGGATACACACACATAAAGATCGGATTCGGAATGATGTGATCATAAAGAAAGTTGGTGTAGCTCCGATCGAGGATAAGATGCGAGAAAATCGCTTAAGATGGTTTGGTCATTTGCAAAGAAGATCAGCTGATGCACCAGTTAGGAGATGCGAGTGTTGGGATGTTGAGTCGGCTAAGAGAGGGCGAGGACAACTCAAGAAGTGTTGGAAAGAAACTATACGAAGGGATCTTAGTTTGGTGGATATAAGCTCGGGATTGATCCAAAATAGATCTGAATGGAGGCGAAGAATCCATGTAGCTGACCCTACTTAATTATGGGAAAACGCTTTGTTGTTGTTGTTGCCTCCCTCGTCCCTTCGTACCTATCACATGTAACATCCTCCTGTCCCAACATCTACCCTCGACGACCCTTGATAAGGATCCTCCCAAGTTTGAAGAGCCACAAGAAAACCTTGACTTTGTTAGTCACTTGCACCGCCATATGAAACCTGTGTCGACACGAACCTCCTCCTACACCTCACCGTCCTCCACCAGAAAACGATAAGCCTTTCGCACCGTAAACCTCCCATTTCCCCAAACGAAATGATCTCTATCCGAGGATGGACACTCATTCTGTAGCAGCTCAGTTTGTAGAGAAAGGAAATCCTCAACCCTCTGCTTCGATAAAGATGACAAAAATGTCGAAGGCCAAGCCTAACGATCCCAATCCTGTTGCACTTGCATCTCCCTATCATCTGCCCAACCTCAAGAGACGCGGATATTGCTTCCCCAACACCCCATCCCCCGTCTAATCGTCCCTCTAGAATGAAATCATGTGCAATCCTCCAGAACTTGTCTCAATCTAGAATCAATCTTCGGAATAATCATAGTAATCCCCTTCCGTAAGGATGATGGAAGCTGCCTTAGGACGACTTCCAACGACATGGAAACACCATAGATCTTCCTGAGCAAGTGACACACCAAGTCCTGTGATTTCCCCCACACTCATACCCCCTACTTCGCCATAAACACCTTATTCATGTCTCCCATACGCGACACCCCGAGTCCACCCTTCCTCTTCGATGATGTCACCTTGCCCCACTCCACCAAGTGGATGCCCTTCCTATCTTGCGGTCCATACGACCAGAAGAATCTCCTCATTAAGGCCTCAACCTTGGCACATACCCCTGCATGCAATGATCTCGTGGAATAGTAGAAGATGCTGAGAGAACATGCTTCAAGAGCACCAACTTCCCACCCCTCGAGAGCATCGTTGCCTTCCAACCCGCCAGCCTCTCCTCCTGTCTTTCCAGCAGCACCTTCCAATCCTCGGACTTTGACTTCCCAGTCGGCAATGTTAGCCCCAAACATGTAATCGACAGGGTTGCTGTGGGGGAACCCAATACCTCAGATGCACACCACAACTCATCCTCCGAAAGGTCGAAAGGTACAACCATCGACTTTTCCCTATTGATTCGAAGCCCTGAAATGTCCCCGAAAATATCCATGATAATCGAAGCTCTTCGAATCTTCTCTTCAGCCTCTAGGAAAAGCGTAATGTCATCGACGTACTGCAATTGGAATGGATATTTCTTCCCTCCGATATCCAGAACACCAGTCCCCCTGAACTGCCAACCTCTTCATCACCGCCAAAGCATCTACCACAATCACAAAGAGAATTAGAGCCAACTAACATCCCTGCCTAATTCCTCTCTGCGGCTGGAAGAAACCTCCCTCCGGTCTACCATTAACAAGCACATA